>OZ024877.1:47480858-48080858 GCA_964017185.1 Rugalucina vietnamica
TCCTCCCAACAATGCTTCTGTGCAAGTTTGGTCAAAATCCGTCAATTGATTTACAAGATACTGCGTTGGAAAGACTAATTTCAACATTTTTTATGGACTTGTGACCTTGAAAATTAGGTCAAGGTCACCAAAATCTAGCCGACTCTGCGCCTTCTCGCAACAATGCTTCTGTACAAGTTTGGTCAAAATCCATCCATTCGTTTACAAGTTATCGCGTTGGAAAGACTAATTTTAACATTTTTTATGGACTTGTGACCTTGATTATTAGGTCAAGGTCACCAAAATATAATCAACTCTGAGCCTCCTCCCAACAATGCTTCTGTGCAAGTTTGGTCAAAATCCATTGATTGGTTTACAAGATACTGCATTGGAAAGACTAATTTCAACATTTTTTATGGACTCGTGACCTTGAAAATTAGATCAAGGTCACCAAAATCTAATCAACTCTGAGCCTTCTTGCAACAATGCTTCTGTACAAGTTTGGTCAAAATCCATCTATTGGTTTACAAGTTATCGCGTTGGAAAGACTAATTTCAACATTTTTTATGGACTCGTGACCTTGAAAATTCGGTCAAGGTCACCAAAATCTAATCAACTCTGAGCCTCCTCCCAACAATGCTTCTGTGCAAGTTTGGTCAAAATCCATCAATAGGTTTACAAGATATTGCATTGGAAAGACTAATTTCAACAGTTTTTATGGACTCGTGACCTTGAAAATTAGGTCAAGGTCACCGAAATCTAATCAACTCTGAGCCTCCTCCCAACAATGCCCTTGTGCAAGTTTAGTCAAAATCCATTCATTTGTTCAGAAGATATCGCGTCGGAAAACCTAATTTGATCAGTTTTCATAGGCTGGTGACCTTGAAAATTAGGTCAAGGTCACCAAAATCTAATCAACTCTGAGCCTCCTCCCAACAATGCTCTTGTGCAAGTTTGCTCAAAATCCATTCATTTGTTCAGAAGATATCGCGTCAGAAAACCTAATTTGATCAGTTTTCATGGGCTGGTGACCTTGAAAATGAGGTCAAGGTCACCAAAATCTAATCAACTCTTTCCCCCCTCCCAACCATGTATCTATGCAAGTTTGGTCAAAATCCATCCACTGGTTCAAAAGATATCGCGTAAGAAAGAAGCTACGCGGACGCGGACGCCGACGCCGACGCCGACGCCGACGCCGACGGGAACCGCACCAAAAACAATATGTCCCCCACCTTCGGTTGGGGGGACATAATTATTTTGACGCCATTTTTCAGGACAATGACGTTTGAAGGGTTCATATAGTAAACCGGTCATAACTCACAAAATAACTGATATAATCTCTAACACACTCTAGAAACATCATACATTCAAAGTAACTTTGTTTTTCTTATACTCAAAAAATTGTCCGAAGGTACATTTTCTCACATTGTGGCCCATATAGTAAAACTGGGGTATGCAAGGTTACACCTATTTTTGGTCCGAAACATATTGTGGGTACTCATTAGGCTTTCTAACGTGGGTACTCACAGAGGCGGTTCTAACGTGTACCCTTGATCTATATTTTGAGCAATGATATGAAAAATATTTTTCTTACATACCTCTTTCATGAAGTTTTTCTGATGAAATTTTCAATTTTTACATCTTAAAATTCTCCCTATATATATAGCATGGGTAAGTTTTCATAATGCTGGTAATATTTGAGCCGCATCGTGAGAAAACCGGATTTTTGCCTAGGCGAAAACAAAGGCGCAGATCAGCTTCGCGGTAACCGCGAAGCTGATCAGCGCCTTTGTTTTCGCTACTCGGATAGTACAATTCCTCTTCTACTTAAATCTGAAATTTCAAGCTTCTAGCTCTTTTCTGAGCTTGTACAGGCCGGTTTGTGTCGGACCTGGTCGGAAACCCCGAAGACCGGTTTTCTCACGTCGCGGCTCATTTGATGATAATCAATGGACAGTTTTGTTCATTTCTTCTTAAAAACCTAACTCAGTAAGATGATCTAATGAGCACCCATAGCATAAGATTTTATGAAGCAGTAATAAATAAATCTTTCAATTAATCTTGTTTGTTTGTTTGTTTGTTCGGGTTTAACCTCGCTTTCAACATTATCTGTCATATCACGATGGTGTCTGGTCGTGACAGGGAGCTCAATGCTCACTTTTATAGTGCTGCCTCACTGTGGTATCAGATCCCAGACACTTTTACCTGATACCACCCCAGTCACATTATACTGCCACCGGAGTGATCAGTCCTAGCCCTACCCCGAAAATCCGAGTGCCAAGCGGGGAGCAACTAGTACCATTGTTAACAACGTTGGTATGTCGCGGCCCGGGATCG
Source organism: Rugalucina vietnamica (assembly GCA_964017185.1). Classification (NCBI taxonomy): domain Eukaryota; kingdom Metazoa; phylum Mollusca; class Bivalvia; order Lucinida; family Lucinidae; genus Rugalucina; species Rugalucina vietnamica. Next base: position 47,483,175 of record OZ024877.1, read on the forward strand.
AGGCCGGTACCTCCCAATCTCGGAGCGGACACTCTACCTACTGAGCTACCGAGGCCGGTAATTAATCTTGTCTTCTGGTTTTGATAAGATGGATATGCCTCTCGTTAAGAATTCGAGCCGCGACACAAGAAAACTAGTCTTGCGGGTTTCCGACCAGGTCTGACACAAACCAGCCTGTACAGCCACAGAAGATAGGATCTAGGAAGAAGAGAGATTGTACTGTCTGAGTAGCGAAAACAAAGGCGCTGATCAGCTTCACAGTTACTGCATAAGCGAAAATCGGGTTTTCTCATGACGCAGCTCAATTTATGTACATGCTGATCTTTGTCATTGTATTTAAACCAGTTTAACATTCTATACAAGATATTTAACACTTCATGTACACATGATGTATTCAGAGTAATTCGGTAAGAAAATGTGTTTAGAAGGGTAATCTTAGTTTTCTGTACTTTTGCTGTGAAATATGTTAAAATAAATAAGGAAGATATTTAAAGATTTCATTGAAAGTTGTATATTTAAAAAGCTAAAAAAGTTTAACTACATGTAGTTTACTTATATTTTTGGGGATTGAATGAAAAGAAACCCAAGCCACCTCATGAGAAAACCAACAATCTGCATATGTGAAAACAAAGACGCAGATCAGCTTCGCAGTTACCAGCGCCTTTGTTTTCGCTATACGGATAGTACAATTCCTCCACTTTCTAAAACCAAAATTTCCAGCCTCTGGCCATCTTCTGTGACTGTACAGACCTGTTTGTGTCAGACCTGGTCGGAAGCCACATTGTTGGTTTTTTCATGACGTGGCTCACCTAAATTCTTACCATTTATGGCACTATGTCTCTCTGTTACTCCAACATCAGACATTGACTGTGAATCTGCAACACCTGCCTCTGAAACATTTTGTTCTTTCTGAGTTGATGACATTGTTGGGAAAAACCTGCTTATGCTCTGAGAATTTTCCCCATCTTTCATCCCCCTACCGATACCACTAGATCCTGAACTAACCGACCTCATGCCTTTGGGACTAGTTTTCAGTTTACTGGAACGAAGACTGGTATTTCTATGGGAGCCTGGAGTCCTTGTGTGCTGGGAGCTTGATCTGGGAGTCTTTGTCATGGAGATGCTTGATCCAGGAGTCTTGGTCATAGAGGTGCTTGATCGTAAACTCCTGGTCCTTGGGCCAGTTGATCCAAGGGTTCTTGATGGGGACATACTGTCTCTTTGAGGGGATACAACTGGGGAAGGACTGGCATGTTCTATTGGACTGGCCTGGTCTAATGGGGTGGCATGGTCTAGAGGGCTGGCCTGGTCTTGTGGAGTGGCATGGTCGAACGGGCTGGCTTCACCGTCAAATGAACTGGCACTCTCTAGCTGATCGCCATCTACAACACGGTTTGGACTGGCACCATTTATCTGACTTTGGCTCAGGTGACTTTTATCAACCCTTTTTCCAACAGTTGTGTGTAACCTTTCACCTATAGTAGTTTGTAACCGCTGTGTAGAAGCGATTCTTGGGGAAAAACTTGCTGTATCGTCTGGCAATCCTTCAACACGACCTTGCTGTTTCCTGGCAAGGACTGTGGTGCTACCATCATAGAAGCTCTGTGCTTTCTGGGTAGAGGTCACATGTGGAGAAAATCGGTTGGTATCGTCATTCACTAGCCGACTTTGTCTTAGAGTATTGGCAGTTCTGGGAGAGGGGCTATGCCGAGGATGAAGGTTAAGCCTTTGGGTAGAGGCAACAGAAGGGGAGAAACTCGCTGTGTTATCTGGCAGGGTGTGAATGTGACCTGGAATTGGAAATGTGTTAGATATAAAATAAATTCATACAATACACTCTTTTTATCGTTAAAAAAGACAAGTTCTGATTAAAAACTCTAAAGTGTTCTTCTTTTTGTGCAAAACGTTGTACGTACTTGTGCAAATCAATAAGGCTGTCCCAAGCAGACAATATCAAAAATAATTTTATGAAAAAAAAAAAAAATCAGGAAATTACTTTATAATCAATTACATTACAATACTAACATCAGCCAACATAATAAATACACCTGGCTTGAGGATCATCTGACAATGCACTATATTTTTCGCATTTTCATAAATTTTCCCTGCATTTCCATCTGTTCCACAACCATATTGTTTTCCAGTTTAAAAGCAGCATATCAATCAAGTAAAGTTTGCTTTATATTCAATCTTGCCAAAATTATTACCTGGGCCAGATGGCAATATTCTGTCCTCATTGTCAACATTATCCTCTTGACCTTCTTCCTCTTGACCTTGAAATGACCTTTCACCTTGAAATGACCTTTCATCTTGAAACGACCTTTGACCACTAACTCGCTGTCTCTTACTTCTTGACATCGAGTTAGATTCACCTTTAGAATGCACCAAATGACCTTGACCCTGAACCAGATGACCTTCACTGTAACGCCCAGGTCTGATATCATATGGCCTTCTTTCCTTAATCAGGTGTCCCTCACTCCACCTTCCTTCCCTAGCAACATGTCTGTCATACATATCATAACTACCATTCAAATTTTCCTCCCAGTCATTCTCCTCTAGACTGCCCCTGCTTCTTTTTCTTATTATTTCTCCATCACTGAATCTCCTCCTGTCTGCCTCTTCTATCATTCTCTGTCTGTTAATTTGTGCCCCATCTTGGTAACTAATCACCGAACTCCTGCTAGAGTTATGACTCCTTACACTACTGTGCAAACTTCCACGTGAAACATTACTCATTCTATCAATGTCCACATTCTCTTTTCCTCCATCAAATTCATCAATGTTACTTTTATCAGCTAAAACTTCAGACCTCAGACTTCTGTTCATTGAAAACCTCTCAATACGACTGTCTGTACTTATTTTTCTGCTTTTATCAAAGTCACTAGCTCTCCCATTCCCTTCAATACTGCTTATTCTTTTCCTTCCAGCACTGAACGCTGACCTTGACATAGACTCCTCAAGGTCAACGTCCGGGTCATCATTATCATGATAATCAGCACTTTCCCTAGAGTTATCTTTCATGGGCAAATTGTAAATAATATGTTGCTCTTGAAGAGTTCTGTCCCTTGTTTGTTGTGTTTCTGGGATAACCTCCCCTTCATCTTCTTCCTCAATGTATGAGTTATATTCCCCTTGTGCCTGTGCAGACCTGGGTGAAGCATGGTAGGTGTCTGGAACTATTAATCCAGGGTAGGATAAGTTCAAAGTTGCTGTAAACGACAAAGTAGATAGAAGAATTAATGATTTAGTATTTTAATCAAGTAACAACTTGAGGATTTCTCAAATTTTATAATCACTGCTTATCCCCTGATATTACTATCATTCATTTTCTTTTTTATCTGAATTTCTACAATTTCTAAATAATTTATGTGTAAGGCTGTATTATCTTAATTTCAATAATGTCACGACACTACACCCTTTCTTTCGGATTTACTGTTAAAAGGGGAGACAATGTGTCTTGGTCAAAGAAACAGCCCGGCAACAGTGCAGTCTCTTGAACAGAGTCCAATACACTAGCAGCCTCTGTGGTGCAGTGGTAATGTCACTCCCCTTGTAAAGCAGGGGTCGCAGGTTCCATCCCGGGTTATCCAGTATGATGGATGAGACTACATGTATAAACCAAATTTCCGTCTCCATATGACCTTTGCTATTGGCGGCATCTTTAACCCAAAATCAACCAACCAACCATAAGATAGACACTAGACCACGGCTCTCGTTATGAACCTATCATAAAGTTTGTATGCTCACCTCTACGATGCCAGCCCTCTCTGTGTTTTAATGCCCCCTGACTCTGAGAGACCGGCATGTCTATTGTTGACTCAGGGGAGGATAGAAAGGCACTGAAAAAATAATTTCAAAAGATTACAAATTTTTATTCCTTTGCTCGATATGTTAAATGCGATTTCCAGATAGATGATCAGTAACTTTACAACATCAATATCTACATAGCTGTGTGTTTCCGTGTTCCTTGGCTCTGAGTTACTGGTATGTCTGCTGACATTTCGGGGAATGACAGAAATGCACTGAAAAACTATTGCAAATCATGTTGGACTAACTTAAATGCTGATACGGTGATGACCTGACATCACAATCAACAATTTCTCAGTCATGCCAGGATTGAGGCACCTCTTTCTGTGTATTAACCAGTGGCAAGCAACACTATATGGTGGGTGTAGGAACAGAATCAAGTATTTCTTGTTCTAGAGTCCTGTACTATATATATCACTAGACAATTCTGACACATCTCCTCCCTGAATAATGAGGCTAAATATAACAGTGCTTTAGTATTGAAAACAACTTTTTAGGGTTTCCAGTCTAGCTGAAAGAAATGTGCCATGGGCACATTCCTTAGATACATCTTGGACATGCTCTGAAAAACCAGAGGACCATTGGTCCTGAGAACGCTCACCTGAAGCCTGATCTTGGAGTATTAAGTCATAATGAAATGACCATGACCTTGAATACTCACACACCTTTATTGACTCCATAAGTTGTCTGCATCTGCAAAGTTTCAGGTCTCAGGCTGCAATAGTTTCCAAACCCAGTGATTTCTGAGAAAACCATAATTTTAATTTTGATATTTAAATGACCTTGGGCCAAGGTCAAGACATGACCTTGGCCTTCATTAATTACTTACCTTCATTGACTCCATTAGTTGTCTGCATCTAGCAACTTTCAGGTCTCAGGCTGCAACAGTTTGTTTTCGCCTTTTCCCATGTGAAAGCCTATGTTTCCAAAATTGACCTTGCCGTAAAATAGGTCAAGGTCATCATATGGTCATCATTTCAACAAACTATGATGGGCTGGAGTCCCAAATGCTACATACCAAGTTTCATGAAAATTGGCCTGCCGGTTCTGGAGAAGAAGATTTTTGAAAGGTTTTTACCATATATGGGCGTGGCGGCCATCTTTGTCATGTGACCTGGATTTCGCGATCAAACTTTCGTCTCCCCTACCCATGGACGCTCCACATAAAATTTCACTTTGATTTGCCAAGCAGTTTCAGAGAAGAAGATCTTTGAAAAGTGTGTATGGACAACAGACTGGCCAAGGTCAAGAGATGACCTTGACCTATATTAATCACATACCTTCATCTACTCCATTAGTTGTTTGCATCTACCACTTTTCAGGCCTAAGGCTGCAATAGTTTTCAAAAAATCCATAGTTTTCACTTCTTCCTATGTAAAATCCTATGTTTCCAAATTTGACCTTGCCGTAAAATAGGTCAAGGTCATCCAAGGGTCATCATTTTATCAAACTATGATGGGCTGAGGTCCCCGATGCTACATACAAAGTTTCGTGGTATCGGCCCACTGGTTCTGGAGATTTTTGAGTGGTTTTAACCATATATGGGCGTGGCGGCCATCTTGGTCATGTGACCTAGATTTCGCGATCAAACTTTCGTCTCCCCTGATCATGGATGCTCCACATAAAATTTCACTTTGATTGGCCAAGCAGTTTCAGCGAAGATGATCTTTGAAAAGTGTGTATGGACAACAGACTGGCCAAGGTCAAGAGATGACCTTGACCTATATTAATCACATACCTTCATCTACTCCATTAGTTGTTTGCATCTACCACTTTTCAGGCCTCAGGCTGCAATAGTTTTCAAAAAATCCATAGTTTTCACTTTTTCCTATGTAAAAGCTTATGTTTCCAAATTTGACCTTGCCGTAAAATAGGTCAAGGTCATCCAAGGGTCATCATTTTATCAAACTATGATCGGCTGAGGTCCTCAATGCTACATACCAAGTTTCATGGAAATCGGCCAGCCGGTTCTGGAGAAGAAGATTTTTGAGTGGTTTTTACCATATATGGGCGTGGCGGCCATCTTGGTCATGTGACCTGGATTTCGCGATCAAACTTTCGTCTCCCCTACCCATGGATGCTCCACATAAAATTTCACTTTGATTGGCCATGCAGTTTCAGAGAAGAAGATCTTTGTAAAGTGTGTATGGACAACAGAATGGCCAAGGTCAAGAGATGACCTTGACCTATATTAATCACATACCTTCATCTACTCCATTAGTTGTTTGCATCTACCACTTTTCAGGCCTCAGGCTGCAATAGTTTTCAAAAAATCCATAGTTTTCACTTTTTCCTATGTAAAAGCCTATGTTTCCAAATTTGACCTTGCCGTAAAATAGGTCAAGGTCAACCAAGGGTCATCATTTTGTCAAACTATGATGGGCTGAGGTCCTTAATGCTACATACCAAGTTTCGTGGAAATCGGCCCACCGGTTCTGGAGAAGAAGATTTTTGAGTGGTTTTTACCATATATGGGCGTGGCGGCCATCTTGGTCATGTGACCTGGATTTCCCGATCAAACTTGAAATGCCACTACCCAAGGAGGCTCCACATAAAATTTCAACTAGATCGGCCAAGCGGTTTCAGAGAAGAAGATTTTTGAAATTGTGGACGACGACGACGACGACGGACGGACGGACGGACGGACGGACGACGGACGGACGCCGGATCATGGCCATCCTATTAGCTCACCTTGTGAGCCTTCGGCTCAGGTGAGCTAAAAACACAACATTGTGCCCAGTCAAATTATTTGAGTGCATTAAGGTGTTAAAGGTAATTCCCCAGTAACACAAGTGTAGTAAAGAGGAAGCCTCCATGGTGCAGAGGTTAAGCAACTTGCCTGTAAACCAGGGGTCACAGGTCCTTCATGTTCCAGAACAAACATATGAGCCGCCCCATGGGAAAACCAACAATCTGCATATGCGAAAACAAAGACGCAGATCAGCTTCGCGGTAACCGCGAAGCTGATCAGCGCCTTTGTTTTCGCTTCTCGGATAGTACAATTCCTCTTCTACTTAAAGACGATATTCCACGTACTATTTTGATTAAAAATCAAAATAAATCATAATAATATATCGATCCATGTCCAAAAAACAAAATTTCATATGCGGGTATACAAATAAATGACTTTTTAAAATATTGCAGTACGGAACAAAATTATCGGTTGTTTCCGGGTTTTTCCGCTGTCTTACCTGTGTGGGCGTGGCTTAGTATCTGTGACGTCATCTCGTACAAGTCCGATAAAGTCAGACCATTGGATAACGTAATAACAAGGCCATTCGTGTCATGATTATGTTCATTTTGACCATAAAATTAAATTATGTAGTTTTGTTTTATTACGAAATGATTTTATATGCTGTTTTAAAAATCTGGACAAAAAATAACACACTTTCTACATTCACACACATGAGGCCTTTAGCACTTTACCAAAGTTTGGTAAAGTGATCCGAGTATCAAAGTAATGAGGAATACATGCCGTTTTTACCCGTTCTTATAAAATTAAAATCTCGGGAATCTCATTGTTTCACATGTGACATGAAGGATAAAACATCCGTTTTTTTTATATATATATTTTCATTACTTGCACAATCACAAACTTGTTTTGATACCATTGTCCGTGTTCTGTTGATTATGTTGCGTAAGAATACACGAAATAATATTGGTGGCATGCGCGTGTGCGAGAGAGATCAACATTCAGCGTGAGCGCCGTTACTCGCAAATTAGAGATTAATATCTCATGACATGCATTTGCCAATGTGACGACCAAGTTTTGCAAATTGAAAATAAACTCTCTCTCCCTCTCTCTCTCTCCTCTCTCTCTCTCTCTCTCTCTCTCTCTCTCTCTCTCTCTCTCTCTCTCTTGTACAAATCACTTACATCATTTTCCATTCCGGCGAATAAAAAGATGTTCAAGTATATTCATTCTTTAAGGACACATTTGCAAATATTAATGTTAATCAACAAATACAAATCATGTGCAATCAACACGGTTAACCAATAAAACACAAGCCCCGAGGGCCCGGACCTGATTTAATCCGTACTTTGTTTTGGGGGTTACGCACAATAATAAAGGTACATGTAGTTGTCAAAACAATCATCATTATATACAGAAGTTCAGTTAACACTTACACGTATCGACAACAATGTTTTGACCGCAAATATGGGTATATGAGCGCTCATCATGTTTTCATAAGAAAACATGACGATATACTTGTTCATGTAAGTCATATGCCGTGTTTTCCGAACAACATCTCTCTCTCTCTCTCTCTCTCTCTCTCTGTTAATATTTTAATGCAGCCGCGTAAAGTCCCGGTCCTACTACTCTTAAGATTGCTCTACGATTGTCTTAATATTAATTTGGGAATTATTTCTTTGACACCGATGTGCAAATTAAGAAGGCAGAATCACGTTGGAATAGAAAATACATATTTTGCATACGCAGTCTTATCAATAAACTTATAATTAGACAATCGTACAATTCCTTACAATTCAGTGGGACCGGCAATTAACAGCTAGTAGGTCATCGTCTCTACCTTTTTAAAACTATAAATTAAGGTCAGGAAGGGCGGGATGAATGAATTACGTGGTGTCTGCACTTGAACGTCTCATGCGCATAATGCGTCGTGACTGTACGGGGTTACTACAATTTTAATACAACTTATACATTCGTCACATAAAATCATAGGAATTCCACCTTGGTTTATGCAAGGACCGTAAATCGATATACTATCCTTGGTTTTTGCAATTCTTCTCATGATGACGTCGCTTTCTTAAAATCATATCATAATAAATGCGTGTACATTTTATTAAATGTAGAAAGAAACATCAAAATAATAGTAGTCTATTCTTAATTCAAGCATTAGGTTATCTAGAACAAAAGTCAATGTCGGTAGACTCGTTTACTCAATGAGATTGGAATGTCTTTGAGTATCTGCCACGTGCCGCGGAGTGATATATGCCGCAATCTAGCGACGTGTGTCGCATAAAAAAACATCATAGATCACCGACATACACACCGCGTAAGGTAAGGTAATAAAAGTGTCGGGTATTCAAATTTGTTGTTTTAGCGGCCGTAACAAAAGAAAGATTATGAACTACGAGAAGTTGTCAGTGATAAAACTGGTTCAAATGCGGGACTTCATGCGAAATGCTATTTTCACATGCAAGTAATGTACCATAATTTATTTTCCTTTTATGTTTTGTTTATAAAATGTTTCCGATAATGTCGATAATTATCAAAGTACAAGAAAAAGTAAAACGTCGGCGTTGCATGGTGTAAAATTTGTGATAAATGTTTTGTGTAAGCATTTACTTTGTGTGTCTTTCATTTAACTGGCTGATATTTTGTACGACTAAACGTCACTTCCGGTTTGGTCTCGCTAGAGTTTTTCCCCTTTGATTTTTCGGCCCTTTTCCGACACCGCGTAAAGCGCATTTTTGTTTTCGATAAAAAGGTGTTCAAAATGTAAAACATTAGAAAATTTGACTTTCTAGCCTAATAAGAAACATGTTGTTGATATATTAACGACAAGAGAATCGTCAAATGCGACTATTCGGTATGGGTCTTTTAAATCCGAAATTTCAAGCTTTTAGCTCTTTTCTGTGCTTGTACAGGTCGGTTTGTGTCGGACCTGTTCGGAAACCACATTGTTGGTTTTCCCACGAGGCGGCTCATATAACAAGGACATACTGTGACAAGGCTGGAGACTATGCTGTGCCTAATGTGTTAAGTCCAAGGGACCTAGTCTTCAGACTTCTGGACAAAAACTGTACACACACACACATGTAGTAAAGTATTGCCCAAGAACAAAACATAGAAGCGGTAGCCTAGGTTTCTTATCCAGGGTTTTTCACACTAGAGTTGCTCTATTACTGGGCCACAAAGCCCCATATGTGTGTAAATATAAGAAGACTTACCTAGGGACCTGGTAAGAGGCGTTGGACCCAGGACTGGTCGGCTGTATGATGTCACTGAGGCTTGAGTTCTCTTGGCCTTCAGATCTACCCTCCAGGACCTGTACCGGTATATGATAATGACCTAAAACAGGAAAACATGTCCGTGAAATGTATACCCCCTTAAACCCTACTTCTATATAGAAAAACTAGGGTTTACAGGGGTATTTTTCTTATTTTTGATCCAAAACGTAGATTGTGGGTACTCGTTAGAACCGCCTCAGCGAGGCGGTTTAAACGCGCACCCACAATCAATGTTTTTGAGCAAATATATTAAAGATATCAAAACTTTTGTGATGAAATATTTTTAGTTTTTACAGCAGAAAAAATCTCTATATTTTGCATGGGCAAGTTTTCGTAATGAAACAGGAGAACAAAGTAGACAATAATGATGCAATATAAAAACAGTTTTCTGGGTTTTCAACCAAGTCTGAAACAAACTGGCTTGTGCACCTACAGAAGAAGACTAGAAGCTACAAATTTTGGATTTAAGAAGAAGAGGGATTGTACTATCTGGAAAGCAAAAACAAAGGGGCTGATCAGCTTCCCAGTAACTGCAATATTTTTTTAATCATATCTTCATGGAAGAAATATGCAAGATAATGATGAACAATCTCAGTTCTGCTTTAAATGAGCCGCCTCGTGGGAAAACCAACAATGTGGTTTCCGAACAGGTCCAACACAAACCGACCTGTACAGTCACAGAAAAGAGCTAGAATCTTGAAATTTTGGATTTAAGTAGAAGAGGAACTGAACTATCCGAGTAGCGAAAACAAAGGCGCTGATCAGCTTTGCAGTTACTGCAAAGCTTATCTGCGCCTTTGTTTTCGCCTATGCAGATTGTTGGTTTTCCCATGGGGCGGCTCAAATATTAAGTGGACACGCTGTGATCATGCGATCATTGCTATCATAGGTTATTTATTTTGACCTTATTTTTTATGCCAAAATGCTATTAATGTGATAAAAACCTTAAAGCACTCTCTACTTTCAACCCACATTTTAAAACGTCTAGCACATGTATATTATCTGTACAATCCTTTCATGTCAGATCCAGAGGTTCATGTTCTTTTCTGAAGGTTTACCTGCAGCTTTTCTTGATGCTGATCTATTCAGACTTCTCGAGACATTTGATGCCTCTGTGCTCTGGGAGCTGGATTTAAATGGACTAAAACAAGAAACAGAAGATTGTAATGTTTAGGTTTAGCCTCCAACTTACAGCAGAGGTAATCATTATGAAAATGTGTCCATGTAATATACAGATTTTTTGTAAGTTGCAAAAACTGAAAATTTTCAAATGAATGTTTTTGATATTTTTCTTATTTTTGCGCCGAGGCGGTTCTAATGAGTCCCCACAATCTATGTTTTGAGCAAAAATAATTAATACATGTATAACAAATATTTTCTGACGAAATTTCCAATCTTTACAGCTTCAAAAATCTCTGTTTATTTGCATGGATATCTCAGTGGTTAAGCCACCCACTTACAGCAGAGGTAATACTGAGACAGAACATTGGATTATTATTTTTATATTCACTTTTACAGCCCTTTAAAGACTATTCAGATGAGGACCCGAAAAAAAAAAAAAAACATTTTGCAAACCAGTAGTAGAACTTGGCTTATCTCATGTGCTCTGTGTTGGGGCTCGAACCCATACTTAAACAAATATTATTTATTTTACTTCAATTATACAGAGCTCAAGGAACTTATAAACGCGTTCTTGAAGGTGCAGATGTTGGTGTTATGTGGTCAAACACATACTTGACAGAGCAGAGAGAAAAGCGAATGATTAGAAGCGATCATAATGAAATATGTCACTTAATCAATTGACCATTGGGCACAGAACCTTTGACAAGTAACTCAACTGACTGACTAGGTAAGCCTGGTCCGGAGGTTAAAAAAATAATGTTTTTTATGCTCACACTGGTCAATGTAAACGCATACGCATAGGCAACATCTGGAATGCACAGGCTCCTGTATTAGGATGCACAGGCTACCTCATAAAATGGTGGATATTTGACAGGTGAAAAAGGTATGATACATACTTTCTAATTGTTTTACTATTGTTCAACGATTGTAAAATCTGACACATGCCTTCAAGTCCCCCCTATCCACTTTCCTTTGCAACGGTAGTAAATTAAAGTCAATTTATTTTCAAAAAAAAAATAGACCCAAGTTTACTTTTTCAGGTAATGGTATTTTGTAGATAAATTGCTTTTTATTTACCGATTTCTCTCTTAAATACACGATCGAAGCTGTTGTTCTGCCAATTACATTGAAAGCCAAGATAATGAAGTCATAAGTCAAAAGCCAAGATAATGAAGTCAAATAATGTCGCAACTTTTTAAGTGGTCGGCCATTCAGTTATAAGCTTTGCTTGGAGACAAGCAGCCAATCTTTCCCTCATGGTTCCAATCAGTGGGGGTCCAGTACTTTTAGAACCATACCTTGGTGTGTGGTAGTCCCCCGCCTCTGGGATAATCGCTGCATCAGGAGATACATCAGGAGAAGGATCATCTCGGGTCACCACTGGAGTCTCTATAACACTGGTTGCTAATGAAAGAAATGAAAAAAAAATATTAGCCGCTTCGTGAGAAAGCCAGCAATGTGTTTTTAACAGGTCCGACACAAACCAAGCTGTACAGTACAAGCACAGTAGATATTTATTATGTAATATGAATTGATATGTTATTTTGCTTCAAAATAAATATTGTTTAACACTTTCACTGCCACGCCTCTCAAAAAATCAATATCTCACTGCCAAGCATATATTTATTTTATTGTTTTTATTGATTTATTAGTTAATTTATTAATTATAACATTTTTAGATATATGCGTATATCATATATCACTGAAAAGGGCCTTTTACGCTGAAAAATCTGATATACAATACATTTACCTCCCTTTAAAACTTTCAACTATAACCCGGGACATACCGGTATACCCGTAAAACGACTACAGTCGTCGGTGGCAGTGAACGGTAAAAACGACTACAGTCGTCGGCGGCAGTGAATGTGTTAAACCAAGCACAGTTAGATAGCTAGAGGCTGGAAACTTCGGTTGTAGAAAGAAGAGCAATTGTACTACCCGTGTAGCGAAAACAAAGGCGCTGATCAGCTTCTCAGTCACTGCGAAGCTGATCTGCCCCTTTGTTTTTGCCTATGCATACTGTTGGTTTTCTTTTGCGACCGCTCAATTTATGTTGATTAAAACAATACATGTAAAATTTGCTTTTGATGTCTAGAAATTCAAGATATCAATGACAAACAAAAACAATTTTATGTCAGGTAGACAAACAGTGCAGTGCAGAGTAGACCCAGGTAAGGTAAAACTTTGAAAAGGGCTAGTTTCATAAAAGTGACCACTTTTTTCATTTTCCACCTTCATCAGTTGGCAGAACAGGGTAAAATTTCTTAGACAGTATTTGAACTTATATTTTATAGTTTAGTGAGTGGATGTCAAATAAATGAGCAAGACTTTAATCATGTTTAAAATGGATGAAAGTGTGACCTTAAACGTTAGCATTAATACTCAAATACCTCCACCGCCAAAAGTATTTTCATAATGCTCATAATTTTAATGTTTAGTGTTTTTACTTTTCTATAATTGATTCATCACATATGTCACTTGTATTGTTAATGTTGATTGTATTTTTCGATCATTATATGAGCCTGTGCGTGAGAAAACCAACAATCTGCCTATGCGAAAACAAAGACGCAGATCAGCTTCGCGGTAACCGCGAAGCTGATCAGCGCCTTTGTTTTCGCTACACGGATAGTACAGTCCCTCTTCTTCTTAAATCCAAAATTTCAAGCCTCTAGCCATCTTCTGTGCTTGTACAGCCCGGTTTGTGTCGGACCTGGTCAGAAACCCAAATTGTTGGTTTTCTCATGCACAGGCTCATATATATGTCTTCAGAGGGCCATGGCATGGCATTTACCATTTCTAAGAAAGCCCTGTATGAGCCCTCTGGGAGTTTCCATGTCTGACTCTATCAAACCGTTCTGTGCCGAGGTCTGTCTCCTGGCTGATGACGCCACTGGCTGACTGGCCGAGATCCCAGACTGCGATGTCCTCCTGAGGCGGCGAACTACTGGGGCAGTAGTGTCCTCACCAGCCATAAAGCCTTCAATCTGAAACAATACCAGAGGATCAATGGTCCTGTAAACGCTAACCTGAGATCTGCTACATATACCAATAAACATGTTTGAATATTATGGTATTTAGCCCCAATGCAGGGATAGATGAAACCCTTGGGCCATTTGTTTTCAGAATAATCAATATTCTGTCCATTTGCCAATTTCCCTTCAAATGACATGTTTTCCCCATTCAAATGCAAAGGGACCCATGTTGACCTTGCTTTAAAATGCACCTGGACCTCTTTATAAGACGATTCATTACAACACTGTTTTGGATATAACAGTGATCATTGTTGGACCCCAATTGATCATTTTTTAACTATTTTTGCTCTATATCTATACATTTTACTCTCGTTATAACACGGAATGGATAGCTAACACGGAAATTGGCTTGGACTCCAACAATAGTGTTATAAAGAGGTTCAGGTGTAGGTCAAGGTCATCACAGGGTCATGATTTATATATACATTGCAGCACTTTAGCCATCTATGCTTCATGCCAAGTTTCGTTGAAATTGGTTAATCGGTTCTAGAGAAGATTTTTAAAGGTTTTTACCATATATGGGTGTTGCAGCCATCTTGGTCATGTGACCTGGATTATTTATAAACACTTTCATTCCCCCTTCCTATAAAATTCGGCTTTGATTGGCCAAGTGGTTTCAGAGGAGAAGATCTTTGAAATTGTGGACGGATGACGATGGACGGACGCCGGAGCATGGGCACCCTATAAGCTCACCTTCTGAGCCTTCGGCTCAGGTGATGAGCCTTCGGCTCAGGTGAGCTAACAATATATGAGCAGCGACACAAGAAAAACAGTCCTCAGGATTTCCGACCAGGCATGACACAAACAGGCCTGTACAATAATAGAGGGAGATTAGAAGCTTTAAATTTCGGATTCTAGAAGAATAGGAACTGTACTATCCATAGGACGTCAAACCTCAATATAATAAACAAACAAACATATCAGAAAACACTGTACATGTATTTCCAAACTAGGGGATTTTCGCCAAAATAGGGCAATACTTCCAAATTAGGGAGATATCACAGATGAAAGAAACTAACCCTACTACATTAACACATTAACACAGTGCATTACATTTTTTTTTCCAACAATGTAAATATGGCATTTTCCAGTTTGAAATTTAGTTTCATGCCGTCAACCTATAGCATTACACTTAAAATCATTTTAATGTCTAAAAAGTTCAACTTACCAGTGTTCGTGGAGTGGTAATTTACCAGTGTTCGTGGACTGTTCTCATCAACAAGACTTGTTAAATACCTGGTAACCAGTGTTCATGGAGTGTTCTCATCAACTAGACTTGTTAGAGACCTGGTAACTTACCAGTGTTCATGGAATGTTCTCATCAACAAGACTTGTCAGAGACCTAGTAACTTACCAGTGTTCGTGGAGTGTTCTCATCAACAAGACTTCTCAGAGACCTGGTAACTTACCAGTGTTCGTGGAGTGTTCTCATCAACTAGACTTGTCAGAGACCTGGTAACTTACCAGTGTTCGTGGAGTGTTCTCATCAAGACTTGTCAGAGACCTGGTAATTTACCAGTGTTCCTGGAGTGTTCTCATCAACTAGACTTGTCAGAGACCTGGTAACTTACCAGCGTTTGTGTAGTGTTCTCATCAACAAGACTTGTCAGAGACCTGGTAACTTACCAGTGTTCGTGGAATGTTCTCATCAACAAGACTTGTCAGAGACCTGGTAACTTACCAGTGTTCGTGGAGTGTTCTCATCAACTAGACTTGTCAGAGACCTGGTAACTTACCAGTGTTCGTGGAGTGTGCTCATCAACAAGACTTGTCAGAGACCTGGTAACTTACCAGTGTTCATGGAGTGTTCTCATCAACTAGACTTGCCAGAGACCTGGTAACTTACCAGTGTTCGTGGAGTGTTCTCATCAACTAGACTTGTCAGAGACCTGGTTCTCTTGCCACGTAGACTTGATACTCTATCATGCTGAGAAATATACAATATTCAACAAAGTATTACAATATATTTAGACTTTTATTGCAATCGCCCTAGTTGAAAGTAACTTTCTTGATGTTCTTCATTTCCCAATGAAAAACATTAAGTCACGTGATTTAGCGGCCACGCCTTTGGGCAATGTCAAAACTAGCCAGTGATGTTTGTTTACTGCTGTTGACATGAATTTGGTCGCATATCGCCATGACGTTAAGCGTGAAAATTTGACGTTTTGACTGTTCCAAAATTACGTTAAGTCGCATTTAGTGTCAAATAACATCAAAATGAGCGATATGAGCAATTAAAAATCTGATACTTGATTGATAACATAAAATGTAAATATAAGTTTTGAAATTCAGATTTTAGCTTTCACTGGATGATGAAAAACATTAGACTGTTTTAATGTCTCCGAGAAGCCCTTCGGGCTTCACCAACATTAAAACAGTCTAATGTTTTTCATCATCCAGTGAAAGCTAAAATCTAAATTTCAATCCTTAAATGAAAATTGCATTTTGTGCAATTCCCTTACAGTCGGGGAACTCAAAGTATGGCCAACATAACACCTAAGTTCTTTCTAATGTTGCAAACAATCTATATAAATTCATTGATGGAATGTTAACTTTTTTGTGAAGTAGTGAAGAGATTACCCTATCAACTTGCCAACATAAAAATAATCTCCCTGACAATTTTCATGTGGTGATTGATTTATAAAGCAAGTTAGATTGGTACACAATTGAAATCAGCAGATTTGGCCACCTATTGTTGGTTCTCCTCAGGGTTGACCAGAGCAATTTGCAATTGATTTGGATTGTGTGAAAGTATGAAATTTAAGTTTGGCCACCCTAACCAGTTTAAAGATTAAGAAGTAATAAAAGAACCATTAGTTACTTTGGCCATAATTTGTCTTCTTTTGGTGTAAAATGAAAGTAATCAGATCCATTTTTAGATTCAGGCTACTTTTGGCCAATCCATGAGTAGTTTAAAGGAAGGCCCAGTTTTAACAGTTTTGATACACAAATTGTTTAAGTTTCAATTTTGTAGAGTATATGTATTTGTATGGCCACCTTTATAATCATAGAAAGTATTAGACTATTAGTTAAGACTTAAGACTACTAATTTGAGCAAAATCAAAACATTGATCTAGATCTCAAATTAATAGGTGTTATGGTGTATTATGCTGCATATACCTGTAGGCATTTTAACCTTACAATTACCTGGACATGACGACCTGGTGACCTTCCCATTCTAGCCGGTGACCTTACTGGATGCCCAGGTGAATTGACAGAATCGTCAGGCGTCCTCACCAGCACCTCTCTATGCCTCGGCCCCAGGGCTGTGTGCGTCCTCTGACTATCCAAATACTCCGAGATCAATGTCTTGGGAGTCTTAAAGTTGGCCATGTTGGACTTTCGGCTTTTCTGAAAGTGTATTAATAACTTTTTTGCCAATAATGTATGTCTTTAAATACATGTATATGTCTTACGGCATCTGAACCAAAGGTTTTGATCATTATACATGTACACATACACATGTGGCACCAGATATAAACTGATAAGTGTTTTAGATTATTTAACATTATTCTTAATTTCTTAGATATTTATTTCCAAGCCTCTACCCTGCATAGCCGGATGTGTCCCTTGGTCGAAAACTCCAGACAGATTTCATTATAAAAGGAGCCGCGACGCGAGAAAACCGGAGTTTTGCCTATGCGAAAACAAAGGCGCAGATCAGCTTCGCAGTAACTGCGAAGCTGATCAGCGCCTTTGTTTTCGCTACTCTGATAGTACAATTCCTCTTCTACTTATAGCCCAAATTTCAAGCCTCTAGCCTGCTTCTGTGACTGTACAGGCCGGTTTGTGTCAGACCTGGTCGGAAACCCCGAAGACCGGTTTCTAGCGTCGCGGCTCAAAGAGTATACAATTCACTTCAGAGCTTTCTCAGATTTCTTCATCAAAGCAAAATGTTAGGTGTTCACTGACTCTGATTTTTCATGTTAGGCCAAAAATAAAAATTTGTTTGTTTGCCCTCTCCCTACCTACTCACCTAAAATAGGGCCTACCCAAAAAAATTTATTGCCCTTTCAATTTTTTTTTTTTCTTTTTTTTTTTTTTTTAATGTTTCTGTCAGAAGATAAATTGTTTTCCCCAGAACATGTAGAAAGTAATGTGTTTTCATTTAAACCATGACCCTCCTCACCAATTGGATATTTTGTTCTTATGTTCAAGCACTACAAAACATAAAATGCAACTGTAATTGTGAGTAGCTTTGACAAAATTGTAGCTAATTCCTTTGACCAAAAATAACACATAATACAGTAGTTCATATAAAAAAAAAAAAATCCTACCTACCTACCCAACTTTTCTAGACAGGGTAGGGAGAGGGCAAACAGAAACAATTTTAAATGTGGCCTTACTGAAATATTTTAATACAAAATAATAGAAAAGTTCCTGATTTCATTGCTGGTTGTTTGTTTTGCTTCCAGTCCACTTCCATTTGAATTTAATTTACATGTATTTTGTTATTCTTATTTTTCCTGTACCTTGACAGCATAAAACGTTGGAGATCTTCCCTCTTCCCTAGGAGGCTGACCTATTGTCGAAGACCTCCCAACCTGAGCAGGAGACTGACCGACTTGGGCTGGAGACCGGTTCACCTGAGTGACATGGTTGGCATGGTCTTGCATGATAAGATCTGGAGTTCTTGCTATTCTGTCTCTACTTCTTCGTCGCTCCATTCTGTCTCTACTTCTTGGTTCTTTCTTACAACACTGTGTCCACCCTTCTGTCAGATGTTTTAAACGTAAAAGTTAAACTCAGTGATTCAGCTGAAAAATTACCAGAAACATGTCAGCTGCATCATAGTCTATGACATAGACACAATGAATGTAGACAAAGAATGTACAGAATCATGTAACATTGATAATAATGACATGTCCGTAAAAAGTATACCTACTTACATGTATACCCAACTTTTATATGGTGAAACTGGGGCAGGGTTTTCCCTCAGAGTTTTAAGTTAGGGGACAAATGTTCCACCACTGGCAGCTCCTGGGGACATTTTGACGACACTGTTGAGAATTTAGGGGCCATTTATTAGAGGAAATAAGACATATTTGAGAATTTTTGGGTTACATCACTGTCCCCTCTCTGGACAGTTTTGGGGTCATTGGAGGTTAAAAAGGGTCAAAATGCACATTTTTGTGCGCCAGGGATAACCCTGAACAGGGGAATTCTGCGGTATACCTGTTCTTTTTATTTTTCATCTTGTCCATCAGGAAAACATGTCCGTGCAATGAATACTCCCCTTAACCCCAATTTTATATAGTAAAACTGGGGTATGCAGGGGTATACCTATTTTTCTTATTTTTGATCCAAAACATAGATTGTGGGTGAACCGCCTCGCCGAGGCGGTTCTAACGAGTACCCACAATCTATGTTTTGAGCAAAAACATTTAAAATATCATTTTTTTTTTCTAATTAATGTAAATTTCAGTTTTTACAACTGAAAAAAATCTCTGCATATTGCATCCATGGGCAAGTTTTCATCTTGTCTGATTTCAGCTGTCACTCCAGTAGCTGCATCGGGAACTTTGTTTGTTTTTTTTTTTTCAAAAAGGCTACCCCAGTCCCCAGCATTGTTTTTTTACATTCATTACCAAACCTTGCCCATGCAATAAACAGAGATTTTTTGAGCTTTAAAAATTGAAAATTTTCAGCTGAAAAATTTTGATATTTTTCTTATTTTTGCTCAAAACATAGATTGTGGGTAAACATTAGAACCGCCTCGCCGAAGCGGTTCTAACGAGTACCCACTATCTATGTTTTGGAGCAAAAATAAGAAAAATACTAAGGTACCGGTAAACCCCAGTTTTGCTATATAAAAGTGGGGTTCAAGGGGGTATACATTACACAGACATGTTTTCGTGATGAAAACCCCTTATTGCTGATATTATCAGATAATAATTGCTCAATGCTGTCTCCTTTGTTTTATTGGGAACATCAGTGTACCAAATACCTTAAGATTGTGTTCTGTCTGATGCTGACCTGCATGTTAATTTGATTCAGAGAGAGAAAGAAATCAAAGCAATAATTATTGTCAGTTATGCAAGTCAGTCCATGTTGGAGATTTTGCCTTCTGGCAGTCTCTTTTAATGATTGCTTATGCTTCATTTCTGAGTTTTTTGTTGACATAAAGTCCAGGTGAGTTGTATGAGTCTACAAGTTTGTAAGAAGCCTTTGCCTATCTATCTGTCTATCTCTATATACTGCCACACGCCCTCGGGGACATTCTAGGCAGGCTTGCGCAGCATCTGTTAGTAGCAGACAGAAAAAAGGGCGGATGTTTAAAGTAAAAAGTAAAAGGATAAAAACAGATGATCAGTGATTTTTTTTACCTGCGCAGCCTGCATCTTTTACTGATGATTTGGTCTCTGGGATGCAAAGTTTTAATTTTGGTGGGTCCCAGGATGCAATGTTTTTGCAGATTTGCAATGAAAAAGAGTGTTTTGGACTCGTAAGTTGGGAGCTGGACCTATTGATATTGAATACTGCGAGTCCCCAGGACACATAGTCTCAAAACTGTAAATAAATCATTGGATGATAGGTTAAAATAGTTAAGAATAGCTAAAATCAGATATAAACTATGGGCGTGAGTGCTGCAACTTGCAGACTTCAGCCTTGTAAACATCAAGGCTCTGCAAGGTTGCAACTGACTCGGGTAGTGAATTCCACTGTACTTTTGCTAGGGGAAAGAAGGAATATTTATAATAATTTGTGGGTGTGGAGACCTGCCTAAAGGTCATGGAGTGGCAGTACCGTGATACCGTTTGAGTACTGAGCATGGTGAAGGAGGGGTACGGCAACCAAGCCATGGACTACTTTGTAAAACAAGCAAAGGCGGGCATTCGCCCGCCTTTGTTCCAATGTTCACCATCCTAGTTACACTAGCCTGCCTGCAAAAGTTATTGGCGGTCCAGCGAGCGGCAAAACGCTGGACTTGTTCTATCCGGTAAATCAGTTTGTCCGTGTTGGGGTCCCAAACAGCCGAGGCGATATCGATGAATCGATGGAATGAGCCGCGATTCTGATATCGATATATAAAAATGAGATATCGATATTGTAAATTGACGTTTGCTATTTGGTGCAGCAATATTGCGCGCAAGGGAAAGGCGAGTCGCGTATTAACGCTGTTCTACCGAGTCAGACCAGGCTGCATGCTGTTTCTGTAGTTCATACTGAAGGTGAAAAGCACCTGTATTGGTGCATTACTTGGTTAAAATCGCCATCCATTATTCTTGCACGTCAAACAATACACGGACATGATATCGGTCAAACAAACACGACTATTGTGTAATCCAGTTATTGCAGTAAAGAAATCAATTACACACTTGATGTATGCATAAACACAGACACAGTACAATTCACCTGTCAATTAAATCTGTGGAGAGCCGATAGTGGGCGTGGCCTGCATTAGTCAAGAGCGCTCATTGGCCAATCAATTTTTCTCAAAGGCACGCATGAGTTTTTAAGGCGGCAAGATAAAAGAAGACAAACTCTCCTAACCATCTATTAGCGGATGCACCTGATTTTTGAGGAAGTCGATGGTCTTGCACATTCTAGATTTTCGACGCAGGGAGGTCATTTGCCGATGCAAGAAAACACTGAAAATGTCCGGTAGAGCAAGCACTGTGGCACACGCTAAGTTTTCGTTTCAGCAATTAATACAGTCCCAAATATTGTGACACCGCAGTCATAAAGACTAACATTGGCGATTTTTACAGTAAATTTGGTACCATTTTTCTTCAGGTAAAATGGGCGGTGTATTGTTTCTACTGTACTAAACACCGTTGTCAGCCAGTTTTCAATCGTGCGTCATAAATAAATGAATGCTATCGTTTGTGGAGGATCTTCAACACACAAACTTGAATTTTATTATTCCATTGGTACAAAGATCCGGAGGTAAATGGTTTATTTATTGTTTTTAAAGAGCCGATATTGGTGCTTTCCCCACCCAAGTGAACTACAGGAACGGCGTGCAGCCTGGTCGGACGTGGTATAATAGGTTTATTTGCATGGCTCGCATATAAGACGCCCGCGATTTGTGGACCCCGATGGGACTGTGATTTATTTACCGTAATACTTGAATCAAACAGGCGTTGCGCATGACCGACACCACGGGATAATGGATGGTGATGATCTGATTAGGAATAAAAGGGACACCTTTGTTTACGGTCACTTTTACAGTCAGCCGATATAATGTATCGCTTGGCTCATTTTCACAGCTGATTGTATGAAAACAATGTGTCATTCACGCTTGGTCAGCAATGAATTGTCACCAAATAAGATTTTGACCTCAGGTGTGTCAAAGGATTGACGAGTCTACTTAGTAGCACGTGAAAGGATATTCAGATTGTAACAGTACAAATACTCACTGTGCGTGCAACTGTATTTTAACGGAAAGCCTGTAGCATTTATTACTGATTTACCTATAAAATGACAATTATCACTTTTTATCAGGTTTATAGTATCATAAAGAGAAACTGTTAAAAACTGCCGGCAAATCGACCTCTTTCTTTTCCAATCACTTTCATATTTCACTTTAAGATCGATGCAAGTTTTCTTCTTTCAAATCCAATTATAGGCTAGGGTGTCTATGTTTTAATCACTCATATACAAAAATAGCGTAAAACAACAATGCGGGTCAAAACAAGAAGCATTTTGAACGTTTTGAAAAATTACTTATATATCGATACATATCGATATATCACAATATTTCCCATTGATATATCGATACGTCAAATGCCCAATCAATGACAGCTCTATCGAGAACCTTGCAAAGGATGCAGGTGAGGGAAATGGGTTGGTAATTTGATGCCAGAGACTGCATAACATTGGCCCTGGTCCAGTCTGCAGGGAGCTTCTCAAGTCTGTAATGATCTTTCATAAATGATCTTGAGGATGGAAGCAATTTCTTCCCGAAGCTCTCTCAGCAGAAGGGGTTTCAACTTGTCTACTCTAATTTCCACCACCTCCACCACCAATTTTTTGAGTTCCCATTCTTTTTTTTTTTCATATTGTCAGTATGACTGCGAATTCATGCTCACAATTCAGCCAGATAACACTAGAAAAAGTGCCTTGAGAGGCACGTATACCCCCGGCTGGTAGCTCCCCACCCCGACCCCTAAGCCCACCGCGCCCGTCCCAGACATGTTCACTGACACATTGAATCTCAATTCCCGAATTAAAAAGAGCACCCTCAACAAGTAAATCTTTAAAATTTGAATTTGCAAAAAGCACTGTCTAAAAGCATTGACAGATGTGTGTGTGTGGGGGGGGTGGGGGGGAGTGTAGTAGAATGACAGACTATTATACAGCAGTATACAGAGCTGACTTGTATACTCAATATAGGACTTGATCGCGGACATTGAGGGTCAGGTCCGCGGTCCTAGATGGAAAATAGAATGTCATTCTTTAATAATATTAATAAAAAAAAAATAATATGAGATGTCCTAGATTTTGACCTCTAGCCCCACCCTGGGCATGGAACCTAGAGTGTAATGTCAATAGGAACAAGGCAAACCTTATAGAGTACCTATGGTGCAAGTATGAATGATTTCTAAACATGGCGGTTAAAAAAAAGTACAGAAAATACAATTTTTATAAATGTTCTAGATTTTGACCTCTAGCCCCCCCCCCCCCCCCCCCCCCCCCCCCCCCCCCCCCCCCCCCCCCCCCGCGCATGGACCCTAGAGTCTGAACCTTACACGGTACCTATGGTCTAAGCATGAATGCTTTCTGACAAGACTTATCTGATGTCAAGAAAATAGACTTACAGAAAATTTATCATGGTCTCTATCATGTTATAAATGTGTCCTAGATTTTGACCTTTAGCCCCACCCCTGGGGATGGTACCACTGATATTGAAAGAAAACCCTGTAAGGCATCTATGAACTAAATAAGAATACATTCCTATGATTGTTTGTTAAGATATGGACTTAGAGAAGAAACAATAACATTGTAAACAGCACATTTTAAAGGTGACCTAGATTTTGACCTCCAGCCCCACCCCCCCCGGGCATGGACCCTGGGGTCCGACCTCACGGAAATAAAGCAAACCCTATAGGGTACCTATGGTCCAAATATGAATATTTTCTGACCATTGGTTTATGAGATATACACCTCTAGAGAAACTTTAACCAAAACTTTGACATAAATTCTACGAACGTTCCGGAATTACGAACGAAGAAACGAAGAAACGAACTAACGAACGAACATACGAACGGAAAAGCGAAAACTACGTGGGATCATCAAAAATTATGTGGACTTTTCTTATAACTTATGATTACATAACTCGATTCCACCCAAACTTTCAATGCACATAAACCCATGTAATATGCAGCAGTGTGCAAAATTTCATCACAATCCCTTAATCCGTTACAATGGTATTGTGAAATGAAAACATCCACTTTCGCCACCATGGAGCACTCTGATGACGTCAGTGACGTCAATGCAAAAACACTGATTTTGAACCACAAAATGTGCTTTTTAGGGCTACTGATTTTTACAGTTTTACTGCTCAAAGTATGTTTAAAGATTGTTTTAACTATTGGAGCATGGTTTAAATTACCAATCTGTATAAAAAAATTAACGTATTGCCTTGATTTAAGAATAAATTTGGACTGGGCATAAGGATGCTGACTTTAACATTATGATTTAGACGTTAGAACATTTAAATTGACGGATTTATATTTCGATATTTATTTGGGCCCTATTTGTTCAAACATGCACGCAATGTTTCATTTGTAATGCTTTATCGAAGGACCTTGAAGTTTTACCGGCAAATAAGAAATTAGGATTAGTTTCAAATGGGAATTGTACAATATTGTCGGTTGATCTGTGTTGCATGAAATTCAGACATTGCTTAAACATTATGAAAAAAGCAAACATGTATGCCTAAGAAAAACAACGTACATTCAAAACCGGTCCACCATTATTGTTGAGCAAGCATAAATTGTTTTGTTATGGATTCATTAAGACACATGGCACGTCTGGCTGTGATCTGCAAAACCGTTTTGAAGAAAACGAAAAAGAAATGCCATACTGCAGTGCCAAATTTAACGTCATTTCTGACGTGCTCCGTGATGGGGAGGGTGGGGTAAGAAAAACAATCACCAACTGCTAATAAAACATTTTAGATTAACCAAACTTTCAGGATCTAGTTGAGTTAAGCAATTTTATCGTCAGCTGAAATTTGAATATGTTTGCTTGAACCGTTGTCAAGTTATGGGAAAAGTCCACATAATTTTTGATAATCCCTCGTATATACCCGTCGGCATAAATGCCGGGGGTATAATAAACATAAATAGAAAATGACCAATGAAAATGTAAAATAAAAATGTGAATGAAAATAATTGAATTGTGAAGTCTCATTTAATGGGACTACAACTTCTCAGAGCCAGCTGCCTTACCCGCTTTAAGATTTTTTAATAATTTTAAGAGACCATTTTCTGATATGATTATCTCTAGCATACATCTGGTATTGTCAGAATCAGAATCAGAATAGTTTACTGGTGACACGCCAAATGACATTATTTCACCAGGGGGTTCGGATGGGGGGGAAAATTAGTCCCTTGAACGCACGAGTGAAGCGAACTTGGACACACAATCATCTGACATTTCAGCAGTAGAAAACAGAGAGTCAGGGAGGTCATTCCAGTCCCTGATAGTCTGGGGAAAGAAACTACATTTATAGGCCTCTATACTAGCAGATGGAAGCTGAAATGCCTTGGAGTGGCTATTTCTACAACGCCTAGTCTTTGGGATAAGGTCATCTGTAGGTATTCTGGCTTTACCCTTCAGACCTTTGTATAGTAATATAAGTCGATTATCCGTCCTCCTTTTCTTGAGAGATTCCCATCTGAGTTGTTCAAGAATGCCAGTCATACTACCTTCCTCGAAAGTATAATTCCTAGTTACAAATCTAGCGGCACGATTCTGAACCTTCTCCAATTCCTCCTGGAGGCATTTAGTATGAGGATCCCAAACAGAACTTCCATATTCCAGGACTGGGCGCACCAGTCCTTTATAAGCTGCTTCCTTAACATCTTGGGGGCAAGAAAATAAGTTTCTCCTCAAGAATCCAAGTGTTCTGTTGGCTTTAGTACAGATATTATTGATATGGGTATTCCACTTGAGGTCATTTGTAATTGTTACACCTAGATATTTAATGCTATCAACATTTTCCAAAACCGTTCCCTCGAGGGTGTACCAGGCCTCAATTTTATTTATCCGCTTATTTGTCAGCTGCATCATGTTGCATTTGACAGGTTGAAATCTCATGCCCCATTTTCGGGCCCAGCTCCCTAAAAGGTCAATGTCTTTCTGAAGTTTCAATGTATCTTCTACTGTTTTAATTTCACGGTAACAAACACAGTCATCAGCAAAAAGCCTGATTTGAGTGTCAATGCCAACGGGTATGTCATTTATGTACAAGGAGAACAACAATGGACCGAGAACGGTGCCCTGAGGGACACCAGACACAACAGGGGCCCAGTCAGATTTAACACCATTAACTACTACCCTTTGCTGCCTGAAGCACAAAAAAGCATTTATCCATTCCAATGTCTTTCCACCTATACCATAACTAAACAATTTGCTTTTAAGAAGTTCATGTGGAGGGGTGTCAAAAGCTTTTTCAAAGTCCAAAATAAAAATGTCAACCTGACCCTTTTTGTCCAATATTTTTGCCCAATCATTTATCACTGTAATTAACTGAGTTTCACAACTATGCCATTTCCTGAATGCATGCTGTTTGTCCGACAAAAGATTATACTGGTCAAGATGACCCATGATATTTGAGCAGACAATATGTTCTAGAAGTTTGCAAGGAATACAAGTCAAAGAAACTGGGCGGTAATTACAAGCAAGGGACCTGTCACCTTTCTTGAAAAGTGGACAAATATTAGCAAATGACCATTCCTTGGGGATTTCACCCGTATTGATTGACTGCTGGAAGAGATGTGCAAATACAGATCCTAATTCTTTTGCCAATTCTTTAAGGACTCTAGGATGGAGTTCATCAGGTCCTAAGGCTTTAGATGGGTTCAGACCTTTAAGGAGTTTTGTTACTCTTTCCTTTGTTACAACAATTTCATCCATGAATGGGGCCGACCTATCCAGAAGTGGGACTTGGTTGTGTACCGTTTTGGTGAATACATCTGTGAACTGTCCATTAAATTCTTCTGCTTTTTCGAAATCTGATTGAGCAATACCACTTCCATTTTTCTTTTTCAAAGGGGGAATGCCTTGGGTATCTTTCCTCTGACTATTGATATACCTATAAAAATCCCTGGGATTAGCCTTAACGTCCCCTACCAAGTTATTGACATAAAGATCATGCTGCTTCCTTATATCAGCTTTGATTTCCCTTCTTAAGTTTTCAAATTTAGATCTAATTTTTGCACTTCCAGTTTTCTTAGCTTTTGCATGAGTTATATTTTTCCTGCGAATCTTCCTCCTTATCTCAGGAGTTATCCATGGGACAGAAGAGACAGAGCGACTTATTTTTGATGGGATATGCTTATCTGCCGAGTCCTGAATGAAAGATGTAATAAGATTGAAATTTTCCTGAACCGAACGGGTATCCGAGTAGCCATTGAAATACTTTTCCTTTGAAAATTTTAATGTTTCTGCCCTCATAGATTCATAATCACCTTTCTGGTACCGATACACCTTCCTCCGAGGTTTCTTAATGGGGGGAATAACAATCTTCAGCGTTCCAGAAACAATATCATGATCACTGAGACAATCTGGGGAGTGGATGTCTACAAACTGATTGGGAAGAGAAGTGATAATCAAGTCCAAAGTATTTCTTTCTCTGGTAGGGAAGTGGACTAATTGATCAAATCCATGATCATTAATAATGTCAACCAAAATTTGACCTTCAATCCTACTCAATGGTGACCCACATTTATTGTGTCTGTCCGGCCAAACAATATCTCCTAAGTTGAAATCCCCTAGAACGTGAACTGAGGGGGGTTTATTTCCTTTATGTTTATCCCTAATCTTGTTAAGCTGCTCTCTGAACAGTTGTCCGGTTGAGGGTCAGTATTTGTGTCAGAGGACAGACCAGCGGCTGTTTTCAAGTCCTGCACTCGCATTACGGCCAGGCATGAGAGACAAAGGTTCTTTTGGTGTGAAAACAGACTAAACTGGGAGTTGAAAAGATCTGCTTCAGTTTTTGTATCTGAATGGAGCTTGTTTTCGTGTTTCAGGGATGGTGTGCCTTGCTGGTCGCGTCAAGAATTTTTTAGCTTTGGCTGTTTGGTCCAAGACCAAGCCACTGGTCGACTAGTTACTCAATGATTAGACCTGCTGTGTCGCAGAAATGTGGAGAAACTACTAAATTACCCTCTCACATAATTTTGAAATCTGCTGTTATTGATTTTTTAACAGAATACTTCAAAATAAGCGTACAAAGTGATTGATCGAAATCAAAACAAACCGCCATTTGTCAACTAGCTGCACGATTATCGTGTACATCATGCGGTACCGTGTCAACTCGGTCCCAAATTATCTCGCCGAGAACGCCTGGTGTGGTATTGTCAGTTTGAAGTTTCACCAGTAAACTGTTCTGATTCTGATTCTGGATCATGCTTTTTTTCTTAAACCGTGACCAAGCAAAATTTATTGGACAAGTAACCGCGAGTTGGAAAGACTTTTTGTCTATTTCAAAAAATTCCTCATTATTGCCTCAGGAACTGTGGATTGGTGATATGCTCAGGTTTTTGACTAATTATTGCTAAAATCCGTAAATGATAATATATTTTTGATAGACAATATACTTTTTACCAGCTTTTGTACCAGTCTACACTGGTCAAATAGAAAACTGCTACCTACCTAAGTTCGTTTTCAAAGTCAACTTGGCGAAAAACATTTTACATCGTTTCGATTTTATCTGTTTCTCGGATCCAAAAATATAATAATTATTGCATCCGAGTGTTTCAATATCTGAAACCATTCATATTTGGTAATTTTAGTTAGATTGACGATTAAAAGTCAAAAACCTGTTTTGGCATACAATTTAAGCTTGGTAGCTCGGGCTCGGCATGGGCTTTAATACTCCACCATGCTCAAAGCCACAACCAACCTTTTTTTTTTTTTTTTTTTTTTTTTTTTTTTTTTTTTTTCTTTCTTTCTTTTTTTACTTCTTAGTTTTACATAGTACAACTTGCTCGCACAACAAGTTTTTATGCGGCGCGTAAAATTGTAGCCACAACATGCTCTAGAACATGATGCAAAACAGTATGCATGTGCATAATACTTGGAGAAAACACCAGAAAGTAAACACATAATCGTGGAAAATTTACAAAATAACTTGTATCTCTGCTTCTAATATCCGGTTCTATAGAATCGCATTATGTGTGGAAAGTAATATATTTTTAGGACAATATTTCTTTACATTCAGGTGTACTCCACTGGCAAAACTGGAATCTCTGACTAGGATAATGTCAATTGAAATGCTCATGCCTTGGTTAGATGTGGCTTCAACTGTGGGGATACTGAGTGGAGCATCATGCAGGTACTCGATGGAGTACCACAAAGACAATAACAGTGTAAAAGGGATGCCCTCAACCGGCAAGGCGGATCATAACATAGTCTATGTGGAATATGATATCGAGGCCAAACGAATCCAACAAGCCGTGCGTAAGGTTTTTCTGTACACACGAGCGGATATGGAAGGTCTACGTGACCATCTGCCGCGATGTAGGGATTCGTTCCTTTCATCTGACCACAGCCACATGTCAGTCAATGACATGTGGGTCAGTTTAAGTCCGAGGTTCTCGATGCCATTGGAAATGATTTCGACGCAATTTGACACTGGCACATAGGCTCACGAAGGAAGCTGCATATCAAACATTGGCTTGTCCCTAGCCTCAGACCTTCAGCGGTTACGTATACACAGTAGCATTCCCTAGTAAAGTGAGATTTCGCAACTAGCTTGTCCCAAGCTCGAGTATGCAGCTCCTATTCGGCATCCCTATATGACACTGAGCCAGAAAAGGTGGAGAACGTACAAAAGACAGCAGCCAGGTGGGCCTGTATGTGATGGAGAAACACCAGTAGCGTCGACGACATGCTTGACGAACTTGAGTGGCCATCCCTGGAGAACCACAGGCTGAAGTCTTCCTTAACTTTCTTTCATAAGATTCACTTTCTTTTACAAGATTAAGATACACCAGTGTATCTTATGATTCACAGTACACGAGCTACATGGCCTACAGGGATTTCTGAAGACAGATCCTTTCTTCCCAAGGACTATATATATATTCCACTGTGGAATAGTCTTCCTTCTTCAGTGGTCGCATCCAAGATCATGGGAGAATTCAAAGCTCTTGTCTAATTCAAGGGTCCAGAAGTATACGTTTTAGTATGTCTCGGTTCAGTTTCTTGTAAAATAGTTTTAATGGCCCACCCGAAAGTTTTTCTCCTATTGGGCTAAATTAAATATTTAGCTCCCCACTCCACACCTGGGGTGATGATTAGACATTGACTCAGTATCCGAAGAAAGAAATTTCTATTCGTGTTCATGTTTAATGTTCAATAACCGTATTTTATTTGCTATTACTACACCTGGTGTTGTGCCGTGTGGCGGCCCTAAAAAGTCTCCCCGTACATCATCCATAGTGCAAATTATATTTTCCTTTTGGTCCTTTGAGATCAGCGAGGATATTCTGAGAAATCAGAAATTTATTATCGGTTTAGATTCATTTTCTAACCAACGTTCAATGTATTCGGACCCATTTGGATTATACTAGTCTGACATTGTATCGACTCCCCTGTTGAAAATTGCAAAATTACTGTAATTCTCTTTGGCTCCATGTTGTCAAATCTATAGGGTCACTGAAGAGGCTTAAGTAGCCGAAACCGCGGTATGGCCCATCCCCTTTCTCATTAATATGTTCACTGCTCTTAAAGGATCTCAGTTTTATCGGAAAAGGACCTTTTCCACAGTGTTTACTTTGAATATTAAGAAAATTCTACCCATGATCGACTGCTCTCTCTCAATTACGCGTTTTGTCACATAAAGCGCTTAATAAAAACTATTGAACCCGTCTACACTGACTAGACAGTTAACCGCAATCAATTAAATTTATCCATTTTTGACACTCCCCGTCAAATAGCGGTAAAAGCTAGTAAGCAGTCTCGATCGTGGTGACTGCTTATCATAGCACATCTAGGTTTAGATCGTAGATACCCTGACAAGGGGTACAGAAACTATAGGAACTCTATATGGCTGACTTTTAGTCCATCACATCGGTCCCATGGGTCTGTTTCTGGTAGTGTGGCTGCAGGTCAAAATTCAGAACTCTGTCACAAATAATGGTTTTCTACACATCGACATATTGATTGTAATCGTGTTCCCTTTAGTATTGGCTTTGGTCCATAACATCAGAAAAATTTTGGTCAATGCCTTGAGTGACAGATACACACACTGGTCAAGCGTTCATCACGGGGGTAATACAATATGTACTACCTCTGTTGTCGACCGAGACGATACTGCATATATGGTTGTCGACCGAGAATTCCGGCTTCCGACCGAGTAGTACGGTTGTCGATACACGACATAAGTGTAGTGTGTAGTGGACGGTGATAAAATCTAAAGGTAAGTGCCCGAACCTGTTGTTAGATATTTTCCTGGCCTACAAAGTGTTCCAGCGAGTTGTTGCGTCGCTAGATTTCTCATGAAAAGATATTTCATCGTAAAATAGCAGAATGCAGAAAAAATGCAGATTCTTTGTTTTTTAGCCTATCCGATATCTTATGAAGTAATGAAAGATGTGGTATGCATCATTGCAAAGACAAAGACATCAGAATGCGTCAGAAAATGCATTGCTTGTTTATGTTGTAAGGGTGTTTTATATTTATTGTTACTGCTGTCGATGACATGTAAATGTATGCGATACTGTTGTCGATGTAGCCTGATACGGATGCCGACGATTTACGAAGATTTGGACATGTATTAAAGCACGATCAATTCAGTTTTCAAAGCTTTATTCCAGACATTTCGGGCCAGGGTGTCGAAATTGAATTATCCACGCCGTCT
The DNA here is from genome assembly GCA_964017185.1 of Rugalucina vietnamica. Taxonomy (NCBI): domain Eukaryota; kingdom Metazoa; phylum Mollusca; class Bivalvia; order Lucinida; family Lucinidae; genus Rugalucina; species Rugalucina vietnamica. The sequence continues at coordinate 47,515,149 of OZ024877.1, forward strand.
ACAACACAATTATGATGCAATGCGGTCAGCGACAACAGAAAGTCACCAATTTTGACATTTAACAAGGACTATGTGTTGCAAGCAAGGAAGTAAATACGATTAATTAAACGTAAAGCATCAGTGCAACAAATACTCTGACCAGAGCGAACATGTACCCAGTCTCGTATTTTGCCTCATGATTCTTAGCTGCGGGCCGATTTGTAACGCTGTGCATAGCCATTTGAATTAAAACTAAACCAGATGTTTTATTTTGTTTTTAAGTATAACGTACTTTTATTTTTCCAGACCGAAATGGAAAAGTTTTATCCAAATCCCAACCGAAGAGAGCTTCCACGAATTGTTAGACATTGGGTCTGAAAGCATCCTAGACCTTTCAAACATAGAACGAGGGAGGGTCTCACCTGTCTCTGCAGGTTTTTAATTTACAAATCCTTCATAAGATCTAATTTTAATTACTGTCCCCTTGTATGGCATTTTTGCTCGAAAACAAGTTCTGCCAAGATGGAAAAATTGCAATATAGGGCACTGCGTTTGGTTTTTAATGATTTTGATAGCTCATATGAAACTCTACTCGAAAAAGTGAATATGCCTACACTTCATGTTAGTAGGATAAGATTAATGGCTATTGAAACTTTTAAGATTGTACATAAAATGTCACCTGTTTATTTACATGATCTTTTATCTTATAAAAACTCAACTTACTCTTTCAGGTATGACAACCTGGTAGATGTCCCAAGAGTTCGTACCACAAAGTACGGTAAATCTACTTTTTGCTACGAGGCCGCCCAAGTGTGGAACAGTCTCCCGAACAACCTGCGGAAAGTCGATGACTTTAAGGAGTTCAGGAGGCTGATCAGCACATGGAGTGGGCCATCGTGCAAATGTTCAATGTGCAAAACTTAATTTATGCTTTGCTTGTTCAAATTTTATTTGCTTTATGCTCCTTGTTTGCTTTGCTTTATTTTAGTTTTGCTTTTTAATTTTGCTTTCATTTTCAGTTTGCTTTTTGCTTTCATATTCTTAACTTTTTTATTTCAGCAATACTATCTTTTTACTTTCTAGTTAGTTTTCTTGTATAAACTAATCTCTTTGGATTTTATATAGTCTAAACTGTTATTAATTTCCTTACAATCTCACATGATGAACTTTATATCATGTGATATAAACCCTTTCTCATACCCTACATTATCTCTTGCCTAATTTTCGCTTTCGACTGGAGCTTAATTTTGACCTAAGCTTCGCATGCTTTTTATTTCTCTCTAGGGTAAGAGAGAATGATTGGTGGGGTAAGGGTCATATTTCCATCTTGTTACTAATCACCATGGCATATGCCTTCTTTTTATAGAAGACAGTGTCCTGGCGCTAGTAACACTTTATAGTAAACTGATGCTGTTGCCTTTCTTGTGCTAGTGTGGACTGCCCGTACAGCAGGGAGAGGCACCAGCATTAGTTCTGTTTTTCATGTCTTGTAATTTTTTATAACCATGTATATGTATCATCTAGTCAGAAAAACAGAAAATGATATTTTTATCTATTTATCCTAATTGTGCTCTCTGTGTATATATTTTGCATGCTGTGATATGTCTCTTTTAACTGTGATGCTTGTTATCTTATGTATACATGTACAGAATTCTTACTATGTTTGTCGACAAAATAGCCCATGGCTAATGTTACACTGTTGTATATTTGAATGTCGACTCTAAATAAAGTTTCTTGTATCTTGTATCTTGTATCTTGTAGGTCAAGTCCGCTGTGCAGAATATCGAAAACCAGATGTCTACAAACGTTCAAGGTGAAATAATGCATACCAGTACACTCTGCTTTCTATGAACCCCCTGTTTTAATTGCTCTCAAGTGCAACCATTCAAGGGCCCAGTGTCAACCAGAGACTTCATGAAAACCCTACTGCAGTCAACTCTGAAATAGACGCAGTGAGCGCGGCTGCGCCGTCAACGTCGACGCCACTTAAAAAGCTATGCTCTCAGTGCGGAGCATATGTGGCAAAGAGAAATTATATTCGCCATTATAAAAACCACTTTAACATTCAGTTTAAATGCAATGAATGTTCTCGTTATTTCGAATGCCAGAAACTACTAGACTCGCATACCATAAACAGGCACACACAGAATCATATTTGTTCTTATTGTGGAAAGTGTTACAAACAAAAAGCGCCCTCAACGAACATGTAAGAATTAAACATGAAGGCTCAGCCAAGATGGTGACGTGTAATGTTTGCAATAAATCTGAAAAATAAAATCATCCACTAGGTTATATAAAAATCATTAAATGTGTTGCACATCGGCTCAGTAATTGAACCTTTTTTAATCTGGCCCTCAAGCAGTTTGTGTTTTAGGCACAAGTTCGCTTGTGTAAGAGAGAGTGGGACTATCTTGGGCACAGGAGATGCATAAAGTAGTCTATGTTTATATCGGATTTTAATGATTTTCTCGCCCTCGTGATTATTTAAAGCTGCTCATAATGTCAAATGCCAGTGTCTACAGACGAATGCAGACATTCAGACTCGTGCCAAATTCTCAAAACGAGTGATCTTGCAGTTTATTCAGCAATATGTCCTTAGCAAGTACCATCGACAGCCGTACCGTACACATGATTTAATTATCGACAACCGTATCGGTGGTTATCGACAGCCGTATCATGACTTTTTAAAAACGTTCATAAAATGCACATGGCAGAAAGAAATGGGTGCATTATACTAGTTTTCAAGAACTCGGCTATAGAGGAAATATCCGAAGCAGTCTCATTGGTCTAGGAGGTTTTTGATAGCTGCAAATTTCACAAATACCTTGAAAAATGATGTTTTTAGTATCTTTCATAATTTTGTCGTTATCGCTGTATAACAAAGCACAGAAGAGTATTAGAAGTAAAGTTAAATACCTCTTTGACGATCGGCGATGATTAAAAATCTATTTTCTCTGGTTTTTGATGTCCTGTTTACTACACATTGAGTTTGTGTCGTGTATCGACAACCGTACTACTCGGTCGGAAGCCGGAATTCTCGGTCGACAACCATATATATATGACCATATATGCATTATCGTCTCGGTCGACAACACAGGTAGTACCTATTGTATTACCCCCGTACAAGAAACGACATTCATGTATAGGAAACGAAACTGAAATGTATGAGAATCGAAATTAATGACAAACCAGAGAATCAACAACACTGAAATCTAGAGCAAAAGGAATCTCTTATAACTAACGGCTGCTGACCTTTTCATTGGTTTCTTTTTAAAAGAAGCCAACTTGTTTTTTATTTATTATTTATCGGAAAATGGGAAGATTGGAAGTCCTGTCACGTGGGTGTAAACTTCAGCACGTGCACGTCAATAACGTTTCGGCGTTACGTCGTTACCTTAACGACTCTGCCAACGTAGCGCTGTGGTATGGAGCCAGAGTAGGAGAGTACGAGAGCAAGACGTGTACTAGGAGAGCTAGACGCCTTTAGCATTGAATATCACAACATGGTTTCGGATAATTCTGGTAAGAAATGAGGCGCCTCATGGGAAAAACAACATCTATCTATCTATCTTCCACTACTTCTTAACCTCATCAGATGACTTCAGAAGGAATTCCGGTATACCAAGTGTATACAACAGTATACAACAGTCCGGTATACAACAGTCTGCAAAGGCGAAAACAAAGGCGCAGATCAGCTTCGCAGTGACTGCGAAGCTGATCAGCGCCTTTGTTTTCGCTACTTGGATAGTACAATTCTTCTACTTAAATCCGAAATTTCAAGCTTCTAGCTCTTTTATTTGCTTGTACAGCCCGGTTTGTGTCGGACCTGTTCGGAAACCACATTGTTGTTTTTCCGATGAGGAGGCTCAAATGTGTCACTGGTGAAGCCTTGTCAGTATGACGTTTCTCCAATAAACTATTCAGATTCAAACAATTCATCCAGAAAATCTATCTAGTGCAATCAAGGACTATCAGGGACTGGCATGACCACCCTGATTCTCTTATCTCCTCTGCAAAAATGTCTGATGACCAGTGACTGTGTGTCCAAGTTCGCATCTCTTGTGAGAGCCGGGGCTAATTTCCATAGTGGCTCATCCCCTGGTGATGTATTGTCAGTTTGGCGTGTCATAAGTGACCAGTAAACGATTCAGATTCAGAATCAGATTTTTTTTTGATTCAGTTTTACGTCCCTTTCAAGCTTTTTCACTCATATCGAGACGAATCAATCGGTAGGTGGGGCGAAAACCGGAGTACCCGGGGAAAAAACCACCTGACACACCCGCAAGCAGAACTTGGCTCTCGTGCCCCGTGCGAGGCGCGAACCCACTGCGGTGAGATGATCGAATGATTAAGAGCACTGAAGTCAGCTCGGCCACGGGGGCCGCCAGAATCAGATTTAGACAAACAAATCCAAGAATGTAGCAACATCAGGGTTTAGACGGGCTTATCACGGTCATTAAACCAAACAATTGAGTCTTTGCGTGAGAAAACCAACAGTTTGGGTTTCCGACCAGGTCCAGCACAAACTGGCCTATTAGTCCCTTAGATGACCCAGGTAAAAATAAAATCCGCTGCACCCCCAGAGGTACCAAGGTTGCTATATACCACATTGTAGGTATTTTTATGCTGAATTCAATGCACAATGTTGTCAGTCTGGCAATCTGTGCAGTAAGTTTGTAAACACGATTTTGTGGCCAGGGCATGACAAAATCTATTTTTCCCACAAAATATGAAAAGGCGATCGTAGTGCTTCCCTGTTTCATGTCTGTATGTTACTGACAGGTCTAATGATAGGTCTAATAACTTTTAAAGTATTAGAAGGGTGGTTATCTGTGCAGGAAGTTCGCAAACACAATTTTGTATGGCCAAGGTATGAAAAAACCTAATTTTGTACCAAATATCAAAACTTGATCGTAGTGTTTCTTTGTATCATGTATGTCACTTGCTAAAGGTTTTAATGACTCTAAAACATTTGAAGACACATGATAGCACTAACGAAAGTATATGACAATGAGTTGTTATGTTTCAATGTTGACATAGGGGGTACCACCCCTTGAACCGTATTGGTTTTTGGGTGAAAATTGAAAATAATACAAAAATGGCTAACATATTTAAAACAATTTATGCATTTATTCATATAATTATATGGCATAAAATTAAGCATAAAATAACAAATAGCATATTAGTCGATAATAATAATAATAATAATAATAATAATAATAATAATAATAATCAAATGAACAAAATTGCATGTATATTCAATACCTATAACAGAGTAATTAACACATGAATCATTGCAATTATGAAAGGAATGTTTTGACAACCTCAGTGATTACAAACAACTGTGCGATATCGTTCTTATTTTACCAAAAATCCCAATATTTAAATAATTGAATTTGCATATTCATGAATATTAACCCATGTTTTGAGAAATGGACTTTCCCACCATTTTGGGTGAGCTCATTTCCGATTTCAGGGGCATCAGCAGTGATTTTATTTTCATTTTCAATGAAATTCCTTTTGGCAAACAGATAAGCCCCACACATAGGGTGGTATATTTGGGGCTATACTATTTGCATATGTCCCAAAAGGGACAGCAGGCTTATACTGTATGAATTGATATACGAAATCGGAAAAAGTAGCGGAAAATTAGGGGCACATACAAAATGGCATGTTTTTAACTTACTGGAAGGACATAGCAATTTTACATTAATGCCTAACATTTGAAATCATTTAATTTGTAGATTCATGAAAATTTATATTAAAAATAAGCCAATGGAAAATCATCTGGCCAAAAATAGGGGTACTACTTACACAAACACTTGTTCCTGGGCTGTTTATAGACCCGGGATGCTGAAAGTGGCATCAAATGAATCCTTTGGCAATGCACTATTGCCTTCAAATCTGGCATGAGAAGCCTCAGATTTTCAGTTCATGGATAATGATTAGAACTATAGTTATTAACTTATTGGAGAAAAACAAGTAAGTTAAATGTTTTACCTACAAAATAACTTGTGTATCTAGTCAAAGAAATGCTGATAATTGCTGAAAATGGTATCAAGAGCTTGCTAGGACAATATACATTGTAATATCACCATGTATGTCATTGGATTTTTCGATACATGAATAAAATCTTAAGAAATTGGAGAAAAATGTGAAAGAATTAAAGTGGTATTCCTATAAAACCACATGTGTATCTTGGCTACCGATAATCCTATACAGCATTAAATTGCTTAAGAAATGAATTTCATTTTTCTGGTGTTCATGGAGCTATGAACCGCAGTGGGTCGCGTGCAAAGTGAATGAACCCCGAAGGGGTTCATGTAAGCTTTGCACGCGACCCACTGCGGTTCATAGCTCCATGAACAACAGAAAAATTAAACTCATTGCTTATATTTACATTCATTTCTCTCTATCGCTTGTTGAAAAATCACCAAGGCGGTCACATTTACCAGCAAACAGAGAATCTACACACAGTGTGAGTTCAAACAGCGGAACGGCGTCGACGTTTACAACGTCCAATCAGATTGGCGAGATTCATGTTTTTTGACGTCAAGTTTGGATTACGTCACGTCGCGTGACACAATGTTGTTCATGGAAGTATGAACACAGATGAACATCTAATGGTTCATCTAAGGAGGTTTTAGAAAAATGTAAATATTATCAAATGAATGCTTGGACAATGTACAATGACAATGCTGTATTAAATCTGATTCTTTGTTTCACAATTATGTATAAAATTCTTATCAATAGGAGACAAATCACGGAAAAATGAAGTGGATATACCAATAAAATCATGTATAACATAACTACCAATATACCCAAAGAGCTAAAATTGGCATCAAATAATTGCTATGACAATGTATCATTGTCAAATATACACAGTTTATAGGATATCAACCAAGATACATGTTATTCTGACGAAGGATAGTATCAAATTTTCTATTTATACCGAAACATTTTGAAATTATACGCAATAATCACAAAACTTTATCTAGGGTGGTTTCTTTTATGAGACAAATGGACAATAATGCATGATCCTAGTACTTTTTGCACCATTTCAGCCCTCTAATAATGCTATCGGCAGTCGAATTCGGAGTGATCTTGTTGGTATACCCCGTTCATTGTTTGTGTGAATTTTTTTTATAAATATTCATGGCACTAAAATCAAATGACTAAATTATATTATAGCGTAAGGTGATACAATATAACCCGAGCATACTTTTGATACCATTTTCAATCTTTTAGAATCTTTCTTTGCCCAGATATAAGCCTTTTAGATTTTTTTTTTTTTCAAATATCAGTTGTTTCTATTTTCTTCTCAAATTTCTCAAGCTTAATTACCATTCATGAAACTGAAAACTAAATATGCATATGTATGACTTGAAGGCAAAAGTGTTTTAAGACATACGGGTATTCATTTGAATCAACTTTTAGCATCCCCGGGTCTATTAACAGCCCAGGAACAAGTGATTTTGTAAGTATAACCTCTACTTTTTGGCAATATTTTGTCTGATTTCTTATGTTATATAAATTTTCATGAATTTGCAAATTCAATTATTTCAAATATTAGGCATGGATATTAAATTGCTATGTCCTTGCATTACTATTGTACCAGTAACAGTATTCTAGAGCATATTAATGCTTAGGATATGAGTAATTTGTAGGAACATTCCATTCTTTAGAATCACGTTGCGGGTGACTTGTGGAAAGTATTCAATTTTGCATCATGCAAATGTTTTCATTGTTGCATTTAGGCGGTCCCTCTGACCAATCTGGCAGCCATAAAACTTGTGCTAGGTATATGTCTTATTATCAACCCAAAACTCTTCAATGGCAATAGTCTTTCCATCACTGCTACACCCTACATGTACACATTTAGTTATGGTTTACACCAAACCTCTTTCAAAGGGGCTTACAACCAGGTTAGATGCACACAACAGGCTTTAGAAAAATCACAAAAGATATGCATGAAATTTTGGCATTTTATGCAGCAGCGATGGCCTGGTGGTAGAGTAGCAAAGGACATCTATGCTTTAGATTGGCATACTCCCTAATTGACAAATATGTCACTTTCATAGACGAAAATGCCTAGCTAATTATTATTAATATGTGCTTGCATATTTTTAAAGTCAATGACACAATTTATGTCAATTTTAACATTAGTTTGGGAATTCACATTTCTAAGCATTCATGCAATACACATAGATTGAAAGCAAAATCACTTTTGAACCTGTACTGTATCTCTATAAATACATCTCCATAACCTAAATATACACATCCTGACACCGGTTTGACAAGAAATATGACCATGAATGTTTACAGTTCTACAGTTGATGTCTTTAAAACTGTCCATAACAAATAGCTTTATTTTAGCCCATGGAATAATTCAGGAAATTACACATTTTCCCATTGCTGACCCTGTTCCCCCCCTAGACCCAAGATGCCACTTTGATATGATGTGTGAATTTGAAAAATACATAAACTGGCAAAAGGACATGCTGGGTCTAGGGGGGGAACACACCTAGATATAAACTATAAGATTGTAAATTAAAGATTTTATGCAATAAGCTACCATTTCTTTCAAAATGAACTTAAAAATACAAACCAATGAACAATCAATATGTGGACATTGTTCAGTATTCATAGGACAAACAAGCCCATATCTATTTGCCTGAAAAGTGTTGTTGACAAACAACTGCAATCAGTCGAAAGTCTAATGGTTTATTTTAGCCAAAGATGGGGTGGGTTATGAAAATATTTAGTTGCATTGTCTGGATTCTGTTAAATCAGCCGAACTATTTTATAAACAAAAGAGTATATATTTCTTCTCATATTAATGCTAAATTCAGACCCATTGTCATAACATGAAAATTTCGTCATCCCAAATCTGAGATTTAGGGACTTTCTACATCTTATCCATAGATGTCCTTCCTGAGCTAGAGGTCCTGGGTTCCATACATTTGCAGTGTAGTGTCCTTGAGCTCTAATAATATTGGTTATATACTCAGAAATGGCTGGTCCACACAACATGACAAAAATGATATTCTGCCATAACCAAACTAAACCAACAAAAGGATTTAAGAATAAGAATAATTGTTCTGTATATATCTTGGGCGGTTGGACGATAGTGTCCAATTCATAATGAAATGGGCCTGACAGGCATTCCCACATATAACACATTTCTTTCATGAAGATCAGGTTATAAAGCAAACAAACTAAAAAGTTATGTTCTGTCTACATACTAAAAAATAAGTTCACTTAAGGGAAGCATGGTGACCTAGTGGTAGAGCATCGGACTCGCAATCAAGAGGTCCTAGGTTCAATCAACACTTGAGGTGCTATGTTTTGTCATTGAGCAACACACTTTAACTACCCAAAGTACTGGTAAATACCCAGGGAGTGGTGGCTCTGCCCTGACACGACTGCAACATTGTTGACTAGGACTTTCTGCACCCACTTTAGCTCACCTGAGCCGTAATGCTCACAAGGTGAGCTTTAAGTATAGCCATGATCTGGCGTTCGTCTGTCCAATGTCCACATTTTCAAAGATGTTCTCTGAAACCGCTTGGCTGATCAAGTTGAAATTTTATGTGGAGCCTCCATGGGTAGGGGAAAGAAAGTTTGTTCATGGGATTCTTGACCTTGACCCGAGGTCATTTAATTCTTGACCTTGACCCAAGGTCATTTAAATTAATATTATGTTTTTTGTCAGAAATCATGTGGCCGATCAAGTTGATATTTTATGTGGAGCCTTCTTGGGTAGTGGCATTAATATTTTGTTCACGATAGCTTGGTCACATGACCAGCCTTCTTGGGTAGTGGCATTAATATTTTGTTCACGATATCTTGGTCACATGACCAAGATGGCCGCCACACCCATATCCGGGACCCATATATGGTAAAACTTCTTCAAAAATCTTCTTCTCCAGAACCAATTGGCGGATTTACTCGAAATTTGGTATGTACCATTCGGGATGACATGTTTTATGGCAAGTTCAGTTTTGGAAACAAAGGCTTTTACATGGGAAAAGGCGAAAACAATGGATATTTTGGAAACTGTTTCAGCCTGAGACGAAAAAAGAACAGAAAAGTTAAATTTTGCAAAATAACCCACATGCTTCCGAGAAAGGCTGGAAATCAGCTGTCATTAAGTATTTCCGAACGTATTACACCAAGAGCTCACCTGAGCCTTCTGGCTCACAAAGTGAGCATACAGTTTACCTATGCTCTCGCACCCCAGATCTCTGCAACCTTGAGGACAGTCCAGCATATAGCCAACTCCATGTGTACTTACACCTTCATATTAGTGATTGGCATACCAAATCTTATTGCTCATGCTTTAAACAGTAACTGAAATTGTTCTTAGGACTGGTGTGTTGGTTTTTGCCTAAACTCTGGATGAAACAGAGTATTTAAACTCCCGCAGCTTTGCTGCTTTTTCTTGTTTCCTGTAATTTTCAATTTTTAAATTTTCACCATTATGAAAATGAGAAAATATCCATTTAGGCCCATGACATCAATAAATTTGTCATTGATATTACTGGTGAAATAACAATGTGTCACAATGATAGTTTGGGCTTGAAATTAGTTTAATAATAATAATAATGTATCTGTAATTCTAATGATTTAACTAACTTCATGAATATGTAAATTAAATAAACTCACCATAGGCTTTTATAATGCCCAATAACACGGGTGCTAATTTAACCTTCCCTGCACACCGGGACAGTTTTTTTCGTGGATATCAAATTGTTCATTGTCCATGTAATGCAAAATAGGTTTGTCCTCAAACATAAACTGCATAATGTAAAAATGCATGATTTCCAAGGCAACCATCAACACGATTCTCGATGATGGGGATATACCTACCAAAAATGATCGTATCTCCGTGGTTGCTTATCATAGACCACTAAACGTGGTCTCATTTTAGAGCTTTGACATAGCCATTTCTTTTTATTATAGCTTCAACCCTTCAATGTATTATTCTATAGCTATAACTGTAATGGAAAAGTTCCATGTTGATATCCATCCGAGAAAAAAAGAAGTCCGGTTTTAAAAGATTGTTTATTCGTCAATATGATTATTTTAGGATGTAAAGCTGTAGACATACAAAAAGTAAATAGATTGTTTTTTCAACTGGGACACTTAAAAGTTTGAAAGTTACTAACGTTTCATATTAAAAAGACTGCTTAGAGGCCATGGGTAGTGATTCGGTCGGCGGTCATCAGTCTGCGGTCTTTGCAAGCCTTAGGCATATTCGTCCCCAATTATTTCGATACAAATTGTTATTTCGGTTTCTAATCTATAAACGACATGCTTAAGACATGATTTCTATCATTGATTATGCCTGTAGTGCCTGTCTGTTCTTCATAATAATAATAGTTCTCTTTTCTCTTCTAATCAAGGGCGGGAAAATGATTCGGTATCAATTAAGCATGGCACTGGTTCCTATTCCGAATATATTTACATATAAATAAACCTGATAACGGGAAACCAGCCGATAATGGCAACTATTTTTAGATTATTATTTATAGACCATAAATATTAATGATAACATGAGTAATGCCGTTAAAAGTCTGTCGACCCCATTAGCATCGTGTTAAGCATCGATCTTCTAATCAGACTCTTACAGGTTCGAATCTCGCCGAGTATCCGCTATTCATTTTTTTTTTTTTTTTTTTTTTTTTTTGTTATCATAATAAGCCTCTTTTCTTTCTTCATTCGTTTTTATTCTTCCTTTTTTATGGAGTCTATTTAGCAGTACGCTGAAAAAAGTTGTTCAGTACTGGCGATAACTGGTAGACCCAGACAGATGAATGTTGCATTATCAAATGAGCCGCGTCACAAGAAAAACGGATTTTTGCCTATGCGAAAACAAAGGCGCAGATCAGCTTCGCAGTAACTGCGAAGCTGATCAGCGCCTTTGTTTTCGCTACACGGATAGTACACATTCTCTTCTTATTAAATCCGAAATTTCAAGCTTCTATGCTGCTTCGGGGACTGGTCATGTTGGGATGTTGCCTCCATTTTACAGGACTTTTACCCAAAATGAGTATGTCATCACATCCAACAAGTGCTTGAAATATAACTATCCAGGCTTATACGTATGGATGGTTTGACTTGAAATGTTTCCTCGGCAGGCTCAGACAAGCGCGGTTAACCAGTAATCAGTCAGCAGTGTATTTAGCTTTACCTGAAGGCACAAGTAGCCTATATCTATTTCTTTAGTCCCCAATGGGAGGGGGGCCCATAGTCTCTATGGTGAAAATAACAGTCACAAATGATTAGCGTGTGTCTAAGGTGTGTACAGGTCGTATAATAATCTCAGCATGCTGAAAATTTTGGATTGCATGTACTTTTGTACATGTACAGTTATGTTAAGCACACAATCCCAGCAGACATTTGACGTCAGTTGGACGTCAGATAGACGTCAGACTCCGACGTCATAATGACGTTGGATTTAGGTTGATTTTGAAAGTTTGTTTGACGTCAAAAACAGACGTCATTCTGACGTCAAAACAGACGTCATTCTGACGTCAGAAAAACAACGTTGGTTTGATGTCTCAAATGTGACGTCATAATGACGTTGGGGTTAGGTTGATTTTGAAAGTTTGTTTGACGTCAAAAACAGACGTCAATCTGACGTGCTAAAACCGATATCGTGAATGTTTGTTCGCAGTTTATAGATTAACATTCTGAAATCCTGAAGTGGATTCAGTAGTGCGGTGATGCACTATTGTTATTCCCTTTCACTCCTTTGATAGAGTTATTCGGGAAAATGTTTAAGATGTTAACTCACTCTGATGTTGGTATATCTTATTCATGTCAAATTTTATTGTTATATGGTGCTAAAACAAATAAGACATTAGTGTAAATAATAAGACTATTGTGAACAATCAATAATTTAAAATGGTGAAATAAGTATTAAAATATACAAATTTCATTTTCGTCTTAATAGAAGGTTTAATAATTTAGTGAAAGACTTTATTTTGATTAACAAATAATTATTTTTTTCTAAATTAATTAAGCATGGTGATTTCCGATACGAGACCTAGATATGGCTTTTTTAAATGTGGCAATGTTGAAATTATTATTTGAATTTGATGTTGTTACATTTGCGCAAGAAATTATGTCAGTTCAAGGGCAGCTAACTCTGTCGACATATGACGTTAGACTTACGTTTGAATCCGGCGTCATTTCGACGTCATATCAATACGTCCACTGACGTCAGGACTGGACGTCAGGTGGACGTTGGTTATTGGTTGTATGACGTCGTGACCAAAATACAACCAATATCCGACGTCAAGGTGACGTCAGATGCCTGCTGGGGACGTGTTTTTCATATATGTCGACAGAGTTAGCTGCCATTAAACTGACATAATTTATTACACATATTATGTATTATCATATGACGTCGCTGTTTTCCAGTGGATTCTGACGTCATGTGCCTGCTGGGACGTAACGTCATTGACGACGTCCGTAACAACAATGTAAATTTTCATTGAAAATATGTCCACTTCGAAGGCGATAAAATCCTATTTTAGAAGTCATATGATAAAACGAATCTTACACTCGTGGTCATTTCATATGAATTTTATTAAACTCGCTGAAGGCTCGTTTAATAAATTTCATATGAAATGACCACTCGTGTAAGATCCTCTATATAATATCAAATTCAAATAATAATTTCAACCTTGCCACTTAAAAGTCATATCTGAGTCTCGTATGGGAAATCCCATATTTCGCCCTCATGCTTAATTAATGTAGAAAAAAATGATTATCTATTAATCAAAATAAAGTCTTTCATTAAATTATCAAACTTTCAATTAAGATGAAAGTTATATTTTAATATTTATTTCACCATTGTTCAGACTAATGCCTTATTGGTTTTAGCACCATAAAGCAATAAAATTTTGCTTAAATAAGATGTACCAACATCAGGCTGAATTAATATCTTGAACATTTTGTATGTTCCGAAAAACTCTATCAAAGGAGTGAAAGGGACTATCAAAAGTGCATCACTGCTCTTCTGAATCCACTGTTATTCAAAAATGCGAAAAAATACACACCTTAAACTATTTATATGACATGAATTCAAACGTCGTTTTTAGGACGTCAGATTGACGTCAGCTTTCAGACGTTAAACCGACGTTGGCTTTACCACGTCAGATTGACGTCTAGTTTTGACAACAAACAAACTTTCAAAATCAACCTAACTCTAACGTTATTATGACGTTGGAGTCTGACGTCAATCTGACGTCCAACGGACGTCAAATGTCTGCTGGAAGTAACATAGAAGAAAAAAGAAAGGAAGAAAGCAAAAGAAACACACGAAATGAATGATCTGATTTTTACCCAAAGTGAAGTTTCATTAATTTGCACACCACACATGGTCAGAAGTATGAAAAACACAAGGTCTAAATCACGTCTTGATTACGACGTCTAACTGACGAACTAGTTTGACGTCAAAACAACGTCCAATCCAGACGTCCAAAAGACGTCAGGAAATGACGTCTGATAGACGTTGGAAATTGGTTATATGACGTCGCGACCAAAATATAACCAATATCTGACGTCAAACAGACGTCAGGTGCCTGCTGGGATACAGTATAGGCGCGTATCAAATGTTTAATGTAACGCGTGTTGAACTTATTCGTATAAGACACATACCCGAGACACGTCGAGCTTTAAGCATGCTGCATGCTTAAAATACTTTAACGTACACCAAGCGTACAGAACGCACATATACGAGGTTTGTGGACACCTTGGCTAGCAGGAAAAGTAAAGTGCTGTTGTTTAAGTTTTTGTATAAGTATAAGCAGCAATATCTTATGAGCATATTTGAGGAATTTGTTTCAATTTGAAGTATCAACACGTTAAATATGACATATTTTCTACTTAATCGTACGTAGGGCCACACGGGACAGGTGCCAAAACGTCAACAAAATGTGACGATTTTCATATTGTGTTTTTTCCCTGTCAAACGGCACTTAAATATGTTATAACATTAAAACATTTCGCCCTAAAACCAAATAACACTGACTTCAGTTTCAGAAAGATTCCGACTTGGCGGCAGTGTTGTTTGATTTATGTGAAAAAATCAGAAGCAGACCGAAAAATCTGTTTGAAATAATGGCGTAATTTGACGTCGGAGAACAGCCGACGACGATTGTATGTTTCGTTAAGGAAATCACCCACAGATACGATGAAAATGTTACCAACAACAGAAACGTCATCGGTCTGTCAGTTACTATTCAGTCCTCAGTAGTTGTGGCACAGACGATTTTCAGCTGCTCAGAAGTCCACCTATGATGATCAACGGAAGATCACCTGTCTGGCATGCTCGCCGCAAGAAATTGTTACACATGTTCAACAGGTGGACGAACAATTTTGCGAGAATTGGTACGGCGTATCTGCATTTGACAGCTGGATACACAGACATAAAAATGTTGATAGCCAAGGATCTTTTGTTAAAAAAAAAAAACACCCTGAAACAAATGTATAACGTGCTGGCGGCTTAAAATGTCAAGTAAGGTCATATAGAGACGTTGACCTTTGCCCCGCACACGGTTCGGAAGTGCAGGGAAAAGGCTGTAGATGACGTGTTTTTGTCAGATTTTAATAAAATTTCTTGTATATTTGCTTATAAAATACTTTTGCAAAAGCAGATATATTCATTTTTCTGTTGAAAATATAACTTTTCTGACAAACCACGTATGTATGTCTATGGAAATACATTGGTTGAATTTGCGGCATATTTTTCCATACGCTCGGTGCGCGCTTTGTCTTATACGTTATTGACTGCGATAGAAAATTGAAGCTATTGATATGACACTTGTGTCATATTTTTTCTTGTTAAGAATGACATATCAATGAAGCAGTTCATAACTATACTGACAGAGTTTCCGGCAAATGCATTTTAGCAGACCGATGACACCAAATAAATAAATAAAGAAATAAATAAAATATTTTATTAATTAATCAGATTAAACGTTTACAAACAAAGTTCAATCCAGCAGCCAAAACTATATACCGAATTTAAGGTAAAGAACCATTATATTGCTGATCCATAGATTTTTTTCATTTTTTGATATTTTAGAGAAAATATTTATATCTATCGATTCGTGTAATAAAAAAAAACATGGTTACCAGGTTGGTTTTCCTGCAAATCGCTCCCCTAAAATGGCTAAAAATGCATTTATTTGTATGTGACGTAATAGGAAAGTAATAAAATCGCGTAGCTTTTTGGCACATGAGCGCCGTTTACAAGAAAACTAATCCATAGATTTTTTTAAAAAACTAAATATAGTCTCGTTTTATATTGTGAGTCAAAAAGTAAAATAAAAGTCTTTGACTACCAGGTTGGTTTCGGCGGTATTTGTCAACGCATGAAGATAGGTAAGCTAAAAAAATTTAATTTTACGTAAGTGACGTTGACTTCATGAAAATGGCGCCTTTAGACTTTTCGGACGTGTTTCATAAACATTCGGCATTTGGTTTATTGAAATGGGCTTTAGGTGGCGAATTTTAAATCATTGACGTGTGCTTGTATCTGACTGATTTTCAACTCGAATGACCTTTCAGTCATATCACGAACGGTGAATGGTTAAAATCCGGCCTAAGTTCAACAGTATGTATAGCGGTACTGTCCAAAATCTTTGACCCTAGATTTCAATCAAATGTGTTTGTTTGTTTGAATTGACGCTTAACGTCCCAGTCAACAGCTATGGTCATGCCGGGACGTTGCCTCCATTTTACTGGACTTTTACCCAAAATTAGGATGTCAAAATTAGGGCTTAAAATATAACCACCCAACTAAGCCAATAATGCGTATATGTATTTGCGGTTTGACTTGAAACCACTTTAATTTCCTGGTCAGGCTCAGACCTGAGCGGTTAACCAGTAATCAGATGGCCTTCAATCCAACTTATTCAATTGTTCAACAAATATATCATTTCATCAAACGCGCAAGGCATGCGATGTAAGGTCTGTCTTTCTTTTAGTATAAATCATTGCTTGTAAAGTATATAATGTGTCTGTTTTTGTATTATTATTTTCCTTGCGTGACTTATTACAATCGAGGATGGGACAGACAAAATCATTTTAAAAGTGTCTCGCTTTTCTGTATTTGCGGTTTGACTTGAAACCACTTTAATTTCCTGGTCAGGCTCAAACCTGAGCGGTTAACCAGTAATCAGATGGCCTTCAATCCAACTTATTCAATTGTTCAACAAATATATCATTTCATCAAACGCGCAAGGCATGCGATGTAAGGTCTGTCTTTCTCTTAGTATAAACCATTGCTTGTAAAGTATATAATGTGTCTGTTTTTGTATTATTATTTTCCTTGCGTGACTTATTACAATCGAGGGTGGGAGAGAAAAAATCATTTTAAAAGTGTCTCGCTCTTCTGTACCTTTAAACTTATATGCGAGCCGCTGCACCAGAAAACAAACAATCTGCAGTAACTGCACAGCTGATCAGCACCATTGTTTTCGTTACTCGGATATTGCAATTTCTCTTCTACTTAATTTATAAAATTTAAAGCTTCTATCCTGCTTGTAGCTGTACAGTCTGGATTGTGTCGGACCTGGCCCCGAGGTTATAAAACTTTTTTCATGCTCAGCTCAGCTGAGACTAAAATTTATCCTACTAATAAATGTTAAAATGCCAACAATTGTTGGCAAAATGTTAAAATGACAACAATTGTTGGCATTTTATCATTTATAAGCAGGATAAAGTAATAGTTTTTGAGTTTTGAACCTGAATTTTCCACCCATTTTGACTATCAAAACATTTATGAGCAGTTGAAATTTCATGCTTAGCTGAGCTGAGCTTGAAAAATAGTTTTATAACCTCGGGCCCAGGTCGGAAATCCCGATTGTTGGCTTTCTCATTCAGAGGCTCATTCCAAAGCTCAAGTTCCTTCCACGAGGCTTGAAAGCGCGATCGCATAAGCCATTAAAACACCACAAATAAATAAATAAATAAATAAATAAATAAATAAATTAAATAAATAAATAAATTAATAGATAAAATTTGATAAAAATAGATAAATTATCAGGCGAATGAACGATAATAACTTCAACGGATGAGGCTTTGGCGGGTTCGGTCCTCGAGTCCCGCACATCACCTTCCACACATTACGAAAACATGCCCATGCAATATACAGATTTTTCCAAAGTTGTAAAAATTGAAAATTTTCAGTTGAAAAATTTTGATATTTTTCTTATTTTTGCCCAAAACATAGATTGTGGGTACACGTTAGAACCCACAATCTATGTTTTGAACCAAAAATAAGAAAAATAAGTATACCCCTGCATACACCAGTTTTACTATATAAAAGTGGGGTTTAATGGGGTAGGCCTATTCATTTCACGGACATATTTTCCTGAGTGATGATAAAGTCGTCCGAAATGCCGATGGGTGTACGAAATCACGTACACTGGCTTTCTGGAAATTCTATAAATTCATTTTTTGTCATTATGTCAACAACCGAAAGCACACGCTGGTAATCTAAAACAGGCCTAAAGAAATATGCATAAAATTGGAAACGGCATTCGACTATCGTCGTCATCATTTTCTAGATCTTCTTTTCTCTCCATTACATAATGTGTCTGTTCGTAAAATAAACTTCAAAAGCAATCCGTTTCTTTGCTTCCGTCGATCTTTGGTTCCATTCACAGTTTCGTACTTTTGAGGTGGGCCAAAATTTTCAATATTAAGGGGTAGGGCATGAAATTGGGCTGTAAATTATCCTCTTTCAATAATTTGCCGACATCTTTCCCCAAATCGGATCCATTATGCCTCAAACATGTGAAAAATACTTATTTTCTATTTTTAGACTGGTAAAAACCGGGATTATATAAGGATCCCGGATCGTTCGCCAGTCATAGCCGGTGACGCTCTTCACTGTCGTTTTTGCAGGGGTTATCTTTGTTCACAAATAGCGAAAAAAGTAGATGGATGGCACATATTTGTGCACTGCTCATTATGATCCTGGGTCGATTCTCTAAGTATTTGCATGAGATCTATGGGGCTTCCTTTTGCACAGAATATGCATGGGGGCCCAGACTTCAGGCATATTTTACGAAAATTCACTGGTCTGAAAGAGGGGGTAGGGGAAAATATCCCCAATACAGGTAGGGTGATAGTCAGTTCTAGGCAATTTAAGGTAAAGAACCATAAAAATGCTGATCCATAGAATTTTTTTATTTTTTGATATTTTCCAGAAAACATTTATATCTATCGATTCGTGTAATAAAAAAGCATGGTTACCAGGTTGGTTTTCTTGCAAATCGCTCCCCAAAAATGGCTAAAAATGCCGTTATTTGTACGTGACGTAATGGGAAAGTAATAAAAACGCGTCACTTTTTGCACATGAGCGCCGTTTACCAGAGAACTAATCCATAGATTTTTTTTAAAAACTAAATATTGTCTCGTTTTTATATTGCGAGTCAAAATGTAAAATAAAAGTCCTTGACTACCAGGTTGGTTTGAACGCTATTTGTCAACGAATGAAGACAGGTAAGCTAAAAATCTTAATTTTCCGTAAGTGACGTTGACGTCATAAGGATGGCGCATTTTGACATTTCGGACGTGTTTCATAAACGTTCGGCATTTGGTTTATTAGAATGAGCTTTAAGTGGCAAATTTAAGATCATTAACGTGTGCTTGTATCTCAATGAGTAATTTTCAACTCGAATGACCTTTCACGTACGGTGAATGGTTCAAATCCGGCCAAAGTTCAACAGTATGTACAGAGGTACTGCTAAAGATCTTTGATCCTAAATTTCAATCAAACGCGTTTGATGCTTAACATTCCAATCAACAGCTATGATCATGCCGGGACGTTGCCTCCATTTTATGGGACTTACCCAAAATTAGGATAACAAAATTAGGGCTGAAATATAACCACCCAACTAAGCCAATATTGATGGTTTGACTTGAAATCACTTTTCCTGGGCAGGCTCACACCTGATCGGTTAACCAGTAATCAGATGGCATTCAAACAAACTTATTCAATAATATCCTTTCATCAAACGCGCAATGCATGCGATGTAATGTCTGTCTTTCTGTACAAACCATTGCTTGTAAGGTATATAATTTGTCTGTTATAGTTTCATTATTTCCCTTGCGCGACTTATTACAAACGAATGTGTGGCAAAAAAAAAAATAAATAAATAAACACACATAAAAAACGGGAGATTCCCGAGAAAATCCATCCGGCACACCCGCAAGCAGAATTTGGCTATTTCACCGCTGTGTCTGGTGTGGGTTCGAGCCCCGCACTGGCCACATGTGAGACAAGCCAAGTTCTGCTTGCGGATGCGCCAGGTGGTTTTTCTCGGAGTTCTCCCGTTTTCGCCCACCTACTGATTGGCCCGTCTCATATGAGCTGAAATAATCTTGAAAGGGACGTAAAAAACTGAATAAAAAAAAAGCTAGTATCACATGCCTGATGTGGGGCTCGAACCAACGCCAGACACAGCGGTGAGAAGATCGAATGGTTAAGCGCGTAAATGAAATAAGCGCTCTTAACCACTCGACCATCGACCATGGGTCGCTGGATACAGTTTTGTCAGATGATTATGTTCAACATAATACATTAGGTCTGTTTGTCCTACATGCATTAGGTCTGTTTGTCCTACATGCATTTCGTTTGAATTATAGAAGCCGTTAAAATTCTCTTTTCTGTACCTTTAAACTAATATGAGAGCCCTTGTATCAGAAAACCAGCAGTATGATTATGCGATCATCAAAACACCAAGAATAAATAAATAAATAAATAAATAAATAAATAAATAGATAAAACTTGATAAATAAAATAATTATCAGGCGAATGAATAGAATGAATAAATAAATGATAATAATGAGGCTTTGGCGGGTTCGATCCTCGAGTCCCGCACATCACCTTCCACACAATAAAGCCGTCGGAAATGAATGGGTGTACGTAATATAAACTTACATCAGATTTCTGGAAATTCTATAATTTCGTTTTTGTCTTTATGTCACCAGTTTTATAGGCCTACTATAATCCGAAAGCACACGCTCGTAATCTTAAATTAAAGCCAGATGTACGTAATTGACCTCACGGTAGAAATTTTTTATTTTTTGCATGTGAGTGTATTTTGATGTCCTGCATACGAGAATGAAAAGAAATCGATGCCGTTCCGAGCTTGTTTTCGAGATATCGGCCTTCAAAATCGTCAAATTTCAGATCGAAAATACATTGACGTCAACGTAAAATGGGATTTTTAGATCCCCTTTTTGTTAATTTTCTTGATATATTTCAGAAATTCCACGGTAGGATTTTTTGAAAAACTGATATGTATTAGAAAAATTTCTGAACTACATGTAGATAACGAGAAAGTCCTTAGTTACCGGATTCGTTTTCCTGCTATAAGCGTGCCAAGAGAGGTAGTCGTTGCTGAATACAGTACGTTTTATGCGCGACGTCGATTTTGCGCCAAAATCTCCTACGCTATTTAGTATTCAATATTGGTAACTGTCACGCAAATGATATTTTCCTCCGGATAACATGTCTACAATCTATATTTTGATCAAAAATAATAAATAATATCAAACTTTTTACATTTCTGAAGTCCTCTGCATAATTGTATGTACATAGTTTCGTATTCCGAACTAAACTGACGCTAGAAATGACGTTTCGAGCCAAAACTGACGATACGAATGCGGCGTAAAAATGACGTTTTGACACTTAGATACGCACGTTCCTTTGAGCGCCTTCAATTACGTACATCTGGCTTTAAGAAATATGCATAAAATTGGAAACGGCATTCGACTATCGCTGTTACTTTTTTCTTGACCTTTTATTTGCTCTATTATAATGCGTCTGTTCGTAAATTAACAATAAAAGCGACCCGTTTCTTTGCTTCTGTCGATATTTACTGTGTGTTCGGACCGCACACCTACAGCCGACGCCATCTTGATAACGACGTCATTGGCGCGACGTTATGGCATTTCGTCCTTCGCGACGCACGGACTTTTAAGCGCCACGGTTTTTATGGTTCTTTACCTTAAATGATGTTATTTTGTTGTTAGACATTTGATTTAATGATTTTATGGGAGAAATCGGATTGTTCACCAGATTTGACAGAGCTATTATCAATTTTGGCGGATCTAGCAAAATTAACTGAAAAATGCTCATAAAACTGTGGATTGCTACCTTTACTGTGTGTTCTGATCGCACATCTACAGCCGACGCCATCTTGAAAACGACGTCATTGGCGCGACGTTATAGCATTTCGTCCTTCGCGACGCACGGACCTTTAAGCGCCACGGTTTTTGTGGTTCTTTACCTTAATTCAAACATAACCCCAATACTTACATGTAAATCCCGGACAACGAACTTTACATCTACAATTAAAGGAGGTATATATGCATACCGACAAGACTTGTGAATAAACTCTGGAGGGAGAAGTTGGTCAGTGAAAAAAATAAGATTTAATGAACCAACAGGCTGTTTCCGTGCGTTAACAAGAACAAAAATGACAAATTAAAAATCCTATTTTATTGTGTACAAGTTACCCCACCCACCAAAGACAAATTTAAGTATTTTGGTATGGTTTCTGAAATAAATCGATTGAAATATGTTTCTTGTGTATTATCTAACCATATAACATTTTTTTTTTTTTTTTGTAAATTTGAGTTCATACATCCAAGAGAACATTGTTTGAAGGCAATTTTCGTTCAACCTATGGAATTCATGTACTTTATATTTTCTCGCACCCCTTCCCTGCATTTGCGTGTTTACACAGCACCTGCACAGGTTTACAGCTTGACAACATTGTGCATCGTGTTCAGCATGTTTCAAGCTTTAAAATGATGTATAGAAACCTTGGTACCTCGGGGGGTGAAGCGAACTCGGTAAATAGCCCCCATGTTTGATTTCATCTAAGGGACTATATACAGTCATAGAAGCTGAGGCTAGAAGCTTGAGATTTTGGATTTAAGAAGAAGAGGGATTGTACTATCAAAGGCGCTGATCAGCTTCGCGGTTACCGCGAAGCTGATCTGCGTCTGCAGATTGTTGGTTTTCTAATGCGGTAGCTAAATAATTGCTTAATACATTATTTTATTTTCATTGATGAAATTTCCATTTCCCTATTGATCAGCACTTGAAACCAAATTTTGCAATACAGGCTCGACATGAATGTTTTTTTTTTTTTAAATTTAAATCAGGATAACATTGCCGTGACATGTATAACCCCTTGAACCCCATGTTTATATAGCAAAACTGTTTTCTTTTTTTTTTTTTTTTTTTTTTTTTTTTTTTTTTTTTTTAATTTTTGCTCCTAGGCGAGACGGTTCTAACGTGTACCCACAATCTATGTTTTGGAGCAAAAATAAGAAACATACCTTTTTTCTGATGAAATCTTCATATTTTTTTTTTCGGCTGAAAATGGACAAGCTTTCATAATGTTTATGTATTCTTCCCGCCACACATACCACATGTACATGAAATGTTCTTTTGTTAATATGCTTCATAACGTTGCTAGAACAATTTTTAAATGGAAGCCAAAACAGAATGCAAGCTATCAAAATGCGTTGCAACGTGCTCTTTTTTTCACTCTGTGCATCACATTACGAAAACATGCCCATGCATTTTTTTTTTTCTTTTTTCTTTGTTTTTGTTTATATGTCAAAAATTTAAACTGATTTTTTAAGTTGAAAAATTTTAACATTTTTAATATCTTTTCTAAAAACATTGGTTGTGGGTACAAGCCATAACCGGCTCGCCCAGGGTATGTTTTGGATAAAAGAATAAAAATATCCCCTGCACTCTGTTTTTACTATATAAAAGTAGGGTTGTTCAAAGGGGGTTGTCAATACATGGACATGCTTGCGTGATGATGTTGGTTATTTTTATTGAAGGATTGCCGCGTTATTTGCATATTTCTGATAAAAACTAAAATCGTCACTTCTAAATATTGTCATAGATATGCTCCCATATAAAAATAGACATTGTTCACTACATTTTCCAAACTGGCACCCTAAAGAGCATATCCAGAGATCAGTTTTGGACGTAACGACTGTGTTAAGGATATAGTTGTCAAGAAGAAACGAGTCCGTTGCCACGGTAAGACCGTTGTCACGGTAAGATTGAAAGTAAAACAAAAGGTTTTTTGTAATGCGGACACAAATTACCCATAAGACTGAACTAAGAATTTCAACAGCAATGAGAAGTTAGTTCGATTTTCGTTTTTCGTTTTTCGATATTCAAAAAAAGAAGTTAGTTCGATATTCGTTTTTCGTTTTTCGATATTCAAAAAATAAGTTAGTTTGATATTCGTTTTTCGTTTTTCGATATTCAAAAAAAAGAAGTTAGTTCGATATTCGTTTTTCGTTTTTCGATATTCAAAAAATAAGTTAGTTTGATATTCGTTTTTCGTTTTTCGATATTCAAAAAAAAAGTTAGTTTGATATTCGTTTTTCGTTTTTCGATATTCAAAAAATAAGTTAGTTCGATTTTCGTTTTTCGATATTCGCCCCCTTTGCGTTTTTGTGCTCAAATTTGTACTATAGCGAACGTGCTCATTGCGAATATCATGTTCGCAGTGAAGGTTCTCACTTTCACCCATCTACGAAAGAAAAACTTGGAAAAATTTGAATATCGAAATACAGAATTTTATTTCGATTTTCGTTTTTCGATATTCGCCCCCTTGGCGTTTTTGTGCTCAAATTTGTACTATAGCGAACGTGCTCATTGCGAATATCATGTTCGCAGTGGAGGTTCTCACTTTCACCCATCTACGAAAGAAAAACTTGCAAAAATTTGAATATCGAAATACAGAATTTTATTTCGATTTTCGTTTTTCGATATTCGCCCCCTTGGCGTTTTTGTGCTCAAATTTGTACTATAGCGAACGTGCTCATTGCGAATATCATGCTCGCAGTGGAGGTTCTCACTTTCACCCATCTACGAAAGAAAAACTTGGAAAAATTTGAATATCGAAATACAGAATTTTATTTCGATTTTCGTTTTTCGATATTCGCCCCCTTGGCGTTTTTGTGCTCAAATTTGTACTATAGCGAACGTGCTTATTGCGAATATCATGTTCGCAGTGAAGGTTCTCACTTTCACCCATCTACGAAAGGAAAACTTGCAAAAATTTGAATATCGAAATACAGAATTTTATTTCGATTTTCGTTTTTCGATATTCGCCCCCTTGGCGTTTTTGTGCTCAAATTTGTACTATAGCGAACGTGCTCATTGCGAATATCATGTTCGCAGTGAAGGTTCTTACCTTCACCCATCTACGAAAGAAAAACTTGCAAAAATTTGAATATCGAAATACAGAATTTTATTTCGATTTTCGTTTTTCGATATTCGCCCCGTTGGCGTTTTTGTGCTCAAATTTGTACTATAGCGAACGTGCTCATTGCGAATATCATGTTCGCAGTGAAGGTTCTCACTTTCACCCATCTACGAAAGAAAAACTTGGAAAACTTTGAATATCGAAGTACAGAATTTTATTTTTCGATATTCGCCCCCTTTGCGTTTTTGTGCTCAAATTTGTACTATAGCGAACGTGCTCATTGCGAATATCATGTTCGCAGTGGAGGTTCTCACTTTCACCCATCTACGAAAGAAAAACTTGGAAAAATTTGAATATCGAAATGCAGAATTTTATTTCGATTTTGTTTTACGATATTCGCCCCCTTGGCGCTTTTGTGCTCAAATTTGTACTATAGCGAACGTGCTCATTGCAAATATCATGTTTTTTGTGCTCAATGAGCACGGTCGTGCTCATTGCGAATATCGTGTTCACAGCAAAGATGCTCATCTTCACACAACTGCGAAAGAAAAACTTTGCAAAATTTGAATAAACAAATATCGAATTTTAATTTGATGTTCGTGTTTCGATATTCGGACATTTTGTGTTTATGTGCTCAAAATTGTACTCTAGCAAGCGTGCTCATTGCAAATATCATGTTCTCAGAGCTCAAAGTTCAAAGTTCATCGGTACATTATCGTTGTAGAAGCTACTTGCCGTATTCGAAGTCCGAGGAACTCCCAGATCTTCTGAACTCAGGACATTCTATGTTTCGAAGTTCATAGGAACATCTTCGAGGTAGAGGCTTTTGTTCGTTTGTATTGAGGTTTAACGTCCCAGTAAAAAATGCAGTCATGCGGCCTGAGCCACCGCTTCTTGGGTATTAACCAGTACTCTGGAGAGGTCATGTGTCTTGCTCAAGGACACATCACAGTGCGTCAGTGGGGATCAAACCAAGGACCTCTCGATTCGGTGGAAACTCGTGGATACTCGTAGGAATGTAGGAATGTCGTAGTAAACTCGCGAGATGTGGATGCAACTCGCGAGAAGTCGCCTTGAATATCGTAGCAACTCGTAGCAACTCGTAGGTAACTCGTAGGTAACTCGCCATATTTGACAAGACGCAGAGAACGCACGACATCCCACGACATTACTACTAGTTCTGTACGACAAGCTACGAGGTCATTACGAGTTATGCTAGCCCATGTCCCGACCACTTAAAAGCCCATGTCACACACTTACGAGTTGGACGAATTAAGCTCAGCCCACCTTTTTGGTGAACTCGTAGCAACTCGTAGAGAACTCGCCCTATGTCGGCGGTTGTTGTACACAAGTCTTCCCAACTCGTAGCAACTTGTAGCATGTCGTGGAAAGGCTACGAGAATTTTAAACGGTTTTGAAATTCTCGTAGCAAGTCGTAGCAACTCGCCGTCATAAACTGGGAAGGGCATGAGCGGAGCATAACTCGTTCTGATCTCGTAGCTTATCGTAGAGAACTCGTAGTTATGTCGTGGGATGTCGTGCGTTCTCGGCGTCTTGTCGAACATGGCAAGTTGCCTACGAGATACCTACGAGTTGCTACGACATGGCGACTTATAACGAGTTCCTACGAAATCTCACGAGTTTACTACGACATGCCTACGAGTATCTGCGAGTTCCCAAGACTTTTATCGTAGAGATGTCGTGTAGAACTCGTAGGGCGAGTTATGATTTGCGTTAACTCTTAGCTTCATTTCGAGAGTGTGTGACAGCTTTCAAACTTTTTCAACATAACTTGTGGAAACTCGCGCGACAAGCGGCGACTTATAACTCGTACCAACTCGGGGGGGGGGGGGGGGGACTCCAGTTAACGTTCCGATCCGAAGAACGGCGCACTGTATCATGTCATTCCTGCAAATGACACGAAGGAAGCGTGTTCGGACCAACAAACTTTCCTCGCCGCCGGCGAGGATCGAACCCGGGACCTCTAGCATAAGAAGCCTACACAGACCTTGCAACCGCTTTTCGACCTGGTCGTGACTGATTTTGTTGCAACTGATTCGCGACCGAAGAAACCTATGAAACCAAAATATGTCCGTATTTAGAAAAGGATTAGAATCGCCGACTGATCGGCGACCGGTCGCCGTTGACGTAAGATCTGTTTCCGATTTGATGAAATGATCGGCGACCAGTCGCCAATTAGTCGCCGACCAGTCGCCGACTGTACGGTGTTTATATACGAAAATGCATTGCACAAGCTGCAGGAAGTCTTGGAACGCGCTGTATTATGGTTAACATTGTCAACATGGAGATACTACATCAAATGCAGTTGTTGTGTCTGCAGTGCGGGCTACAGAGAGTTAATACCCCATCCATTGCTGCCTGGGAAAAGATGCTTTTCTTTTGCTCGAGATTTTCATCGATGTTGTTTAGCGCCTAGGGATCTCCATTGCCGAGCAGCTCATTGAATCTAGGAATCCTCGTTTTTGATTCATCATGGTGATTATCATACTTTATTTGTTTGTTCTTGGTGATTTATTGATTAGTTATAGAGTCACCACGAGGATCGAACAACTAACTAAATGGTTTGAACCACTGTAGAAGCAGAGGTTGGGTACTCGTAAAACCGGTTTAAGTCCCCTGTATTCACACTATTGTGAGTATACTTAGCTCATAATCCGCCACACGTAGCTCATACTCCTCGTACGCCGAGGTGCTACGTTGTGCGCACTTATAAATACGTGGTACGCACGTGACGTCCCCTATGCGCCATGTATACGTCACGCATACGCCGTAGCAGCGTAGCAGGTACGCCGTTAATACGTACCTTATTATCCTGATACGTCACTCGCACCGTAATTTATGCCTCGTAACCATGTAGTATGATCGGCGTACCTTTCGTATCGTATGTGTTGCGTATGTGTGACGTATGCGTGGCGTATTATCGACTCTCTTTTCGTATCTACGGCGTATCAGCGACGAACATGTGGCGTAATTCGCGTATCAACGGCGAATGTTGTACGTACGTCCTACATGTACATACGTTTGCTGTGGAGTATGTGTTTCGTATTTTGTGGCGTTCCAAGAGTATCTGAAATGCCTATCTGGGATTGGGAGTTTCAGGGCTACGTTCACGGTAACCTCTGTATTTGTTAAGGACATCTCACGAACATGATGGGGGCCATTGGAAATGTTTCTGCCCCCCATTCGATCTAAATTTCTTTGGTTTCATCTTCGACCTCTGTTTATTTATAACTGCAATGCCCGAATAGCATCAACAAAGTGAACACAACCGTTTTTTCACACGCAGTTGGTACAGAACAGATACGCCACAGATAAGAATGGAACGTAGTGGAAACGCCATGGATACGTCACGGGTACGCTTCATACGCCAGTCATATATTACACGTACGTAGCACATACGCATTGATACGCCACGTACATACGAACGAATAAACATACGTCACTGATACGCCGCGTACCAGTAACGTAACAAATGTGGTACATACGTCACTCGTACATTCGAGTTATGGACAATTCGGACCTTGGCTAATTCGACCCTAAAAATTCGGCCCTAGTCAATTCGGTCCCCGACCACTGGTCAGTTCGGATCCTTTTATTGGTCAATTCGGACCGCAAAAAGAAAACTTCTTTGGTCAATTCGGACCTTTTCCATTGGTCAATTCGGACCTTTTCAATTGGCCAGTTCGGACATTTTCCATTGATTAATTCAGACCTTTTCCAATGTTCAGTTCGGACCCTAAACAGATTCTGACATTGGCTAATTCGGACCATGTTTCCAAAAAAAAATCGGACCTTAATCTGATTCGGACCTTGGCTAATTCGGACCCTATTTCAAAAGAAAAAAAATCGTTGGCTAATTCGAACCTCGATTTTGCGGGGTACGAATTGACCAGTGGTCGTGGTCCGAATTAGCCAAGGTCCGAATATAGCCAGGGTCCGAATTGTCCACAGCTAAGGTCCGAATCAAGTCCGAATTGGCAAAGGTCCGAATTACCCAAAGTCCGAATTGTCCTCGTACCATACATTCGTTCCAAGGTGGTTCTAATTGTTTATGATTTGGTGTTGATTTTTGTGCTGTCTGCACCTTATGTGCGTTTTGTAATTTTAGTTAAGTTCAGGTAATTGAGCGGCCGCCTATAGGTAAACAGCTGCTCACTCGACTCACGATTTCTTTATGAAGTACTTAATTACCTCGTACAATTTAGTTTTTTTCCACTTCTGTTTTAGGAGTGGGAATTTCTTTCTGATTGCGCCGTTTCCTGACCATTGCCTACTTTTACATTCTCAGTTTTAAAAATTACGTGACTAGTCGCCGATTGATCGGCGACCTATCGCCGACTGATCGACAGCTATCCCTGCCGGTCAACACATCAGATACAACAACAGAACATCAAGAAACAGACACAGTAAACAACTGAAAGTTGAAAGTGTAAATTCAGACATTTATAAAAACTCATTTATCCCAAGAACTATCATAGATTGGAATAATTTGCCACAAAGTGCTATAGACTGTGATACAGTTGAAAACTTCAAAAGAACAATCTCGCGCGACTAAGTTACATCTGCGCACATTTCCAGTATTCAACAGATACAGATACAATCTGTCGCCGATTAGTCGGCGACCTATCGCCGAAGTTGAAGTCGACGATCGGTCGCCGACTAGTCGGCGACTGATAGGTGACCTGTCGCCGACTGGTCGCCGGCCAGTCCGCGACCTCTGAAACCTCTTCGCGACTGAAATCAGTCGCGGCCATTCTTTTGAGCAAGTTCAAAAGACTGTACGGGATTGATTTTAGTCAGCGACTTAAAAAAAAACCTTGTAGCGACCTTTGCAACCTCTCCGCGACCTCAGTGATTTTTAGTCGCAAAGCGGTCGCGAGTCGGTTGCAAGTTCTGTGTAAGCAGGGCTTTAAATAACTAACCATTGGGATCGAAGCTCGCCACAAGTGCGGGATCGTCTCCCCAGACCGGAAAATGGCTAAAGCACCCGTTTGATACCTTTATCCTCTTTCTAAGCTTTTTGCTAAAATTGTTGTATCAATTTTCAATTTTTTATGTGAATTTATGCACCTGTCATTTGTATCCCCGCCCCACCCCCCTCTGGGTCCCGGCAGTGCCGGGGATGTGCCGGGGTTTTAATTTCCCGCAAATACACAGTCAAATTCATTCAAAATAGATATTAGTTGCATTTTAACTATTTTATTACTTTCATGGTCCTTATCTAATTTGCAAATGAACCTGTACATTTACATGCAGAAATTCAAACCCATATCCCATTTTTCATTTTCATCAGAACAACTCCCAGCTGTTGTTCCACATTACTGTCACCCTCCGGGGAGCCTGGAGCTTTTAGCAGGGATTTTACCACAAATCTCACCCCGCAGGGTCGGGCTTTTACCGTGGCTTTAAAAATTGAAAAGTTAAAACCCCCGCTATTCCCCGGCCCTAGGTGAGCCGGGGATACAAATGACTGGTGCATTAATACAATACAATTCAAAAAGGCATGCTATATAGTGCAAACTGGCTGAGGATGTAATGGTATATATTTCTAAAATTCCAAGGGTAATGCGGCGGGGGGGGGGGGGGGGGGTCTGCAAAGTTATGATTACACTTCGTGATGTTTTGTGTTTTCGTTGCGAATTTGTAACATGGGTCAATCATACATGTATTTCATATCACATTGTCAAATCCAGTTGCCGAATAAAAGTTGTTTTCGGTTCAACAGACCATGCTAGTGCAAAAACTGTATGATGTCACCCTGGCATCAATGAGCGAATGAATACTCTCGAAAAATCAAGATGGCGTCAAAGATGGTTACCATAACACACCCTACCTGAGTTGCATTAGCGAATTGTTTTGTTTAAAATATTAATTTTATGCTAAATAAACTATCTCGTGTTTGAAGATAAACTCAGCAGACAAAAATGAGAGGGAAGAAAAACAATATACACACGAAGGAAATCATAGACTGATGGAATATAGGAAAGCAGAAAAGACGTGTATTTATCTTTGGGCGACTATTTACTCTATTGTTCTGTCGAGCTAAAGCCCTTGTCCAACTGCTCTTAAGACCAGTTTAAGGCCCAGTCCCACAAAATCAAACGTGTACAGAAACGCAAGATCATTACAACTTGCCCATGCAACACACAGAGATTCGTAAAGTTGTAAAAAATGAAAATTTTCAGTACTAGGAAAATCTTGACATTTTTCTTATTTTAGCTCAAAACATTGATCGTAGGTACACGGTATCGTTCTCTCCTCGGGTAGTCCTTCTATAAAGAGGTTGCAGTATTTTCTACTGCTATGGAAATGTTCCGATGAACTTCGAAATATGGTGAGCGCTGTGTTCAAAAGTCGGACGACGTAAATGGCACGTTGCTTCTACAACGATGTCCTGATTGACTTCAGAACAAAATGAGTCCTGGGTTCTGAAGGTCTGGGAATTCCTCGGACTTCGAGGAAGGCACTTAGCTCGCATTTTGCATTAGCTCGAAGTTCAAACCATATGAACTCTCGTATTTTGTGGGGCTTGGTAGCGCTCCCTATCAACTTAGTGACACAGGAATCTTTGAGCATCGAATGCTAGGGAGTCCGGACTTCGAGAATAATAAGGCCATTGAACTTCGATCACCGAAGGTTTCCCTGCTGTCCTGATGTTCCCCGGGCGTTCCCCGAGCTTCGGCGATTGCATGTCGCTTCTATAACGGAGATACCCCAATCAACTTGGGTACACAGCAAGTTTTGAGAATCGAAGGTAAGAAAGTTCCCTGGACTTGAGAATCACACGCTCCTTCTATTATATTACGAGTTTTTCTTTCGTAGATGGGTGAAAATCCCATTTTGTAAACATGCCGTATTGAAACATTGGAACTCTTGGTCTACTTGACGAATTCATAAGGTTTGGTCGTCAAACGTGTTCCGGCTGTCTCCAGCCTGAATCGGGCGACTTGGGCTGCCTGGACGTCTACTGAGCTTCGTTGCCGAAAGTGTTTGGGACGGTCGCTTCTACTATTTGGGGGGGGGGGGGGGCGATGGTGTAGTGGCAGAGCGTCGAATCGAGAGGTGCTTGGTTTGATCCCCACTGACGGCACCGTTTTGTCCTTGAGCAAGATACACGAGCTTTCCAGAGTACTGGTTAATACCCAAGAAGCGGTGGCTCAGGCCCGACGTGATTGAAAATTTTTGACTGGGACATTAAACCTCAATGCAAACGAACAAAATCTTCTACCTCAAACATGTTCCTATGAACTTCGAAACATATAGAATGTCCTGAGATCAGAAGATCTAGGAGTTCCTCGGACTTCGAATACGGCAAGTAGCTTCTACAACGAAGATGTACCAATGAACTTCGAAACAAACTGAGCTCAGAGCATCGAAGTTCTTCGGACTTCGAGAAAGGCATGTAACTTCTGCTTCGATATTCAAATTGAGCATCTTCACTGCGAACATGATATTCTAAATGAGCACGCATGCTATAGTACAATTTTGAGCACAAAACCGCAAAGTGTCCGAATATCGAAAAACGCAAATCGAAATAAAATTCTATATTTCGATATTCAATTTTTTCCAAGTTTTTCTTTCCTAGATGGGTGAAAGTATGAACCTCTACTACGAACATGATATTCGCAATGAGCACGTTCGCTATAGTACAAATTTGAGCACAAAAACACCAAGGGGGCGAATATCGAAAAACGAAAATCGAAATAAAATTCTGTATTTCGATATTCAAATTTTTCCAAGTTTTTCTTTCGTAGATGGGTGAAAGTGAGAACCCCCACTGCGAACATGATATTCGCAATGAGCACGCTCGCTATAGTACAAATTTGAGCACAAAAACGCCAAGGGGGCGAATATCGAAAAACGAAAATCGAAATAAAATTCTGTATTTCGATATTCAAATTTTTCCAAGTTTTTCTTTCGTAGATGGGTGAAAGTAAGAACCATCACTGCGAACATGATATTCGCAATGAGCACGTTCGCTTTAGTATAAATTTGAGCACAAAAACGCCAAAGGGGCGAATATCGAAAAACGAAAATCGAAATAAAATTCTGTATTTCGATATTCAATTTTTTCCAAGTTTTTCTTTCGTAGATGGGTGAAAGTGAGAACCTCCACTGCGAACATGATATTCGCAATGAGCACGTTCGCTATAGTACAAATTTGAGCACAAAAACGCCAAGGGGGCGAATATCGAAAAACGAAAATCGAAATAAAATTTTGTATTTTGATATTCAAATTTTTGCAAGTTTTTCATTCGAAGATGGGTGAAAGTGAGAACCTCCACTGCGAACATGATATTCGCAATGAGCACGTTCGCTATAGTACAAATTTGAGCACAAAAACGCCAAGGGGGCGAATATCGAAAAACGAAAATCGAAATAAAATTCTGTATTTCGATATTCAAATTTTTCCAAGTTTTTCTTTCGTATATGGGTGAAAGTGAGAACCTTCACTGCGAACATGATATTCGCAATGAGCACGTTCGCTATAGTACAAATTTGAGCACAAAAACGCCAAGGGGGCGAATATCGAAAAACGAAAATCGAAATAAAATTCTGTATTTCGATATTCAAATTTTTCCAAGTTTTTCTTTCGTAGATGGGTGAAAGTGAGAACCTCCACTGCGAACATGATATTCGCAATGAGCACGTTCGCTATAGTACAAATTTGAGCACAAAAACGCAAAGGGGGCGAATATCGAAAAACGAAAATCGAAATAAAATTCTGTATTTCGATATTCAAATATTTCCAAGTTTTTATTTCGTATATGGGTGAAAGTGAGAACCTTCACTGCGAACATGATATTCGCAATGAGCACGTTCGCTATAGTACAAATTTGAGCACAAAAACGCCAAGGGGGCGAATATCGAAAAACGAAAATCGAAATAAAATTCTGTATTTCGATATTCAAATTTTTCCAAGTTTTTCTTTCGTAGATGGGTGAAAGTGAGAACCTTCACTGCGAACATGATATTCGCAATGAGCACGTTCGCTATAGTACAAATTTGAGCACAAAAACGCCAAGGGGCGAATATCGAAAAACGAAAATCGAAATAAAATTCTGTATTTCGATATTCAAATATTTCCAAGTTTTTCTTTCGTATATGGGTGAAAGTGAGAACCTTCACTGCGAACATGATATTCGCAATGAGCACGTTCGCTATAGTACAAATTTGAGCACAAAAACGCCAAGGGGGCGAATATCGAAAAACGAAAATCGAAATAAAATTCTGTATTTCGATATTCAAATATTTCCAAGTTTTTCTTTCGTAGATGGGTGAAAGTGAGAACCTTCACTGCGAACATGATATTCGCAATGAGCACGTTCGCTATAGTACAAATTTGAGCACAAAAACGCCAAGGGGGCGAATATCGAAAAACGAAAATCGAAATAAAATTCTGTATTTCGATATTCAATTTTTTCCAAGTTTTTCTTTCGTAGATGGGTGAAAGTGAGAACCTTCACTGCGAACATGATATTCGCAATGAGCACGTTCGCTATAGTACAAATTTGAGCACAAAAATGCCAAGGGGGCGAATATCGAAAAACGAAAATCGAAATAAAATTCTGTATTTCGATATTCAAATTTTTCCAAGTTTTTCTTTCGTAGATGGGTGAAAGTGAGAACCTCCACTGCGAACATGATATTCGCAATGAGCACGTTCGCTATAGTACAAATTTGAGCACAAAAACGCAAAGGGGGCGAATATCGAAAAACGAAAATCGAAATAAAATTCTGTATTTCGATATTCAATTTTTTCCAAGTTTTTCTTTCGTAGATGGGTGAAAGTGAGAACCTCCACTGCGAACATGATATTCGCAATGAGCACGTTCGCTATAGTACAAATTTGAGCACAAAAACGCCAAGGGGGCGAATATCGAAAAACGAAAATCGAAATAAAATTTTGTATTTTGATATTCAAATTTTTGAAAGTTTTTCATTCGAAGATGGGTGAAAGTGAGAACCTCCACTGCGAACATGATATTCGCAATGAGCACGTTCGCTATAGTACAAATTTGAGCACAAAAACGCCAAGGGGGCGAATATCGAAAAACGAAAATCGAAATAAAATTCTGTATTTCGATATTCAAATTTTTCCAAGTTTTTCTTTCGTAGATGGGTGAAAGTGAGAACCTCCACTGCGAACATGATATTCGCAATGAGCACGTTCGCTATAGTACAAATTTGAGCACAAAAACGCCAAGGGGGCGAATATCGAAAAACGAAAATCGAAATAAAATTCTGTATTTCGATGTTCAAATTTTTCCAAGTTTTTCTTTCGTAGATGGGTGAAAGTGAGAACCTCCACTGCGAACATGATATTCGCAATGAGCACGTTCGCTATAGTACAAATTTGAGCACAAAAACGCAAAGGGGGCGAATATCGAAAAACGAAAATCGAAATAAAATTCTGTATTTCGATATTCAAATATTTCCAAGTTTTTATTTCGTATATGGGTGAAAGTGAGAACCTTCACTGCGAACATGATATTCGCAATGAGCACGTTCGCTATAGTACAAATTTGAGCACAAAAACGCCAAGGGGGCGAATATCGAAAAACGAAAATCGAAATAAAATTCTGTATTTCGATATTCAAATTTTTCCAAGTTTTTCTTTCGTAGATGGGTGAAAGTGAGAACCTTCACTGCGAACATGATATTCGCAATGAGCACGTTCGCTATAGTACAAATTTGAGCACAAAAACGCCAAGGGGGCGAATATCGAAAAACGAAAATCGAAATAAAATTCTGTATTTCGATATTCAAATATTTCCAAGTTTTTCTTTCGTATATGGGTGAAAGTGAGAACCTTCACTGCGAACATGATATTCGCAATGAGCACGTTCGCTATAGTACAAATTTGAGCACAAAAACGCCAAGGGGGCGAATATCGAAAAACGAAAATCGAAATAAAATTCTGTATTTCGATATTCAAATATTTCCAAGTTTTTCTTTCGTAGATGGGTGAAAGTGAGAACCTTCACTGCGAACATGATATTCGCAATGAGCACGTTCGCTATAGTACAAATTTGAGCACAAAAACGCCAAGGGGGCGAATATCGAAAAACGAAAATCGAAATAAAATTCTGTATTTCGATATTCAATTTTTTCCAAGTTTTTCTTTCGTAGATGGGTGAAAGTGAGAACCTTCACTGCGAACATGATATTCGCAATGAGCACGTTCGCTATAGTACAAATTTGAGCACAAAAATGCCAAGGGGGCGAATATCGAAAAACGAAAATCGAAATAAAATTCTGTATTTCGATATTCAAATTTTTCCAAGTTTTTCTTTCGTAGATGGGTGAAAGTGAGAACCTCCACTGCGAACATGATATTCGCAATGAGCACGTTCGCTATAGTACAAATTTGAGCACAAAAACGCAAAGGGGGCGATGTCGAAAAACGAAAATCGAAATAAAATTCTGTATTTCGATATTCAATTTTTTCCAAGTTTTTCTTTCGTAGATGGGTGAAAGTGAGAACCTCCACTGCGAACATGATATTCGCAATGAGCACGTTCGCTATAGTACAAATTTGAGCACAAAAACGCCAAGGGGGCGAATATCGAAAAACGAAAATCGAAATAAAATTTTGTATTTTGATATTCAAATTTTTGCAAGTTTTTCATTCGAAGATGGGTGAAAGTGAGAACCTCCACTGCGAACATGATATTCGCAATGAGCACGTTCGCTATAGTACAAATTTGAGCACAAAAACGCCAAGGGGGCGAATATCGAAAAACGAAAATCGAAATAAAATTCTGTATTTCGATATTCAAATTTTTCCAAGTTTTTCTTTCGTAGATGGGTGAAAGTGAGAACCTCCACTGCGAACATGATATTCGCAATGAGCACGTTCGCTATAGTACAAATTTGAGCACAAAAACGCAAAGGGGGCGAATATCGAAAAACGAAAATCGAAATAAAATTCTGTATTTCGATATTCAAATTTGTCCAAGTTTTTCTTTCGTAGATGGGTGAAAGTAAGAACCATCACTGCGAACATGATATTCGCAATGAGCACGTTCGCTATAGTACAAATTTGAGCACAAAAACGCCAAGGGGGCGAATATCGAAAAACGAAAATCGAAATAAAATTCTGTATTTCGATATTCAAATATTTCCAAGTTTTTCTTTCGTATATGGGTGAAAGTGAGAACCTTCACTGCGAACATGATATTCGCAATGAGCACGTTCGCTATAGTACAAATTTGAGCACAAAAACGCCAAGGGGGCGAATATCGAAAAACGAAAATCGAAATAAAATTCTGTATTTCGATATTCAAATTTTTCCAAGTTTTTCTTTCGTAGATGGGTGAAAGTGAGAACCTTCACTGCGAACATGATATTCGCAATGAGCACGTTCGCTATAGTACAAATTTGAGCACAAAAACGCCAAGGGGGCGAATATCGAAAAACGAAAATCGAAATAAAATTCTGTATTTCGATATTCAATTTTTTCCAAGTTTTTCTTTCGTAGATGGGTGAAAGTGAGAACCTTCACTGCGAACATGATATTCGCAATGAGCACGTTCGCTATAGTACAAAGTTGAGCACAAAAATGCCAAGGGGGCGAATATCGAAAAACGAAAATCGAAATAAAATTCTGTATTTCGATATTCAAATTTTTCCAAGTTTTTCTTTCGTAGATGGGTGAAAGTGAGAACCTCCACTGCGAACATGATATTCGCAATGAGCACGTTCGCTATAGTACAAATTTGAGCACAAAAACGCAAAGGGGGCGAATATCGAAAAACGAAAATCGAAATAAAATTCTGTATTTCGATATTCAAATTTTTCCAAGTTTTTCTTTCGTAGATAGGTGAAAGTGAGAACCTCCACTGCGAACATGATATTCGCAATGAGCACGTTCGCTATAGTACAAATTTGAGCACAAAAACGCAAAGGGGGCGAATATCGAAAAACGAAAATCGAAATAAAATTCTGTATTTCGATATTCAATTTTTTCAAGTTTTTCTTTCGTAGATGGGTGAAAGTGAGAACCTCCACTGCGAACATGATATTCGCGATGAGCACGTTCGCTATAGTACAAATTTGAGCACAAAAACGCCAAGGGGGCGAATATCGAAAAACGAAAATCGAAATAAAATTCTGTATTTTGATATTCAAATATTTCCAAGTTTTTCTTTCGTAGACGGGTGAAAGTGAGAACCTCCACTGCGAACATGATATTCGCAATGAGCACGTTCGCTATAGTACAAATTTGAGCACAAAAACGCGAAGGGGGCGAATATCGAAAATCGAAAATCGAACTAACTTATTTTTTGAATATCGAAAAACGAAAAACGAATATCAAACTAACTTTTTTTTTGAATATCGAAAAACGAAAAACGAATGTCAAACTAACTTATTTTTTGAATATCGAAAAACGAAAAACGAATATCGAACTAACTTCGTTTTTTGAATATCGAAAAACGAAAAACGAATATCAAACTAACTTATTTTTTGAATATCGAAAAACGAAAAACGAATATCGAACTAACTTCTTTTTTTGAATATCGAAAAACGAAAAACGAATATCAAACTAACTTATTTTTTGAATATCGAAAAACGAAAAACGAATATCGAACTAACTTCTTTTTTTGAATATCGAAAAACGAAAAACGAAAATCGAACTAACTTCTCATTGCTAATTTCAACAGTAGACTAACTGATTCTGCGACGTTTATGTCAGCTGTATTTAAAGGTTCGATTTGTTGTCCTATCGGTTCAGTTTGAACTTGACTTTCATTTTCGTGAATCAGATCAACCCGCGATGCAAGAAATATCTCAAGATACATGTACGTGGGTTGGGATTTAAGTTCGTAGACTTTCTTCATAAAAGTTCAGATATTTGTAATATAGTTATCAAAATAATATCATTGTATGAGATATTAAATACACTTCTACTTAATATGGATGCAGCACAACATTGAATTTTGCTAATCAAACATAAGATGGTAGCATTGCTCTTGTTGCGACGTTGCTCGTGTAAGCCATTTTCAGTTACGCCACACTATTTATTTTCTCCAGTAACAAAAGAAATCCTTCACATAATGCTTAAAAATTTACAAAAAGATATCACCATGATACTACGATGCCTCGATTTGATTAAGCTTAATTTTTTGTCTACAATATGGTAATTATTGGCATATTCTTCAAAGTCAAATATTGAATAAATGTCGTAATATAAAATCAGTGACAAAAGTCTACGAACTTAAATCTCAACCCTCGTAGATGAGTTTCAGGAGCGCTAGAGAAACATTGAAAATACGCACGCGTATTGCAATTAACTGCGATAAATAAACACATTTTCTACAAGCCGACAGACTATAGATGCACAGTATGCACATTATTGGCTTATGTTGTTATGGGTCGATCGAAGATAATAAAAGTACTGCAAATGCTCTCAGAAATTATAATAGACCGTATCTTTATGATCGATCAATGGAACTGTTTATACAAAGTCAATACACTAAATGCAGATGCTGGGTTTATGCTGCACATGTAGGTTATGTCAATAAATCACCAGAAATGTTAATATATAGCAGAGAGAGAGAGAGAGAGAGAGAGAGAGAGAGAGAGAGAGAGAGAGAGAGAGAGAGAGAGAGAGAGAGAGAGAGAGAGAGAGGTCTATTATCATTGATCATTGTGTTTCGATGTGAAAAGTTCGAGTATCGAGTTAAAAAAATCTAGTTTCGAGTTAAAAGTTAGAGTTTAGTGTTAAAAACTTCTAGTATCAAGTTAAAACTTCGAGTTTCGAGTTGAAAAGTTCGAGTTTCGAGTCGAAGTGTTCGAAGTGGAAAAGTTTGATAATCCTGTTGAAGAACTATAAGTATCATATGACGTCGCTGTTTTTCAGTGGATAACGTCATGTCATAAAAATC
Organism: Rugalucina vietnamica; assembly: GCA_964017185.1. Lineage (NCBI taxonomy): Eukaryota > Metazoa > Mollusca > Bivalvia > Lucinida > Lucinidae > Rugalucina > Rugalucina vietnamica. Next base: position 47,555,326 of record OZ024877.1, read on the forward strand.
GTATGACCACACGTGTATTAACACTTTTGCGGGAATACGTAACGTCATTGACGACGTCCGTAACAACAATGTAAATTTTCATTGAAAATATGTCCACTTCGAAGGCGATAAAATCTTATTTTAAAAATCATATGATAAAACGAATCTTACACTCGCCGAAGGCTCGTTTAATAAATTTCATATGAAATGACCACTTGTGTAAGATCCTCTATGTATCTAGTTGAAAAACTCGCCTTCTATTAATGAACACAACTTGATTTAAACAAAACAAGTGAACAGATAACCAGATATTTGCACTTGATGAAGATGTCTGATTCAAGATTTCGATCATTATTCGGCACACGAACAGTAGCAACAATCCTGAATTAATTAACTAATTAACACAAGTTACTGATAATGACCAAATAATATAAGCCATGCCATGATAGATCCTACTTTTTGCACATGCGAAAAAGTGCAGATCAGCAGCGCGGTAAATGCTCTTCTAATCGTTTCCGACAACACTTGGTATTTTATTTCTTAACCCGAAATTTCAAGAATCTAGCCACTCTTGTGGCTGTGCAGCCCGGTTTGTGTCGGACCTGATCGGAGGTCCATTGACAGATTTTTTCCATAGCGTGCCTCAGCCTGGACGCAACTCGATTTGATCATCATAGAACAATCATTAAATATTGATGCATGCAGCTAGGTGCAGTATTCTGCAGAGCACTGTGTATTGGGATTACTAGGAATTAGTTTGCTGCTGAGAGAAAAGAATGCAAGGTGATTTTTATTTTCATTTATAAAAATTTAGCGATTATCACATTTTCAGTCTTCTAAAATAAGTGAGTCAAGATTTGTTTTACTAGATTATTCTACTCCGATATATTTATACTTCATTAACTTTCAACCTGTATACCGCCATTGCTAAAACTGACAGAGAACAGTTCCGTTTCGGCTCATATATACTAAGTATGTGTACCAAAAATGTCATTTCCTGTTTCAAAAACCTTAGAAACGCCGGTTTCTCATCACCTACCAATAGATGAGCTCAATCATAAAGAATCCGTAGCGTTATCATAAAGAATCAGTAGCTGATATCATAAAGAATCATCCCGCACTGGATGGACCTAAAACCTTGTGTTATAGCCCTGTTAGCCCCACTTGAATGGTTCGGGGAAGAACTACATGTAAAAAGCATAAAGCGTTCGTTCTAATTCTCTCTATCATGCGGCTCTAATTCTCTCTATCATGTGAGCCGCATCATGAGAATACCGGACTTTTGCCTATGCGAAAACAAAGGCTCAGATCAGCTGTGCAGTGACGTAAAGCCGAAATTTCAAGCTGCTGGCCATTGTACAGGCCGGTTTATGTCGGACTTGGTCGGAAACCCCGAAGACCGGTTCATATTATAATGTATGCATATGATTTTGAGTAAAATATTTGATTATAAATGCTAAATTATAAAAGATTATAACGCTCTGCATGTTCCACAACATGTTGCTGTATCGCTTTCCGAACCGTTGAATCAGATGATTTCTTCCGCTCCGTCTACCGAAATAGTCTTTTCATAGTCTGTTTGTTGGCCCCCGCCCATTGGGGCCTAAAGAAATAGATGGGCTTCTTGTGCCTCCAGGCAAAGCTTATGGACCCAGACCACAATTAATTTTACTATATAGTTTAATCATTTGTTTTGCCTCCTACCTTCTTAAATGACATTGCTGGCTTTGTTCTGAAGATTTTCTCCAAGTCTACACTGTATGCCAGTACTTTTAATCAAGATTAAAATATGAGTTGACCGGCTCGTTTGGGAGGTATCTGCCAATTTCTAAACACACCGGTGTCTTCGTCAATTATCCGCCAGCCTAGGAGCAACCGCATAAGAGGTGGTTCAGTTGGCAGTTAAATACCTGAAATTACCAGATATCTCCACTAATTTAACATTTCCTGAAAGCTTAGACAACAATCTAACCAATCTGACATCAAAATCAGCAATTCAACATGATTTGTCAACTTTACACCCCAATAAATAGGGGAACTATTTTGTGTGTAAGTATATCCGTATCGTGTCCTACCAATCTAGGGAAGTAATTGTGACCTGATTCCTTATACACTTGCTGACTGACCATCTGATTACTGGTTAAACGCTCTGGTCTGAGCCTGCCAAGGAAAAGTGGTTCAAGTCAAACCACCCAAACGTATAAGCCTTTTGTGGCTTAGTTGGATGGTTATATTTCAAGCCCTTGTTAGATGTCATGACATCCTCATTTTTGGTAAAAGTCCTATAAAATGGAGGCAACGTCCCGACATGACCTTAGCTGTTGACTAGGGCGTTAAGCATCAAATCAAACAAAGCCTGTGTGCCTGGATATGCCTAGTCGAGATATTTGTTTATTTTGGAATAACATTTTCCTAGATGAATTGCTGGCCACAGTTGAAGAGCTCCATCTACCCTGGAGGACTGTCAACCCAAATTAATGAGTTCCCCCTGCCGAGCTAGATTTGAGCCGTCTCATGGGAAAACCAACAATCTGCATAGGCGAAAACAAAGACGCAGATCAGCTTCGCGGTCAGCGCCATTGTTTTCGCTACTCGGAAAGTACAATTCGTCTTCTTCTTAAATCCGAAATTTCAAGCTTATGACTGTCTTCTGTGCTTCTACAGCCCAGTTTGTGTCCGACCTGTTCGGAAACCACATTGTTGGTTTTCCCACGAGGCGGCTCATTTTTGTGTAGAGAACAAGCAAAACTTCCAAGGCTAACGAGCCCCATCCGCACCGCATGACAGGTGGGGTTTAAGGGGGCATTCAATACATTTGTATATCTGTGTGATGTTGAACGAACCTGGGTACCGGTTAGAGGGGCGGCTATAATGCAGAATCATTACGAAAACACGCCCATGCATAATACAAAAAAAAAAAAAAAAAAAAAAAAAAAAAAAATTGGTTGTAAATATGAAAATTTTCACTGGAAAACATTTGATATTTTTCTTATTTTTGCTCAAAACATAGATTGTGGGTACCGAGGCGGTTCTAACGAGTACCCACAATCTACGCCGAGCAAAAATAAGAAAAATAGGTATAACCCTGCATACCTCACTTTTGCTATTAAAAATGGGGAATAAGGGGGTATTCGTTACACGGAAATGTTATGCTGATGTAATGCAGAATAATAGTAATTACTTCTACTTTTTCGCTTCTCTTCTAACTAGGCCTTGCGTAATTACTTTTTTTTAAACCGTGACAAAATTTATTATAATATAATAATTTTGGTAAAAGTAAATGAAACCATCTTGGAACCATTAGCATAAAATATGATATTATGAAACCTTAAAAATTACGCAGTATGATATTTATATGGAGATAAAATATGAATACATTGTGGTTTGGTTTTATATTTCTTTCTGTTCAAAAGAATAGTGTCAAGATGAAATATCACTTTGCAATATCAAAAGAATAGTGTCAAGATGAAATATCACTTTGCAATATCTCGCAATTGATATTTCGGACAAGGACACAATTTCTTGTATTTTCAAACTTCCTTGTCGCGTCATATTTTTTTTCTTTTGCTTCTTGCTTTTTTCTTGCTGCCTCAGCCATTGCTTACATCTATACATGTATACTCACTAACTCCGATATATGCTTGTTCACCTGCCCGTTCCTGATACCTTACAGATATGTATACACAATGTCAAAATGTATCCAACTGAACAGCCTATAAAACGCTTTTTTCACTTTCAGATGTATGTTGAGTTGTCATGCTGAGGCTGTCTGTTCTACCGTCCGTCTGTGACCGAGAGCTCCCTACTGTCGTGTCCGCTGTCCTCGTGACTGGCCCCGCCCCAGAGAGTGTGAAACGGTGACATCTGCCCGTCTCCCTGATACCTTACGGACATATAAAGCACTGTGGTAAGTTTGTTTTCCGACACCATGTGAGCCGCCTCATAGGAAAACCAACAATATGCATAGACGAAAACAAAGACGCAGATCCGCGAAGCTGATCAGCACCTTTGTTTTCGCTACTCGGATGGTACAATTCCTCTTCTACTTAAATCCGAAATTTCAAGCTTCTGTAACGTTTTGGTAACGCTCCGAGCGGTCCTATCCACAAATTCAACAATTAAAAACACTATATAAATTTTCCACAGGACTGATTGTCAAATGATTGGTTATGCATATAACTACTGTACAACAAAAACTAGACTACTTTGTCTACAATCTTGATTAGGATATAACTCTGGTTCAAGTACCGCAATGACAATTTAACGGCGTAGTATTTCTGCTGTCGTTTTGTAGTATCTGTTTTTGGAGGAGACATATAAATTAAGATTTTAAACAACATACCAAACATGTTTTGATATTAACAATTTAAGACACACTTTCCGGCACAAATATGCGTATTATTAAAGTATGTGTATTTATTGACTCTGTATTTATTGACTCTACTCTGTAGTATCGATGACGTCATCGCCATCTTTTTCTTAAGCGGAATAGGCTTGTTCTGCAGTCCGCGAAAATATATCGCCTCGATAATACACATGGAGACAAATTTGCGAAAATTAATAGCCGCGAAAATAAGTTTGGTTACAGTAATAATACCAAGAAAAATCATTGTAAGTTGAATGAACAGCATGCTTTCCGAAAGGTGACCACTCATAAATGGCACCAACAGCACAAACGTCGAGGCGGCCCCCGTGGCCGAGCGGTTAAGAGCGCTGTTTCTTAATCACTCGGTCATTTCACCGCTGTGTCTGGTGTGGGTTCGAGTCCCGCTCAGGCCACATATGAGACAAGCCAAGTTCTGCTTGCGGGTGTGCCAGGTGTTTTTTCTCGGGGTTTTCCCGTTCGCTCACCTTCTGATTGGCCCGTCTCATATGAGCTGCAATCTTGAAAGGGACGTAAAACTGAATTCAAAAACACACACAAAAAAAAAAAAAAAAAAAAAAAAAAAAACACGTCGACATCGAAGCACAAAAACAGCGCGCACTACAAAATATTAAAATGGCTATATTTGAGCCGCCTCATGGGAACACCAACAATCTGCATAGGCGAAAACAAAGACGCAGATTGTAGTACAATTCCTCCTCTACTTAACTCCAAAATTTTAAGCTTCTAGCCTGCTTCTGTGACTGTACGGGTCTGTTTGTGTCAGACCTGTTCGGAAACCACATTGTTGGTTTTCCCACGAGGCGGCTCATTTGTCATGTAATAACAGCTAGATCTTCGGCGTTTGCAAGGCGACTCTGACATGGTCTTTGGGGGTGAATGTCAGTTAGCCCATAGCATTACGAAAACTTGCCCATGCAATATACAGAGAATTTTGAACTTTAAAAATTGAAAATTTTCAGCTGAAAATTTTTGATATTTTTCTTATTTTTGCTCAAAACATAGATTGTGGGTACACGTTAGAACCGCCTCGCCGAGGCGGTTCTAACGAGTACCCACAATCTATGTTTTGGAGCAAAAATAAGAAAAATAGGTATACCCCTGCAAACCCCAGTTTTACTATATAAAATTGGGGTATAAGGGGGTATTTATTGCACGGGCATGTTTTCCTGATAGGAAGTTGCGACATGTGCATTATCAAAATTTATATTATACAGTTCAGAACTTATTCAAAATAATATGAATAAGCAAACACCTTTTGTTTGACATTACAAGGAACTAACAATCTCAAGAAGGAAACGAAAGTTATAAAATAATAAACCTGCAGTATCAAACACACGTGAAAAATAGATAACGCAAAAAAAAAAAAAAAAAAAAAAAAAAAAAAAAAAAAAAAAAAAAAGATTAGTTGTTTGCATTATGATCATGTACCTAATATAAAAGACCCGCTGTGGTTTCCCCTAAATTTAAAAAGACGATAGATAAAATCATAAAGACATTGGGATTTGTTCAATGACGTGGACTCGTCTTTATATTAATTCGTCGCACATTTTATAAGAAAAATATCAAGATTTTTTAGTTGAAATTTTTCAATTTTTAAAGCTCCATCAGGAAAACATGTCCGTGTAATGTATACCCACTTGAACCCCACTTTTATGTAGCAAAACTGGGGTATGCAGGGGTATACCTATTTTTCTTATTTTTGCTCCAAAACATAGATTGTGGGTACTCGTTAGAACCGCCTCGCCGAGGCGGTTATAACGAGACCCACAATCTATGTTTTGAGCAAAAATAAGAAAAATATCAAAATTTTTCAGCTGAAATTTTCAATTTTTAAAACTTAAGAAATCTCTGTATATTGCATGGGCAAGTTTTCGTAATGCAAAATATCCCTGTTTATTGCGTGGGCAAGTTTTCGTAATGCGCAAACAAGGGACCGACGGATAAGCTTCACATGTTACAGACAAGAACGCTTTGGTGTCAACGACTCGTTGCCTTTGTCCTTAGTTTTGAAGTGAGTTGTTACACAGAAACTTCCTTAGAAACCATTCTGTGCCTCAATACACAAAACTTTTTTGGCATCGTTTTAGTTTGGCCCATTGCCTAATGACATTCTTCTGGATTAATCATGGCATAAGAAAGTCCGTTTATGCATACGTGCGAAAGCTATCTATGAGAAGATGCACGTACACATGTACATGTATAACACAGCAACTGATCATATAGCACCATTATGAGTTCCTCCCTCCTCTTTATAAATCTGAAATCTCAGGCCTCCAGCTATTATCTGCGCTAGCTCATACATACCGGTTTGTGGGTTTATTTGGGAGGTGGTCCAGATTCGCTCACCTGAACGCACCTTCTTTCTGAAATACCTGTACACGTGCTCATTATCAGCAAAATATCATTTATACCTGAATCAGAGATGGTGATAAGCGAGATAATGATAAACCTAATAAAGATGGATTGGTTTTCCATTTTCGAGGGGAAACTGGTTATTTTGCTATCAGGTACATGTAGGGTCGAGATGTCTAGTTCTGTTTCTGAAACAGTCCAAGCGTTTTGCAAAAGGGACTAGGGAATTTTACCTGTAATAGGATTAAGCGGTTTCATCTGATCTACCTCTTTACCTGAAACAGCTGTTTCCAGGTAAATGAGCCACCTCGTGAGAAAACCAACAATCTGCATATGCGAAAACAAAGGCGAAGCTGATCAGCGCCTTTGTTTTCGCTACTCGGATAGTACAATTCCTCTTCTACTTAAATCCGAAATGTCAAGCTTCTAGCTCTTTTCTGTGCTTGTACAGGCCGGTTTGTGTCAGAACTGGTCGGAAACCACATTGTTGGTTTTTCCACGAGGCGGCTCAAATTATGGAATCTGAGCGCTGATTGTTTACGCCTATGTGAAATGTATTGGTTTTATGTTTGTTTTCTTTGATCGATACCGGTTATTGCGGAATGACGTTGCTGCGGAAGAAAATATATTCGATGTGGCGGATCTAGCCGAGACATTTCATTACGAAAACATGCCCATGCATTATACAGAGATTTTTAAAGTTGTAAAAAATGAAAATTTTCAGTAGAAACATTTTGATATTTTTCTTATTTTTGCTCAAAACATAGATTGTGGGTACTCGGCGAGGCGGTTCTAACGAGTACCCACAATCTATGTTTTGGAGCAAAAATAAGAAAAATAGGTATACCCCTGCGTACCCCAGTTTTGCTATATAAAAGTGGGATATAAGGGGGTATACAATGCACGGACATGTTTTCCTGATGGAAACAATATTGAGTGGCTCCCATGCGACAGATCAGATTTATTATAGGAATGAATTTTATTTTTGTTGATTTTATCGATGTGTAAACTCAGGCGAATCACTCACAAACTAAATAAAGCCCGAAGGGCTTTATGAAAAAGTTTGTGAGTGATTCGCCTGAGTTTACACATCGATAAAATCAACAAAAATAATAATTCATTCCTTATAATTCCAACTTTGTCTCATTACACTGCATTTGTCTACATTGATTTAAATTTTTATAGCCAGCGGAAGGAAAATAGAGCAAAACGGATCTTCATGAGGCAGCCATCTTGAAAATTTCCAAAGCATAAAACTCACTTCTCGCAATAAATAGAGGCTATAACTGGCTTGCTATAAGCAGGCTGTCAAAGCGGGAGCTTTAAAACGCCCCCCCTTCATTTAAAATTGTGCTTTTGGGAGAAAATATCGCCGTCTTGACCGATAGAAAGACATGTCGATTTTGAACTGGGGGCTCGGAATATTACTGTCTAAAAACTTGCCTCTGATAATGGTTTTTCGCAGAAAATTTTTGTATAGGGGATGACAGAAAAATTATTTTCATGTCATAATCTTGATCTTAGTTTGTCCTAATAGGACCTGCAAAAATTTTGAAAATCGGTTAACAAATAAAGTTTTTATGGCCAAAATGAATTTTGCATAGGGATTTTGCATTGGCAAGGGAGATAATCGATGATCGTGAAAATGCATATTTTTCGAGAATTTTTACCTGATCATGAAGATTTTGTCTCAGGTATGTCATTTGTGTCAATTTATAATAATTTTGAGCAATCATGATTAAATAGTTAGAATTTAAAATTTTTGCGGGAAAATATTTACCTCCCTTCCATGAGATTTTTGTACAGGAAATCCCTATTCAAAACTGTTTTTGATCAGAACTTTTTTATTTGTCAACCGATTTTCAAATTTTTTGCTGCACATTTTGCGACAAACTAGATGCTTAATTGTGCCAAGAAAATATCTCTTCTACTTTACATTTGAACAGTTGTAAAATTTCTACGAAAAACCATTATCACACACTACGAAACAGACTTTAGAATTCCAACACACAACAAAAAGATTAACACACTTACCGTACTATGTTCTGTTAAAAGAAAATGCGCCCATGTTAATAAAAATTCAAAATATCAATTTCGACGCCTTCAAAACGCGTCCATCCATTGTTTTTATGACGTTTAGATTTGATGACGTCAACGTTTTTGAGAAGAAACGTCACGTTATCACGTAACGTCGCGCCGTTTTTAAGGTGCAAATTGAGTATTCTTACGCATTGCTTTTATCGAAGTATAAAGTCTTCCAAACAACCAATCAGAATGTAGGAAATTAGTAAAGTTGGAATTATAGCATTTTAAAGCCGAAAACACACTGTATAGCAAGTAACTAACAGGAAACCCTTAGTCTAAACGTATCACGGTCACAAACTTTACGAGGTTTGTGTCATGAAAGACGACGTGTGTATCAACTCAAATTAAATATACGACGTTCGGGTGTTAGAAGATTATAATATCTGCGAGTGTAGCTTATGATAACATGTGGGCCGAGAAGGGAAACTAACTGCAAAATTGTAAGTTGTTTTGTCAAATTCGTATGAAGTTTGGTCATGAACAGTATTGATTTCCTTTTCAGACAATATTCACGATGTCGATTTCGTTCCTGCATTACAAATAAAAACTTTGCGGCGGCCCCCATGGCCGAGTGGCTCAGAGCGTTGATATTTCATTACCAAACTTGACCAGTCGATCATCTCACCGCTGCGTCTGGTGTGTTCGAACGCTACATGGGGCATAGTGAGACAAGCTAAGTTCTGCTTTGCATAATCTGAATTTGTAATGAAGACGGAATATTTCCATCGGTATTCCGTTAGACCTGTCCAATGGAAAGCTAAACTGGTACCCCGTTATCATCAAAAGTGATATACGTATAGGGCCGGTACAAGTCGAGTTCAAAGCGAAGTACCAAAGCGAGGTACCGAGGTGGAGCTGAGTGATGGTTAGTCAGTTATCTAGTATGAATGAAGCGTGTTAAACTTTTTACATGGCGAACCCCTCGACCACTACCAATATTGAGTAATATTATTTATCATTTAAAATATATTTTGGGGTGCCATACTCTCAACACTATTTTGTTCATCATTTGAAAGTGAAGACAGACAGACAGAAAGAAAAAAATCCAATATATATGCATGTACATATTACTGAATAGAATACTTGATATTAATAACAAGCCAGCTGAATCCGCCATATAGTTTTCCCAGCTTCCGAGTTCTTACCAGTATTTTGCTATCATTCGGTGACCTTTGATCGCTAAAATATGGATTAAACATCATGAATTAAAATAAAAACAGGTAAGAATTGGATTACCGAATTTTTGTGATAATTATAGCGATCTGTACTCGAATTTCACCTGGAGACTCGAATTTTTTAGCCTATATGTTTATAAATCGCCAAGTATCGATCTTTGCGCATTGAAACCATACTAAGGTCGATATATAATCACAATCAAATGTTGAGTAATATTGTAATTGAGGAAGTTTATGTTTCCTTTTGCTTTTCTCTTTTGTTTCAATTAATATATTAAATGCTTCATGCATGTTCAATATAACATATTTGGATTTTGGCCAGCGAAATAAAAATAATCCCAGCTCATATCGGTGCATTATCGCCAGACTTCTCTTAAAAAGAAGAAACGGGCACTACCCAACACCACATGATAGACAAGCAAGTTCTGCTTGTGGGTGTTATTAGATTAACATATGTGCCAGGCGGTTTTTCTCAGGGTTTTCCCGTTTTCGCCCTACCACCTACTACTGATTGGCCTGTCTCATATGAGCAGAAATAATCTTGAAAGGGACTTAAAATTCAATCAGTCAATGAATAAAAAATACCCAAAACTTTTGCCGGCAAAGAGTAGAACGGAAAACAAAATTAAAGGCGGTAGGGTTGGAATTTGCCCCCATTCATTCGGGCTGTGAGAAATAGATGTGCTGCTTTGGGCGGGCAAAGGTTGTAACTGACTTACTGACCACTTCATTACGAAAACTTGCCCATGCATTTTTTAATAAGTAAGTAAGTAAGTAAGTAATGACTTTATTTAAAGAGGGTGACTCAGTTGGTATGACCAATCTTCCCTGAGGCCCTCTAAAGACATATATACATAATAATCAAACATACAATCAACATTTACAATACAAGTGACATATGTGATGAATCAATTATACAAAGAAAAAGCATTAAACATTAAAATTATGAGCATTATGAAAATATATTTGGCAGTGGAGGTATTTGAGATATTGCTAAACATTTAAGGTCACTCTTTCATCCATTTCAAACATTTATTTACGAAGGAATCAACTGTACTGGAGTTTCTTATGTCAACTGGAATGCTATTCCAAATTAAGGCGCCCGAATAAGATAAACTGTTTTTAAACATGTTTAATTTAGGCTTCGGTGTCTTAAAATTTTTGTTAGAATCGGAGCGCAAAGTCATTGTATCATCATTAGTACTACCTTTGATCTGGAACATTTCAGTAATATAAATGGGCGAAAGACCATGCGTTACCTTAAACATTACCTTAGCTTTGTTTATGAAAATTAATTCTTCAAAAGATAGCATATTTAATTGCATACGGGCTTCTTCCAGTGATGTGTAATCTTTACCAAGTATTAATTTACAGGCTCTTCTGTGTAATTTTTCAATTTTATACATATTAGAATTAAACGAATTTCCCCAAATCACACAGCAATATTCTAAATGAGGCTTAATATATGCGTTATAAAAAGTCATTCTGTGATATACCGGTAGATATGATCTTATCTGAGACAAAAGCCAAAGGTATGTTGAAATTTTCTTTGAAACGTGTTGAAAGTGACTTGTCCATGTTAAGCTATCATCGTAGTTTTTCGAAAAGGGGGTAAATTACCAGAAAATTTGCATTTTACTTATAAAAGGGAACATATAGAAATTGTTAACAATTTTTGTTACTTGGGCATTGTATTTACGTCCGGAGGCTCGTCGTTCGAAACTCAGAAAACTCTGTCAGGTCAAGCGCAAAAGGCCATTTTTATTTTAAGAAAATATCTGAATAATTTTACAGCTCTATCGCTTACGCATATCATGGACTTATTTGATAAGTTAATAACTCCTATCCTTAATTACGGCAGTGAAGTGTGGGGCTTCTATCCAGCTAAATCTGTTGAAACAACACATATGTCCTTTTGCAAAAGAATGCTTAAAGTTAAACAGACCACACAAAACGATTTCGTTCATGGCGAACTTGGGCGAGTTGATTACCAATCTCTCAGATACACGTATATCAATATTGTGAAATTTTGGTTAATTTAAAGTTAATACAAACTGACGAACGAAAATACATTAGATTAACATATAATATGATGCTTAATGATTTGGAAATGAAACCTAACAAGCAAAATTGGGCCTCAATGATAAAACATCTTTTAAGTAGGCTTGGCTTTTTTGAAGTCTGGAATGCTCAAGGTGTCGGTAACATTTGTAATTTTATATCTGCTGTGAAAACTCGAGTGAAAGACATTTACACACAGGATTGGCATTCAAGGTTAGAAAAGTCATCAAGAGCAAGATTTTACGTAAACGTTGCAAATTTTAAGTGTCAAACATATCTTAACGTACTAAATATAGAAAAATATCGAAGAAGCTTATGTAAATTTAGAGTGTCCGCCCATAGGCTCGAGGTTGAAACGGGAAGATGGACTAAACCAGTCAAAACGCCACTAAATGAAAGAATTTGCTTCATTTGCGGTGTCCTTGAGGACGAATTTCACTTTATTCTCGAATGTCCGCTTTACAGTGATCTAAGACAAAATTACATTCAGCGTTACTATTGGCAAAGGGCGAACATGCCGAAATTCATACAGTTAATGACGTCCGAAAGTGTTAGAGTGATAAAAAACCTTGCAATGTTCATCGAAAAAGCATTTAAAAAGCGCGAAGATGTAGGAATAATATAAAACTATATAAACATAAGAAGACATTTCATAGTATTTACAGATACTTATACACATTAGAAGAAATGCGATTATTCAAGCACATTTTTGGATGACAATTTGTTGTCTTTCGAAATTGTAATATTGCTCCAGATAGCGCTTCTATAACCACAATCATCATTTTTGACTATTGAAAGAAACATTAGAATATAAGTTGCACCTCTCCCGAGCACACGAGTGTTCAGTTATTTTGAGTAGGTGATTGAATTGTCTTGTTCGCTATCCTGCATGAAATGTATGTTGTATTATGTTTATGTGCTCATGGGCCTTATTTGGCTTATTGCATTAATAAATTACTTACTCTTATCATCTATATGAACCCCTAAAACTTTTTCACAGCTTGTTACTCGCAAATCAACATTTTCATAAGCAAGTGTCAAATTAGTGTCTTTCATATTTTGTCTCTTTTGTCTACTTGATATTAACATCAATTTTGTTTTGTCAATATTTATAATCATGCCGTTTTCCAGACACCAAGTATTAAGTAAATTCAGGGCATGTTGAAGATTGTTTTCTAATATATCTTTATCAAAACAAATCTCATACAATGTCGTATCGTCGGCATATAAGTCCACCGAACGAACTGCATCTTTTAGACATAAAGGTAAATCGTTTATAAAGATTAAAAACAGCAAAGGACCTAATATGGATCCCTGCGAAAGCATATTTAAAAAGAAAATTTTTATTGGGAAAAATTTGATATATTTAATTTTGCTCAAAGCATTGAATGTGGGAACACGTTAGAACCGCCTCACCGAGGCGGTTCTAACGAGAACCCACAATCTATGTTTTGGATCAAAAATAAGAAAAATAGGTATACCCCTGCAAACCCCAGTTTTTTTTTATATATATAAAAGTGAGGTTTAAGGGTGTGTACATTTCACGGACATGTTTTTCTAATGTGTTTAAAGATGCACCGCAACGTTCACATTTCGCAAAATTCACAACCATGTGAAAACTGTGGTACAAATATGTCACATTTAGGAAATGTGACATTTGCGTACGTTCAGTTTCGATTATTTTTTGGGGTGTAAGTTGTACTGAAGTTCATAAGTTCATGTTTTAACGTGTAAAAAAGATTATCCGTATCCATTCCATTTGTGAAGAATTGGTATGGATTTTTCCCCACTGTGAAAAATTGGTATCATATTTTCACATGTGAAATTTTTACGTGTGAGAATTCGTAAGTATTCATTTCATTTGTGAAGAACTGGTATGAAGATTTCTTAGATGTGGAATATTGGCACCAAATTGTCACATATTATGCTGTGAAGAATTGGAATCGAAGGCAAGGGCAGTTTAGATGGGTAGTTTTTCGCCATTTGAGATTTGCTGCGCATTTCTTACATGGAATGACTTTGTGAAACATTGGTACAAATCTTTCACGAGCTGTGAAGAATATGTACCAATATTTCACAGTGTGAATTATTTCTTTAAACTACCACTTCGGGGTGATGTACACCGGAAAAAAAAAAAAAAAAAAAAAAAAAAAAAAAACTGCATGCATAGGTTGTCCCCTTGGTTACGTTAAACCACCCATACATGTAAACTTAAGCTGCTTGCTATGTTGGACATATTTTAAAGCACAATTAACATGTCATGACACCCACATGTTTGATAAAAGTCCAATAAAATGGAGGTACCATAGCAAACTGATGACCGTGACGTTTAAAGCAATCAAACAAATCATATAATATCGTATTAACGTCCATTTACAGCTGAAGAAATAGGAAAATGCATTGCTAAACTAAAGAACGCCAAATCTTGCGGGTTTGACGAAATCATAAATGAGTATATAAAAGTATCAAAGGCACAAATGCTCCCAATATACGTAGGCCTTTTTAATTTGATTTTGAATACTGGAATTATACCCGAAATCTGGTCACAAGGTAAAATTATGCCTATCTACAAAAATAATGGTGATTCGACTAACCCTGACAACTATCGGCCAATTTCCATTCTTAGTTGCCTAGGAAAATTATTTACAGCGCTACTCAGTGAGAGATTAAGTACATTTATCGAAGAGAATGCAATTTTGAAAGAAAATCAAGCAGGTTTTCGTAAACACTACTCCACCACTGATCATATTTTTGCCTTATATTCCTTGATAGAAATTCTTAAGCACGAAAAAAAGAAATTATTTTGTTCTTTCATTGATCTGTCAAAGGCATTCGACTCGGTATGGCGAATCGGCCTGTGGCGTAAACTGCTAATAATTCAATTGATGGAAAATTCCTCAAGGTTATTTATAATATGTATTTAAATATAAAGGCATGCGTTTCTGTTGATGGGGCTAATTCTGCTTTTTTCTTATGTAATACTGGCGTACGACAGGGTGATAACCTCTCGCCAGTTCTTTTTGCATTATTCATGAATGACCTTGAAGACAAATTATTAATAGACAATGTTGATGGCATTAGAGTTGATTTATCCGCTGACGATCAAAGTATGTATTTTTTTTAAATATTTGTTCTGCTATACGCGGATGATACGGTTATCTTAGCTGATAACGCGGAGGCATTTCAAAAAAGTCTTGATTCATTTGACAGCTATTGTACGGAATGGAAGTTAAAAATCAATCAAAACAAATCAAAGGTGATTGTCTTCGGTGCTCAAAATACTGATGAATTTAGATTCAAGATAGGCGATACTACATTAGAAATTGTGGACTCCTATAAGTATTTGGGAACATATTTCTCGAAATCGCGAAGTTTTTTAAATGCGCGCAAACACGTTGTAGCACAAGCCAAAAAAAGCAATGCATCTTTTGAACATGAGAATACACAATTTAAACCTTCCTATCGATCTTCAACTCAAGTTGTTTGATAATACTATTCTGCCTATTTTAACATACTCCTGTGAAATTTGGGGGTTCGAAAATTGTGAAATGCTTGAAGTAGTTCATAACCAATTTCTTAGGTCTACATTAAAATTGCGTAAGAGTACGCCACTATACATGTTATATGGAGAACTAGGCCGTCTACCGATATTACATACGATTAAATATAGAATGATAAATTACTGGTACAGGATTTTAACAGGCAAGCAATCAAAACTCTCATATATGTTTTATCATAAACTGAACTCTACTCCAGGACTTAATTCGAAATGGATTCAGAAAATTAAGCAAATATTAGAAGAATGTGGCAGACCCGACATTTGGGACCGCCAATCCCCTAATAGCGCTACCTGTGTCATCGTTAAAAGGTCTTTGAGAGACCAATTTATACAGGAATGGTCTGCAAAGTTACAAGAGTCCTCGAAGGGTATGAACTATAGTTTATACAAAGAAAACATCGACATCGAAAATTATTTAATGGTGCTTCCTAAATCGATATATACTACTTTTGCTAAGTTTCGAACAGGCAACCATCGATTCCCATGTGAGGTGGGACGGTATAATGATACAGAAATAGCGGAAAGAAAATGCACACTATGCGACAGCGGAGACGTTGGCGATGAGATGCATTATCTTCTCCTGTGCCCCTTCTTTTCAAATGATAGATCATTGTATCTTTCAAGGTATTACTATGCGCGACCGAATATCCTCAAGTTCAAAGAAATCATGTCTACACGCAATATGCGAAGATTAAAACGACTTTGTATTTTCATAGCAATTATTTTAAAAACAGTAAGGTAATTTGCCTACACTTACCTGATATAATTTTTCTTAACGGCACTGGAATTAATACCTGTGACTGACAAAGAATCTGTATTTATTCCGGTTTTTCACAGAATAAGAACACGAGTTGCTCAACTTAACAAATGCACGTGCTCATTCGACTGACATAGTTTATTGACACGACCTAATTGCTTGGACGAATTAGAAATTTACTCAACCTACTTACATGTATTAATAGCCTTTCCAATACACACGATAATATGTGTGTGTCCATGACATGAAAAAACCTGTCTCGGAGAATGACGCGGCGTGATGCAAGACACAAACCTACTGATTTGTATGCTTTTGTTTACATAGAAATGTATCACTTTATTTATGTAATATGTACCGAGTCCGCAGATGCTATGACTTAGCATTTCTTTATTGGGATACCCAATAGACAGGTTTTTCCATGACACGGCCCACAACTTCGCATTTATTTTATTCATGTACGCATTCTCTTTAAATCTAACTTTCATACTTAAAAAGAATTTAATGACGTGCTTCAAGACATCCTCCCCAACTCAGTCCGTCTCTCTCTCTCTCTCTCTCTCTCTCTCTCTCTCTCTCTCTCTCTCTCTCTCTGTAATGGTATGATTCATGCTCCACTACCAGTATACGATTCTATATGTTGTTTTGCGCTTGTATGTCATGTAATTTGACCAAAGCTTCAAAATAAAAGTTATTGTCTGTCTGTCTGTCTGTCGTATTAACGTCATCACAATTAATTGAGCCCCCACATGGGAAAACCAACAATCTGCATAGGCGAAAACAAAGGCGCAGATCAGCTTCGCGGTAAGCTGATCAGCGCCTTTGTTTTCGCTACTAGGATAGTACAATTCCTCCTCTACTTATACCCAAAATTTCAATCTTCTAGCCTGCTTCTGTAGCTGTACAGGCCAGTTTGTGTCAGACCTGTTCGGAAACCACATTGTTGGTTTTCTCACGCACAGGCTCATATAATATCGTAACGTTAGATGAAATCACAATTAATTGGTTAGGGAACGGAGATCTCTTTGTGCTGGCTAATACAAAAAAAAATCAGGAAACCGGACGGTATGAAAATCAAAATAAAGACACGTCGTTATACAGATTTCCATAACATCACTGTACGTTGTGTTCGCTTTCATTTGTTAAAATAAGTCATGTTATTTCTTTTTCCACCGCACATGTTAGGTATGCTCGCCTTTGTAGCTCATTTTTGTTTTCCATGCAATCTGATATGTCATGTACGCGCATACCCACTGCACGCGAAATCCAAAATCGGGTCTATATTTAAATTGATAAACCCAGAAGTTATTCAACTGAACTATTTTTGAAAGTGTCCAGGCCAAGGCCGTTATTTAATTGTTTTCTATGCATGTATTTTCTTATCAAACTATCAAACAGCTTTGATACATAAACGACTGTTTTAAACTGTACATCATTTGTGAAAAAGCATCAAAAGGAGGATTAACGTATAAACAAAAATGTTGTCACGGAAACTTCTCCGAAATAAAATTATTACAAAAATGTGTGTTTGTGTGAAACGATTAGCAGGTATGAACAAATAAATAAATAAATAAATAATAAATGAATTTATTTATTTATTTAATAAATAAATAAGTAAATAAATAAATAAATAAACAAACAAATAAATAAATAAATAAATAAATAAATAAATAAATAAATAAATAAATAAATTTATTTATTTATTTATTTATTTATTTATTTATTTATAAATAAATAATTTATTTATTTATTTATTTATTTATTTATTGGTGATGCTTCGCTTCATCATATTTATTGTCCCCCGCCTTTTCGAAGAAAAGCGGAGGGACATAGTTTTTGGCTTTCCGTCATTCCGTCCGTCTGTCCTTCCGTCCCCCTATAGCAATATTTGTATAGGAGTATGTACCTTGTGCAAGCAACTCCTCCTACAGTTTTATTCCGATTCTTTTGAAACTTTACAGATGTCTTGACCATGCTTTGAAGATGTGCATGTGATTTGGATATAATCCTCAGATTAATTTTTGACACTTTTTTCGCAATTTTAACTTAGTCATTTTTCTGACATTTTGACAATGAAAGTGAATGTATGGTGGGTACCTTGTGCAAGCAACTCCTCCTACAGTTTTATTCTGATTCTTTTGTAACTTGATAGATGTTTTAATCATGCTTTGAAGATGTGCATGTGATTTGGATATAATCCTCAGATTAATTTTTGACACTTTTTTCGCAATTTGAACTTAGTCATTTTTTCGGACATTTTGACAATGAAAGTGAATGGACGGTGGGTACCTTGTGCAAGCAACTCCTCCTACAGTTATATTCCGATTCTTTTGAAACTTTACAGATGTCTTGACCATGCTTTGAAGATGTGCATGTGATTTGGATATAATCAACAGATTAATTTTTGACACTTTTTTCGCAATTTGAACTTATGATAAGTCGTTTTTCAGGCATTTACACTGTGAAAGTGCATGTGGTTTAGATATATGTTATTCTAAGATTATATTTATGTAACTAAACTATCAAGGCGGGGGACATAAATTCTCTGAATTTGCTTGTTTATTTATTTATTTATTTATTTAACTGGAAGATATTAATATACGACTGTTTTAAACTGCACATCATTTGTGAAAAATCATCACGTATTAAATGTTGTTACGGAAACTTCTAAATCGCAATAAAATAATTACAAAAAATGTTTGTGTGAAACAATTAGCAGGTATAAAAAAAAAATAAATGAATAAGTAAATAATTCCAACTTTACTAATTTCCTACATTCTGATTGGTTGTTTGGAAGACTTTATACTTCGATAAAAGCAATGCGTAAGAATACTCGGTTTTCACCTTAAAAACGGCGCGACGTTACGTGATTACGTGACGTTTCTTCAAAGAAACGTTGACGTCACAAAATCTAAACGTCACAAAAACAATGGATGAACGCGTTTTGAAGGCGTCGAAATGAATATTTGGCATTTTTATGAACACGGACGCTTTTTCTTTCAACAGAACATCGAACGGTAAGTCTTTTAATCCTCTTGTTGTGTGTTGAAATTTGACGTTTGAATTTCTAATGTTCCGAGCCCCAGTTCAAAATCGTTATGTCTTTCTGTCGGTCCAGACGGCGATATATTCTCCCAAAAGAACAATTATGAATGAAGGGGAGATGTTTTAAAGCTCCCGCTTTTACAGCCTGCCTACAGGTTTTCAGTTGTAGCTTCTATTATTTGCAAGAAGTGAGTTCTATGCTTTGGAAATTTTCAAGATGGCTGCCTCATGAAGATCCGTTTTGCTCTATTTTCCTTCCGCTGGCCTTAAAAATTTCAACCAATGTAGACAAATGCAGTGTAATGAGACAAAGTTGGAATTATAAGGAATGAATTATTATTTTTGTTGATTTTATCGATGTGTAAAACTCAGGCGAATCACTCACAAACTTTATCATAAAGCCCTTCGGGCTTTATTTAGTTTGTGAGTGATTCGCCTGAGTTTACACATCGATAAAATCAACAAAAATAAAATTCATTCCTATAATGAATTTTATTTATTTATTTATTTATTTATTTATTTATTTATTTATTTATTTATGTTTCGCTTCCTGATATTTATTTATTTATTTATTTATTTAACTGGAATTTCAAATTTAATAACTCTGTGCCTATGACACAAAATTCAAACCGGCCTCTCGGTGTTACCTTTGTGAAATGATCGGGAAAAAATATTGAAATAAAAATAAATAAATGAATAAATAACGCCATTGTCATGTCTAGTCTCAGTCAAGATATTTGAGCCGCCTCGTGGGAAAACCAACAATGTGGTTTTCGACCAGGTCCGACACAAACCGACCTGTACAGTCACAGAAAAGAGCTAGAAGCTTGAAATTTCGGATTTAACCCGAAGCTGATCTGCGCCTTTGTTTTCGCATACTATTAGGCAAAAATCCGGTTTTGTCACGATGCGCTCATTTATTGAACCGGCAACACTAATATCATACTTTCAGAGGCCTTGGCTCTCATCATGGGGTTGTTCGACATAACAATGGAGAACTCGACACTCGCCAGTCAACCGTGGAAGAACGGACAGACATACTGGAGCTCGTTTGAGTTTTTTCCCGAGTGGAGAGGGGGGAGGTTCGACATTTTCCGGGTAAGATGACCATCATGTACACATGAGAAGCGCGAATATGCGCATAATTAATTTGATACCTTGTACTGTAAGCTACCCAGGTGCCAATCCCGCTGTTTTGCTGTTTTGGGTTAAGCCACCGTTTAATTAAACCGAGGTGCCGTCTCCATGTTACGAGTTAGCCGTTGAGTGGGGCGCACAACATGGTCCAAAAAGTGTCATCGCATCTCTATCTTTCCAAGAAATGTGGTCGGGATTTTTTTGGCAATTTTGAGAAGGGGCCCTTGGGCATATTTTTGAATTGGGAAAATTAACGATGTAAATCCTGAATTTGGGAAATTTTCAGAACATTCAGTCGATAATATATTTCAAGTTGACACAGTTAAGGAAGCTTATTCATATACAATCATTTAATGATAACTTATAAAATCAAAGTTAAACAGCATTCAAACAGCAGATCTTGAATGTCACAATGTTTAGAACTATTTTATAATTATTTTCAGCTGTGATTGGGATTTTTTCTCTTCAGATTGGGAAAAAGTCACCTAAATCTCATTGAGAATGGGGCCTTATTTCGGCCCCTGAGACACCCGAAAGAATCCCTGGTGGTTTTGTCAAACCACCCGTGGTATCCCCAGTGCTGTGCAGAAGGCCCATAAAATGGAGATAAACGTCCAGCTGTTGTCTGGGACGTAAAGCAACAAGTCAAACATATGAAAAACCTCTCTGTGTTAAATAGGTGTACATTTTTATTTATTTATTTACTTATTTATCTATTTATTTTCAGAATGAGGTGTATATAATAATTTCCACCTATTTTCAGGGCGTCGCACACCACGCGCGGCAATGGTGGACAAGAACTGACGTCGTTGTACGGACGTTTAAAACTGCCGGTGCCACACACGAAGACTGGGATCCTTACTGTCGCTGTTCAAACGAGGCTAAGAAGGTCGCACAACACTTCAACAAGCATCTCACTTCCCTGGGAATATCTGCAATGGTATGATTTTCGCTTCTGACGTGTTAAGACTTCTTGGAATCAAGAAAAGAAAGTCAAGTGCTCAATATATGCAATAAAAATTCAAAATTAAATCCCTGATCATACACCATTGGGATACGAGACACCATATGAAATATAAAGCAAGACGACCAGTCGATTCCAAATGTTTTGGGAAATAGAGCTAGTTTAAGGGATTTGTAAAGGTGACAATTTTCTAGAAAAAATAACAACATAGTAATATAGGATATCGAAGCCATAACATAGCCGCCTTGTAAGGGTCAGTAAAGAAATTATTAAATAACGTTAATAGGGCTTAAATTTATTTTTCGGATGTTGATCCTCGCCCTTTGTCTGCGAGTGATTGAGTAGGATTGTTTCGGTTGTAGCTCGTAAATAACCAGTACCTTCAACATGTACGTTGTACACATGCGTTTCTAACTTTATTGTCTAACTTTCCTTGCAGGTTCTGTTCAGCGTCCCCGTTCTCGTTGTCATGGACAACATATCCGAGATCATGCACGTGACGCGCATCCTCATGCGATTCGACAAGCGTTTCGGTGAAGATGAGGTGGTTGCGTTCGAAGAGTTACTCGAGGGCAATTTCACAACCTTCGTCGACGAAAAGGGACACGTGGTTGAAAACGGATCTGAAATCCTGGAGGCTTTGTGTCACTTCTCGTATCACCATAGCGACGGCGAATACATTTTGACGAACTTGAAAGGGGTGAGAAATGGACCAGACCACGAAGAAAAACCAAACACTTTTTGTCTTACTACACCAACAGTTCATTCCAAAAATATGTCTTATGGACAGGGAGACAGGGGCCAACCTGGAATTCAGGAGTTCTTCAAAGCGCACCATTGTTCAGCAGTTTGCCAAAACTTCCGACTTCCCGGAACGGACCCTGTGGTACCGCCTTTTAACCCAGCTGCACCCACCATGAATCATGCGGGACTCGTGCTACCACCCTCGTACGAAGAGAGTGAATCTCATAAAAATCGCGTGGGTTCCTGAATCATAAATCATAAATGTTCATATGGGAAATAGAAATATGAATTTTCTCCGCCGACAGAGCCGTAACAAGATCTCCACAATGATCAGGATTCAGATCAAGTTAAGTTTCAGAGACTTTCTGAAAAATCACGGGGATTGATCGGAACCAAACTTTCTCCGATTAGAAATATCATTCATGTATCAAACACGGTGAAAGGGAACCAGTATGATATCAAAAGATGTAAACATTTTTTTTTTTTTTTTTTTTTTTTTTTTTTTGAAATGCCTTAACTGTTTAGTATATAAAATACCTAGGCTTTGGGTACTATTACATCAATATCCATTCAGCCAAATCTATAGATTCTAAAGTGCAATTTATATATACATGTACATGTATGCGCGATAGATTCATCATATGAAAGTTTGCATGTTTAAGAAAGCAAGCAATAAGTAGAAAACGTGTTCGTATATATGTTTAAACTTTTTATCTTTAATTTGTGTCAATTTTCATACTACTATCATACTATAATTTGAGCAACGTTTGTCTGTTTGTTTGTTTGTTTGTTTGTTCCCCTACTCCTCCCAGGTCCTTGGTCCGATCTTCACCAAACTTGGAGGAAAGGTGGAGGGCGGCCCCGGATATTAGCTTGAGGGGTTCATTTTTTGAAAGGTCAAGGTCATCGAGGTCAAAGGTCAAATTTATATTTTTTTTTCTGTTTGTTCCCCTACTTCTCCCAGGTCCTTGGGCCGATCTTCACCAAACTTGGTGGGAAGGTTGAGGGCGGCCCCGAATATTAGCTCGAGGGGTTCATCTTTGAAAGGTCAATGTCATCGAGGTCAAAGGTCAAATTTTTGTATCTCGGCAGTCCTTGGTCCGATTTGCATGAAACTTGGTGAATGTATACAGGTTGATCCCTATATTAGCTCGAGGGGTTCATTTTTAAAGGTCAAGGTCATCGAGGTCAAAGGTCAAATTTCTGTATCTCGGCAGTCCTTGGTCCGATTTGCATGAAACTTGGTGAGTGTATACAGGTTGATACCTGATTAAGATTTATGGGTCCAATTGGGTCAAAGGTCATCGAGTATCGAGGTCAAAGGTCAAATTTATGTTGTTGTTTTTCTGTTTGTTCCCCTACTTCTCCAAGGTCCTTGGGCCGATCTTCACCAAACTTGGTGGGAAGGTTGGGGGCGGCCCCGGATATTAGCTCGAGGAGTTCATTTTTAAAGGTCAAGGTCATCGAGGTTAAAGGTCAAATTTCTGTATCTCGGAAGTCCTTGGTCCGATTTGCATGAAACTTGGTGAGTGTATACAGATTGATCCCTGATTAAGATTTATGGGTCCAATTGGGTCAAAGGTCATCGAGGTCATACTTTAATTTGAGCAACGTTTGTCTGTTTGTTTGTTTGTTCCCCTACTCTTCCCAGGTCCTTAGGCCGATCTTCACCAGACTTGGCGGGAAGGTGGAGGGCGGCCCCGGATATTAGCTTGAGGGTTCATTTTTTGAAAGGTCAAGGTCATCGAGGTCAAAGGTCAAATTTATGTTTTTTCTGTTTGTTCACCTACTTCTCCCAGGTCCTTGGGCCGATCTTCACCAAAGTTGGTGGGAAGGTTGAGGGCGGCCCCGGATATTAGCTCGAAGGGTTCATATTTTAAAGGTCATCGAGGTCAAAGGTCAAAGTTTTGTATCTAGGCAGTTCTTGGTCCGATTTGCATGGAACTTGGTGAATGTTTACAGGTTGATCTCTGATTAAGGTTTATGGGTCCAATTGGGTCAAAGGTCATCCGAGGTCAAAGGTCAAATTTCTGTATCTTGGCAGTCCTTGGTCCGATTTGCATGAAACTTGGTGAGTGTATACAGGTTGATCCCTGATTAAGATTTATGGGTCCAAAAGGGTCAAAGGTCATCGAGTATCGAGGTCAAAGGTCAAATTTATTGCTACGTCGGGACGGGTAAAATTTACTAGTAATTTATAATTGTCAAAACTGTTTCGCTGTTTTAGTGCTGTACAAATCTCTTGGTAATGGTTTAGATGATTTTTACCGGTATAACTTTCAAAATTTTCATTTTTATTCTCTTAATTTAGAAGTAGGAACCCTGCTACGTAGGATTATTCTGTTGACTGTTATGTTTAATAGATTTATTTTGTTGTTGTTCATTCGTTGTCATTATGTAATATATAGAGATTTTTTTGAGCTTCGAAAATTGAAAAATTTCCTCAGAAAAAATTTAATATTTTTCTTATTTTTGCTCAAAACATTGATTGTGGGTACACGTTAGAACCGCCTCGCCGAGGCGGTTCTAACGAGTACCCACAATCTATGTTTTGAAGCAAAAACAAGAAAAATAGGTGTACCCCTGCAAATCCCAGTTTTACTATATAAAAGTGGGGTTCAAGGGGGTATACATTACATGGACATGTTTTCCTGATGGTTTTGTACACACTACAGGCCGGACTACATGATCCGGTGATAGAATAGATTGGGGTCCGTGCTTCTTTTCGTACTTATAGTTCAATATAATAGTTATAATGAGAAGGTGTCCTGTTGATTTAATTAGAATTTTATTTAATACCTGTTTATAAAATAAAATACTGTGAAATGTAATGAAAATATATAGTGCATCGTTTTGCTGTGATTAGAAATTGTTTTTCGTGCTTCTTGTTCAATATAAATTGTTCTATTTATGATATGTTGTTTTAGTACATGTAATGTTATGTTATGTTATGTTACATTATATTTCAATGTTAATCATTTATTCATTAGTTTGATCTCACTATGATTTTGCGCGGTCAAATAATAGTGAAATGGAAATGCAAAACATGAAAGGAAAAAAAATAGACTGGCATTGCGTAGTATTTGGTATGTGTGATTTTAGCACTTGTTTTCGTCCTTTTAGTTAATAATAATAACTTCTGGTAAGTCCAAGGTCCTCTCGCACCAGAAAAACTCGTTTTATCATTGTATAACAAAATTGTTTGAAAATAATTTCCGTGTCACACTGTAAAAAATACCAATTGATACGTTTGATCAAATTTCTATTCATTCATGAATGGGATCGTACAGCATTATTGTTTATGAATGTCACAGTCAGTATGTTAAACGATATGCATTTTTTCTCAGTTTCCAAGAATGTGGTAATCCTGCTAACACATTCTACACTATTTCACAACCTACTTTATAAAAGTACTATTTCACAACCTACTTTATAAAAGTTTATATTGTAAGCAAAAAATATAATTACATTTTTATATGCATTTTAGATAAGAAAAAATATGCCGAGTAACACTTTCATTTATTCACATGAAGCTGCGATTTCACTCATGTGATTTGTAGCCCCCATGCAAAGCCGCAGAGGCACTGGTGATCTCTGGTAAACAGTACAACGTCAGTTTTCGTTATAATAATGTAGAGAGTATATGTAAAATACTTTGACCGTGCCGCTTTGAACTCATGATATGACATTTTGTAAACCGTCATAGAGTCGCATTATTGAGAACATAGTTATTTAAGCAGTCCGATCAACAAGTGCGCATCTATAATATGTCAGAGGTTAAGCGACACGGTCAAAGTATTTCACCTATATATATTCAGTATTTCCTTAGTAGGCTATAAATTAAAGTTTTATCTTTTGATCTCAACGCTTAAAGTCCAATTCGCATGCGCCAAAAATACACACGTGTAAATATACTCCGGTGTGCAAATTTTACTCGGGGTAAGTAAATGGCGCATGCGAACGCAAATACACACCGGAGTATATTTACATATGGGTAAATTTACTCCTGGGTCTGACCAGATGCAAATTTTATTTTTACAAATACACGCGTGTAAATTTACTATTATGTCCCATGCGAACGCAAAGTAAAATTTACCCATGAGTATTTTTATTTCAAGTCAATATTCTGCTTTTAGTAAACAAATTTTCACATTTTTTGTTCCTACCTGATTATATGACAGTTGCTGAAACTGTGGACATTGTTGCTAAATAAGAGTTTATTGCCATTCATAACATTTTAGATCATATGGAGTGCAAACAGCCACACTATTTCTTCATCATTCTTGGTTAGGATTCTTGGGGCATTTTCACAGTAATTCCTTGTAAAAGGATGAAAAAGGGAACTGTATAACTGCTAAGGTTATGCCTGACCATTACATGATTCCCCTCTGCTGCCAAAGTATACATGAACACCTTGAAGCAGCCTCTTCTTGTTTTGCAAATACAGAAAACTTAAATGAACAGGTTTTAATCCAGAAATGATAAATTTACCTACAAAAATACTCCTGGCGATAAAACCCATGCGAACGCAATTTAAATTTACTCTCAGGTTGATTTGCACACCGGAGTATAAATACTCACCGGAGTATATTTACACGCGTGTATTTTTTGCGCATGCGAATTGGACTTAAGTCTACGCTTTAGAATTGTTCAAACCACTTTCAAATTGATGAACAAAGGATACGTGCAATACAAATGCTTTTTTTCCTATTCTTTTTTGTATTATATCGTAGTATTTTATCTTTTGAAAATGCTTGGCTTTGCTAGAAATAAACCAGATTATTTTGTTATATTCTGTTATTACTTTCTCCTCCTCCCTATATACAGGCCATTAGCAAAATTAGTTTAAATTATACTTTTGGTGGTTATTGGTGTAGCCGTTGCACGTTTACGAACAGCGAACGCATACTTGAAGTGAAAGTGAAGTGAAGTGAAGTGAAAAGGTATAAGTAGGTAAAGATCAGGAAAAGGCACAATCAGAAAAAGATTCCCACTCCAAAACCGAGGTGTGAAAAAAACTAAATTAACAGTGAGGTACTTATTCCATGAAAACATATCGTAAGCCAAATGAGCAGCCATTTTCCCAATAGGTGGCCACTCAGTTACCTAAACTTAACTAAACAGACATAAAATAGAAAGAACCACCACAGAAGTATCGACTAGAAACGATCAGTAAGACACAGTTACTGGCGAGCTTAAATCGATTTTACATGGCTATAACCTGCAGTGGTTTGTAACATTTAGTTAGTTCTTCGGTCCTCGTGGTGAATCTCTAACTAGTCAATGAATCAAGAACAAACAAATCATGATAAACATCCTGATGAATCAAAAACGAGGACTCGCAGATTGAGTAAGCTGCCCGACGATGGTGATCCCTGGGCGTCGAGTAACTAACTAGCTCCGGAGCAAAAGAAAAACACAAACAGACAAGAAGCTCCGGTCCCAAGCAACTAAAATGAATAGCTCCAAGTCGGGGCCATCATAGAGTCAGACGCCCGACCCAACCGTGCAATTTAAGAAGGCAGCATAGTTATCAACCATGATTGGGTTAAAAACTAAGCGTGCAGACTGTCGCATAACATTCAAGTTATAACCTATACGTCTGTAACGTGTAATGATTTTTCTGAACTGAAAAGAAAAATCATTGCTTCCTATAAGTTTCTTAAATTTGTAAACCAAGTCACCATAAAATTCTGATTCCGAAAGGCCCTCACCTAAAGGCGTCTTTAACCCAACATTACATTTGGAAATCAATTCATAGTGTCTACGATAAAATTTAGAAAATGTTTTTCGAAGTTTATGATACCTATAGCCCTGTTGGAGAAGTTTGGCCGTTAAAAATTTATTTCGAGCGTTGAAGTCCGTAACATGATTGCAGATTCTAGCAAACCTAATAAGTTGCGAAATGTATACACCATAGGGAGCACGACGAGGAACGTCACCACCCAAAAACGGAAAATTTACAATATCAAAATCAAAGTCATCGCGCTTATCATAAATTTTAGAAGAAACAAACTCATTTGCAACAGAAAGATGTAAATCTATAAAGGGGGATTCGGTATCTGAGATATTGGCTCTGTTCAACTGCAGTTCAGGTGGATAAATTTGATTGACCATAACTTCAAAATAAGGGTTGTCAATGTTCAACAGGTCAAAAGTCTTTATTTATAGAGGGTAGCTCGTTTTGCATAAACAATCTTCCACGATGCCCTCTTAAACAACATGTTAAACAAAACACCACGATGCTCATGTACATGATCTATCAACTAGAAATTACTATGCAGGTTCGTGTACTAACAACTAGCGATTCTGGCAACTAGAGAGAGAATGTGCTGAGTGAACGGAACTGATCGAACGAACTTTCAACCCATAAGCCGGATGCAAGTATGTACGATAGTATGTTATTGTGTCTGCAACATAGAGAGCACAACCTAAAATTCACGTAAGAACATCTTGCCTAGAACCCTTGCGTTTATGTACGTGTGACATTACATTCTTACATGATCTTCAAGACTTGTCTAGAACATTGCGTTTATGTGCTTGTGACATTACATTCTTATATGAATACTTGTTATCATTACATCTACAATTTACCATGTTGACGTATCATGCATATATGCATATAGCGCAATATCGAATTGTGTATAAATGTATAAAAATGTGTTACACGAACTTTTTGAAAATTTCTTGTAAACTGAAAGAATAGATTCTGACATTCTGCGGCTTTTTTTTTATTTATTTATTTTAGACATAGGGGAGCGCGGTGGCGTAGTGGTAGTGCGTCGGACTCCGAATCGAACGGTCCTGGGTTCGATCCCCACAGGCGTCACCGTGTTGTGTCCTTAAGCAAGACACATTAACTCCCTACAGTTACTTTTTACTTTTTACTGGTTAAACCCAGGAAGCGTTGGCTCCGTCCCGACATGGCTGAAAAATTGTTGACTGGGACGTTAAGCCTCAACACATAGTAGAATTTATATACTCTTTAACGTCAAAATGATGATTCATCAGGAAAACCTGTCCGTGAAATATATACCCCTTCATAACCCACTTTTTAACTGGGGTATGCAGGGGTATGACTATTTTTTTCTTATTTTGCTCCAAAACATTTGTTGTTAGACCCGCCTCGCCGTGGCAGTTCTAATGCGTACACACAATTTATTTTTGGAGCAAAAATAAGAAAGATATCAAAATAATTCTACTGAAAATTTTCAATTTTTCACAATAGGATCCCTATAGGAAAAAAGGTGTATATTACATGGACGTGTTTGTGTAATGCAACACCATTTTTAAACCAAGAACATGTTTACATGTAATACAATTTATCGTCATATCAGTTCATCAGTCTTATATTTCCTGAGTACATGTATGTTTCCTTTTCATTGTTTAACTGGCACTATTTTTATCAGTATGGGAGATTTTTAAAGTTCAGTCGTGGAAAATTTTGCATTATTTATTTTAGTAGAAAACGCAGTGAGTACATGTATTTTCTAGGAATTGCGGCTCACCCGTATGAATTTTAACAATGCAGTTTGGGCCACATTTTGGACAAATGGCGACATTCGATCACATGTGACTGACGAAATGGTTTGAATTGGATTGGTTCAATAACGACCTTGTTTAAGTTCACGCCTTCAGTCTTAAGACACTGATGTACTGCAAACTCCTTGGGTATAAAGAAATGAGCCTCCTCGTGGGAAAACCAACAATGTGGTTTTCGAACAGGTCTGACACAAACCGGTCTGTGCAGTCACAGAAAAGAGCTAGAATCTTGAAATTTTGGATTTAAGTAGAAGAGGAATTGTACTATCCGAGTAGCGAAAACAAAGGCGCTGATCAGCTTCGCGGTTACCGCGAAGCTGATCTGCGTCTTTGTTTTCGCCTATGCAGATTGTTGGTTTTCCCATGAGGCGGCTCAAATACAGATCCGTTTAAGCTTTACAGTTTAATAATTTCTATTATTTTAGTTGTATATAGCACTTGAAAATGTCAGTCTTTCATACAGCGCTCCGATGAATGCAGAAATCATAAATGATAGGGCTGTATGCAGATTCACTTTTAAGTCAATGAGGAATTTTAGGCCAAATTAACACATAA
Organism: Rugalucina vietnamica; assembly: GCA_964017185.1. NCBI lineage: Eukaryota > Metazoa > Mollusca > Bivalvia > Lucinida > Lucinidae > Rugalucina > Rugalucina vietnamica. The sequence goes on from OZ024877.1 coordinate 47,585,665, forward strand.
GTTGCCATCATTCTTAAAAATGGATTTCGACTTGGCAAGGAAGCTTGATGCTATGGTCTGTTAAGAATTTTGTATTTATAACGAATATTTAAAGGAGTCACAATTTTTAGAATTCTTGCAATATGATTTATTGAACTAAAGAGGATATATATTGTCCACAGAACCTTGCGTACTGTGTGACTTTACAATCTTACATGACGGTCCCCGTGGCTGAGCGGTTAAGAGCGCTGTTTCTTAATCACTCGACAGTCGCTGTGTCTGATTGGCCCAATTGGCCCGCCTCATATGAGCTGAAATAATCTTAAAAGGGACGTAAAACTGAATAAAAAATCTTACATACTTGAAACCAGGCTGTACATACAAAGAGGCAGGCTAGAAGCTTGTAATTTTGGATTTTAAAAGTAGAGGAATTGTACTATCCTTGTGCGCAAATCAGCTTCGGAGTGACTTCGAGGCTGATCTGCGCCTTTGTTTTCGCATATGCAGGTTGTTGGTTTCCCCTACGGCGGCTCAAATGATCTTAAATGTGTTGTACATGAACTTTTTTTCCGAATTACTTGCACAAGAATACATTCTAACACTATCAATATCGTATTATATAAATATAATGCATGTCTGGAGCCGCGTCATAAGAAACCCGGAACTTGACCTATGCGAAAACAAAGGCGCAGATCAGCTGTGCAGTAACTGTACAGCTAATCAGCGCCTAGGATAGTGCACTCCCTCTTCTTGTTAAATCCGGATTGCATTCTTCTGTGACTTACGGCACAGACCGGTTTGTGTCGGACCGAGTCGGAATCGCTGAAGACCGGTTTTCTCGCGTCTGGGCTCAATCACATTCCATTATTAAAGCGATCTATTTTTTTCCTTTTCGATGTTTTACCTGGCACTATTTTTGTCATCTTAGGGTATTTTCAAAAGTTTCATGAGTAGTGGAAAATTTTGCATTTAGTAGAAAACGCAGTGCGTATATCAATTTCAGTTTTCTATGAAAATGAGCGGGTATGAATGCCGAGACGCGATAAAACGGGGCTTCTGGATTCAGTCCGACAAGGTTCTACACAAACCGGCCTGTACAGTCAAAGAAGAAGGTTCCGGATTTTAGAAAAAGAGGGATTGTACTTTCCGTGTAGCGACTGGAGCAAATACGCTGATCAGCTGTGCAGTCACTGCATAGCTGATCTGCGTCTGTTTTCGCACAGGCGAAAGTCCGGTTTTCTTAAAATAAAACGTGGCTCATTTATATGAGAAAAAAAATCAATTAAAAAAAAAAAAAAAAAAAAAAAAAAAAAATAGGTCGCTCTACCGACAACCATCACAGCTGATAAACCCGTGGTATGGAATGGGTGACGCACAATGCAATTCTGCCCGAAGTCGAGATTTACTATATTGACCGATAGATAGACGCAGTCAATGCAGAAATTGAACATTTATTGAATGAATGTAACATAAGAAATCCAGGTTATTTCGTTTTTGCAATCACTTCCGCCCCACGAACATATAGTGCTTCCAACACAATAACATTGAAGTGTTTACGAAAACGAAATAACCGGGATTTCTTATGTTACTTTCTTTCAATAAATGTTAAATTTCTGCATTGACTGCACCTATCTATCAGTCTGTATGAAAACTCGAAAATTTAACCTCAACTTGCAGTGTGGGTCACCGTTTGAATGTATACAATACCACGAAATTATTGTACGTATATTCATGCGTGTATAATGACAGAATATGAGCCGCCTCGTGGGAAAACCAACAATGTGGTTTCCGAACAGGTCCGACACAAACCGACCTGTACAAGCACAGAAAAGAGCTAGAAGCTTGAAATTTCGGATTTAAGTAGAAGAGGAATTGTACTATCCGAGTAGCGAAAACAAAGGCGCTGATCAGCTTCGCGGTTACCGCGAAGCTGATCTGCGTCTTTGTTTTCGCCTATGCAGATTGTTGGTTTTCCCATGAGGCGTCTCATATGTAATACAAACAAATGCACTCTTGACAGGTTTAATGACAAACAAGTTGCGCAATGGGGCAATAAAAAGGTTGGGAAAACGCTCGGTTCAATGATGACCGACTAAAAGCTAACACCTTCAGTATTGTAACGAAAGCCGCAAATGCCATCGGTGGCCACTAAGGTACAGTAGAAGTGCAGACCTTTTAACGTCATCCTGGCGCGAGCGGACTTAATCCATATCCCCACTTCAAGGACGTATGTGGCCACCAAGGGTGGTTTATGCGGCTTTCACACTAGAGCACGATCTGTTGCGATCATCACGATTCGCCAATCGTATCGAATCGTGGAACTTCTCTAAAACTTCAGGTTTAGACACGAGCTGATGCGACTCTATACGTTCTGATGCGATTTGTTCCGATTTGATGCGATAAAGTCACGATTGATAACCAGATCTGTTACGATATAGCTGGCGATCCATTGCGAGCAGATACGTTTGGATACGTTTCTTCACGTTCATCAGGATACGATGCGATGTGCTGCGATAAATCTCGCGATAAGGACATGGATTATCACGATTCAAGCCGCGATTGCACGCAACAGTGGTGTTAAATGCGCTACCGAGCATCGTCTCTTTCGCTTGAACTTGTACACGATTAAAACTACATTTCTAAGCCATTATTGATGACAGGAATAGAGGGCGGTGATTGTCTGACTGACTTATGTCAAATGAGTGGGGCTGCATTCAAATTTCTCTATTTTATATGACATTCTAAGTTTGCAACATCTCAAAGTCTGTAACTTTATTTTAGCTCATAGTTATTTTCATTCCGGGATCTAGGGGTGAATTTTGGCTTTCATTGTATAAGTTTCTGGCAGTTATTTATCTCTTTACCATTTGAAAAGCCCTTAAAAGCCATTAAAAGAATTTTACTGTGCATATCGAGTGATATAATCTTGATAATCGTGCAGCAATCGTGTCGATAATGCAGGAACTCGTAACTAATCGTGAACACCAATTATTGAGCGCAACGTCTCGTATCTACCCGTATCTTATCGTATTATATCGTATCTGCTCGTGAACCAATCGTATTAGATCGCGATCAATGCATCGCGACAAATCGCAACATATCGTAGGAGATCGTATCACATCGTGGCGCTCTCCTTGTCCACGATTCGTTGCGATAGCCGCGATTGAGGTGCACGAGTAGATTCGATCTGTTGCGATTTGATACGATGTATTACGATCTGATGCGATGAACACGATTGATTTATCAATCGGGATAATCGTGGAAATTTTTTTGGCTGTCAAAAATTTTATCACGATTAACCCGATTCCCACGATTGACATCAAGATGAGATACGATCGGATAAGATCCGTTACGATAATCCCGATTCCCTCACGATGATGATCACGATTACAATCGTGGCCGAATCGTGGTAAGTGTGAAAGCCCTATTACTGCGCACTTACTCGTTTCACAAAGTATTGAGTATGAAATTTGCATACCATTACAGTAAAATTTAGACATTCTAGGGCTGTTATCTCCGCGGTTATAACTGAAGAAATACAGGCGAAGTACTGAGCAGAAACAATAAGTAGGGCCATGTCGGGTAAATACGGACAGGCGGGTAATACGGACAGAGGATTTTGAACATGCATAATCTATTATAAAAACCGGAATCCGAGGCTATGACACCGGCAGACATAGCACAGTACGACTCTGTGAAGCATAGATGTGTATAGAGGATATTTACTTTTTTGAGGTGAATACCAAATATATTTCATCGAGTGAGTTGAAAACATCAAAATTTTCACGAGTGCGTAGCACGAGTGAAAATTTAGATGTTTTCAAGTCACGAGATGAAATATATTTGGTATTTACAGATAAAAAGTAAATTTTCTTTTTATTTTATACAATACACGGGCATTTTCCTATTCACAAAGCAGGCGGTGAAAATGCAAAAACCAAAAATTTTTGAAATCACAAATAATTTTGGTACCACATTGTTTCTAACGTTCTAACTAAGAAAATGAATACCCACACTTTATGTTTTTGTTCATAAATAACGGAGTTATAGGCATTTGAATTTCAGAAGTGAGGCACATTTAATGACGTCAAGTGAATGGAAACGTCAGAAGTAATTAAAACTCTACAGATATCAGTCACTAGTGAAAATATCAATATCAATTCTGCAGTGAAAATATCACTTTTATCCATTTTTGATAATACATTAATTTCACTGCTAAGTATAAAATAAAAATAGCATACTTACCCGACTTGACCCTAAAATAAAGCGAGTTGAATACGAGATTATTTTTTTTTTTTTTAGGCTTGACGTCCCAGTCAACAATTTTTCAGTCATGTCGAGACGGAGCCAACGCTGCCTTGGTTTAACCAGTAATGTGTCTTGTGTCTTGATCTGACTTGCTTGCTCAGGGACACAACACTGTGACACCTGTAGGGATCGAACCCAGGACCTCTCGATTCGGAGTCCGACGCTCTACGAGATCTTTAACTGACTACAGAAATCAGGCGAGGTGTGTTAGAATGTGCAGTATAAGAATTACCAAATGAATATAATCACGAAAACCAGAGACACTCTTTTCACCAGTTTTAATTCAACGATGATTTTTCTCAATGGAACCTAAAGCTGTGCAGGCCGTGGTTGGACCCAAGATTTCATGTTTGTCCGTGTTACCTGCAAGATTGATATTGTTTGTAAAGTGACTTGAGATGTCAGTCCTTCCGCAATTACATCCACACGTTTTGTTTCAAACCTTGAGGGACATTTAAGACGCACCATTAGAAAAACCAACATTTTGCATATGCGAAAACAAAGGCGCAGATCAGCTTCGTAGTAACTGCGAAGCTGATCAGCGTCTTTGTTTTCGCTATACGGATAGTACAAGAACAAAAAAGGCATTTACTTTCTAAATAGAAAATTTCCAGCATCTAGCCATCTTCTTTGCATGTACAGCTCGGTTTGTGTCGGACCTGGTCGGAAACCACATTTGTTGGTGTTCTTGTGTCGGGGCTCATTTAAGTAACTTTTGGGGTAATCTCAATTTTTTACAGAAATGATAATGGTCCTCTGGCACGTTTACAAAGTAAAACAAACAGAGGTGTACTCCAGCGCAAGGATCCGCCTTCTTTGTGACGTCAACATCATGTTGTAGACTATTATCATACTTGTCGTGCAAATTATGGTATTCCAAAGGCGTATGTTTGAATTTTGACACTTCGAGTAACGTATTATATGGAAAAGTTCCGCCATTTTCGCCAATATTTGGATATGTTGGCATGGGCATGTTTATGTGGTCAATGGTTCCTTCAAGGCCACCAATTTTGTCTTTAAAAGTATTACCTGAAAATGGAATTATATTTCATAATTATATACTGAGTTCCACAGCCAACGCAACTCTATGTTTTCCTCTCATCTTTTTTACTGGACAAAAATGTGAAAACTTTTGTGTCCAATCATCATTAAAATGACTCGAACATCGTTGCGCGTTATCAAATCTGAGATTTTAGTGCGCTTGCGCGGGAACACGCCGCAGGGTACAAAAATGTATTTTCGGTGCCCCGCGCGCGAGGGCTCGAAATTTTTCAAAACAATTCACACGAATCAAATCTCGGAAGGTCGTCCGATGAGTGAGTGTATGGCAATTTCAATGTTTAAACCTGCTGCTCAACGCCAGAAATTGGCATTGATTTTCAGTACCCGAAAATTGCTTGTTTTAGGCGTTCAACGTCACTTGTTGACGTGATCGACGTCACTGCAGATGTAACCATATGCTTTATTTTGTGTTGGCAACCTAGCCTTATTGAATTAAGTGCATTACAGCTACAAATGTATGGGAAATTCGTTTTCACTGTGTTTCGCTGCTTTAGATTCGGGTGGTTTGCACAGTTTAGCAAGCAATTCGTCAAAATCGCTTATTTCCTTCATTTTTCAAAATGACCCCTACGCCATTTTTTACGCAATCGTGGGTGAACGAAAAAAGACTGACGGCTGAATTTTACAGGTCCTTTTTGAAAATGGCTGGGCTACATGTATTCGGAATTCCGGATGAATCGACTGAAACCACAAAAAGTTATACAAAGGGGGGGTCTCATATGCGCCCACGCACCAATTTTGTTCTTGCTTTGCATGGTGAATGCCTTTATTCTAACACCTATAAAAATGCATTTATTTGTTTTGAAAAACATTTTTAGGTCTCAGGATAGCACCCTGACTTACTCCACCTTTGTGACCATACCTGTGTTATGCTTTGCCTATATATTATCCCTTATTTAGCTTTTATTAAACCAATTAAAACTAGTATTCAAGAAAGACTCCACATGGGTGACTTTGATACCATTTTGGCTTAAATAGATAAACAGATTGACTTTTTATGGAAACTTAAACTTGAAATTGTCAAAAGTTTATTAAAAATATTTTTGAGAATGACAAATTGTGTCTCATATTTTGATATGTTCCCGTGCTTGTCAACCTATGATACTGTCTATAAAATTGGCCATTGGTACCCTCTTCATGCTGGTAAAGTTTTACAAATTTTCAAAACCGGTAACACTGTTAAAATGTACATGATATACATGTTGGTCAATTTTTGACAAAAATGGATTTTAATGTTTTCAGCTGTTTTTTCCTCTAAAATCATGTTAATATTCCATAATTTTATCATTGGAAATGAAAAATTACATAAGTAATATAAATTCTTTATATAAATATGGTTATTTGATTTGGCAATTTCACATATGTTATAGTGACCTACCTCAAAGTTATTATCAATGTTTCATACAAATAATCAGCAAACATTTTCATGTTTAAATATATTAATGAAATGTTTTTGTTTCTATAATTACATCACTTAATATTTCTTTAGGTTTAGATGTATTTGGATAATTCTACTTGAGTAACATTCATTTAATTTGTTATTGACCACAGTAATGGTAATAGACATTTGACTGATTCCTCCATTTGTTTTACAATTTTTGTCTTGTCGTTTATAAGATTACTTATTCATAACTAAACTTATTTAATTGTTGCTGATGCCAACTTTAGTTAAAAGATTGACAAGAATACCAAATACAGTCGCGATTTCTTTTTGGTCACTATTATCTTCATACTTATCCAGTAAGTGCATAATTCAGCTATGTGACAGGCTTTTCTCTTTGTAAGTGTTCAGATGTAATGCTCAGGTATAGCTTTCACTTTAAATATCAGATTTGTTTCAATTTTTCATTGAACATATCCATTATTGACAATCTTTTTACTGTTTAAATGTGGTACTTTTTCCTATTTTTGATATGAAAATTAGAGTAATGAATAATGCAGTAGAACACTCAGACAAATATCCAAACTTGATTTTTAAAAATCTCAAGTTTTTTAACACATTTATGAATCCATAAATGTTCATTGTTTATTTAATAAATAGTCAATTATAAATACAGCAAAATGTTTATGATTTCATGCTGATAGTTGTCTAGATACTCTTCTTTAATCCTATCCTTAGTTAGAAATCATAGATGTTTTGTCAATTATTTGTCAGCTAGGTAAAAACAAACAACTTGTCAGCTACATGTAAGTTTATAAGTTCAAAAGCCCCATTTCGATTAAGGGTTTTGCAATTGTGAAGTGTTGGAAGTATGTTTGAAACTTCCAGTAATATGTTTGCCTGCTGTAGCAGGTGATAAAATGCATGCATACGATTAATAGCTTTCATTTAAGATTTGATATATGGTATAACCTGTTTCAAACATGATATTATATTGGTAAAATGTTGTCAAGTACATGCCTATAATGCTCCAAATGGAAGAGAAAATAAATAAAAAAAAGTTGCAAGTGGTAAACCAGTTCCTCTTGTTAGTAACTTATCATATAATTTTATCTATTGATATTTCCTTTTCTTTCTTCATCCTATTGGTTTTGCTTCAATATATACTTGGGTGGATGGGGTGTTTTTTTCTGAGGTTTTGATATAGTAATCAGCAGGAAATGAACTGTCCTTAGCCTCGTCGGGTTTATTTCATGCAAAATGCTAAATCCCTTAGGTTTTCCATATGGCGTGAGTTACAGGATGTAGAAATCAACAACATAGCTGTATAAGTTCATTTAGTTAATTAATATCTGAACAACTTATTTTTTGGGAAAAGATAATCAAAACAGTAAAAACTAGGCAATTGCATGATAAACACGAATAAACTATAGAGAATGGCTAACTAATAGATAGAATCATGTTCTAAAATCAAATTATGAAAACTAAAAATAATGGGCAGATATGCTTTATAAGGTCCAAGACAGGGTGCAATTTTCTCACTTAAATCAATATTCAAGATATGTATGATAGCGTTGATGGTCATGCAAAACACGAAATTGTTTAGCTGGAAAATTATTCACAGAAAGTTTTCTTTGTAACATGTTAATAACATGAAATACTTATAATTGGATAAATCATTTTTAATTTTACGTTTTTCAGAAATCTGACTTGTATCATTCAATTTTCTAGAAACAGATGTTACCGGTGTTCAAATTTCACGCAATTTTCAGCATATAATCTATATATATGTAGCCTAATTTGAGGTTAAAATTATAGGTTGACAAAACCTGGAACATGTTAAAATTGAAAATCAAACATGAGGTCACACCATTATGGAGCTAAAATTTGGGGTCGTCTGCAAAATAAATGATAATCAGCTGAATTCAATATTATAGCTATCAACAATTATGCAATACCAAAATGATTGGTGTTCATTCTAGATTATTTTACAAACAAACAGGACTAGGAAGAGGCTATTATGACGGTTATGGACGACTTTAATCACACACACCCCTATATTCAGACCCCCTCTAATACAAAATGTTGTATTTAAAAAAAAAATAAGTAGTTAAGAGAAAATCTATATTACTAATGAAGTGGTCATGCAACAAGTAAGCAATATGCATAATATTATAAAAATCGGTGCGTGGGCAGAACCCAATGTAAATTTCATATAGCGTGAGACCCCCCTTTTTAATGAGTTGCGTTGGCTGTGGAATTCAGTATAATAATTAAGGATATTTTTGCCATATTAGAGTATTGTGTGATGTGAACTTGCAATAATTTATCTTCTATTAACTGCACATAATCATGCACTAGAAAACTTGCTTTTATTTTAGCAGATATAATTATTTACGTTATTTCAAAACCACTTAAATACACACAATAATGGTACAAAAATAGCCATGTCTTTGTTTTTGAAATTTGATACAAGTATGTATCATCTGCATGTGTTTCTAAATAGCGAATTAAGCGTGCCATCCCCCCCCCCCCCCAAAAAAAAAAAAAAAAAAAAAAAAAAAAAAAAAAAAAAAACGTCCAATCTTTTCTCGGTCCGATTTGTTCCCCTAACGTCCAGAAGACGTGTCTCGGATCCATTATTTAAAAAAATACTGCCTCTGAGTCACAACCAAGTAAGTGCCAGAAATAGATACATGATAAATTTCAAAATATATGCGATAGATTAAAATAATGTGGAATTACACATTGTTGTAACATCAATATACTACAGGTGCGTTCAGTTATTAATATACCCCTTCAATATTCAGAAATAAATTGACGACTCTTCTTGTTTTTGAACAATCGTCACTGGCAAGAAATGGACAACTGGATGAATTTGTTTATATAATATGTATTTAGTATTAGTATAAATATTTATTCTGTATATCATTGAAAACTTCCAGATCTTGCGATGTTGTATGCCTAGCTTGATAACATATGGAGCCAAATTTTTAACAAACAATTCGCTGATATTCGAGTTACAAAGATTCCACAAGGAACCATGGTTTATGGTTTGTAATTTGATTGGTAAATTATGAAAGAATAATCATTTTTGTACTAAGACTGAAAATTTTGTGTCTTTATGAACACTTTTTTACAAAGTTACACCCTGATTTTCTTTCATTGCACATTTTAGAATTTCACGGTAAAGCGGTTGTTACAATATAAAACTAAGCATGTCAGTGTTATTTTGCAAGAAAACTAATATTATACCTTGACGATTTTACGAACAATGCTTGCTACTTGGTTCCTTCATGAGGTAAGCATGTCTTTAAGCACTGTGGAGTCACCCATGGCTTTGTATTCTGCCAAACCATGGGTTGGCATTTCATCATACCATTCATGGTTTGTTTTCTTGGCACAGAATACCATAGGGGACTTGGACTTTCACAGAGAAGCTTTTATTGTTAGACTATTTCTCACAGCTCATCTTCATGATATTTCAGTCCTCTTGTATAAGCTTTAAGTCAAGGGAATCATCAGGACATTCAACGACAGACATTCCTCTAATATAAATAATGTGTTTTGAGGATTTAGGATAAATACAAAGAGCATTGCCTTGCATAAGTACTGTTGTTTTCACATCCTTTATTGGCATGTTAATTTCCATGACTTAAATACTATATATCACGAAGAGAAGATGTATGTCATTGCCTAACAATAAATTTCGCCCACTATGGTATTCGGTGCGGAAGAACAAATCATGAAACTGTATGATGAAATGGCAGCCCGCGTTCTGGCAGAATACAAAGCCATGGGTGACTCCACAGTGCTTTAAGACATGCCTACCTCATTAAGGGGCCCATTCGTAAAACCGTCCTGGTAGAATATCAGTTTTCTTGCAAACTAACACTGGCATGCTTAGTTTTATATTGTTATAACCCCATAGTGAAATTCTAAAATGTACAATGAAAGAAAATCAGGGTATAACTTTGTAAATAGTGCTCATAAAGACACAAAATTTTCAGCCGTAGTACATAAATGGTTATTCTTTCGTAATTGGAAAATAAAATTACAAACCATTAACCATTGTTCCTTGTGGAATCATTGAAACTCGAATATCAGCGATTTTTGTCAAAAAATTGGCTCCATTCGTTATATGTAATTAATTTAGGCATACATCACATGATCTGGAAGTTTTGTATACAGAAAAAATATTTACACTCATATTTAACATATGATATAAACGAATTCACCCAGCTGTCCATTTCTTGCCAGTGACGATTATTCAAAAACAAGAAGAGTTGTCAATTTATTTCTGAATATTGAAGGGGTATATCAATAACTGAACGCACCTGTATTATAAAAGTGTTTGAAGTAGATTACGTGTCATTTTGCTAACTATTTTTAGTAACTTTTTTTTTTATAATTATCTTACCTGCCAATATGTGTCTTTTAAGTAGAGCTTTAAGGATGTCGTCAGTCCATCTATCACTGGTACCAAACATTAAACATTGTGTAAATCCCATGAACGAATTACAAATCAGAAAGAGTACAAAATGGCTTCCTTTACTTGGCATCATTGTTCTGATAATTTACATTGCCCTGAAAAAAAGTTTGGAAATGAGAAGAAATAATAAAAATAAAGACAAAATGCCTGAACTCAGTTTCATTAAATTCATAATTATTATAGTACATCTTTATACGTATTTGGTGAAACATAAATACTCAAGTTAACGCAATTTTAGGATAAATACAATTTTGATGGACACTGTGGAAAAGTAAATGTTCATATTTGATGAAACATTGTACTCAGGCACCAGTCATACTTATGCCCGGCCACCCCTAGGGCCGGGGATAGCAGGGACACAGCGCGGCTTAAGTGCCTAGATCTAACCTCTGATGAGTCCCGGTAGTGCCGGGGATGTGCCGGGGTTTTAATTTCCCGCCAACACACGGTCACATTAATTCAAATTAGACAAAAAGTTGTATTTTTAAAATTTAATTACTGTTAATTTGCAAATTTACATACAGAAATCAAGCCCCTCTCTCATATCTTTATTTCATTAGAACATTTCCAGCTGCTGTTTCACATTATTATCAGGTTCCGGGGAGCAGGGCTGACCCCGCTGTGCCGGGCTTGTAGCAGGGCTTTAAAATTGGAAAAAGTTAAAAGCACCACTATTCTCGGGCCGTGGCTACAAATGGCTGGTGCATAAAGGAAACTCGTTTTTTTTTTTTTTTTTTTTTTTTTTTTTTTTTTTTTTTTTTGTAGATTGTGAAAAAGTAAATGTTCATATTACAAAAGCTGTGTTTTCCCTGGCGCACACAAATGTGCATTTTGACCTCTACTGGCCTACAAATTACCCCCAAAGCTGTCCAGAAAAAGGGACAATGATGTACCAAAAAATTCTAAAATGTTTGTTTCCTGGAATAAATGGCCCCCAAAATCTGAACAGTATTGTCAAAATGTCCCTCAGAAGCTGCCAGTAGTGGGGCGTGGGTCCTCTTAATTAAAACTCTAAGGGAAAATACTGCTAAAGGAAACTCAATTTTGATAGAAATTTTGGAAAAGTAGGCTTAAAATAAATAAATAAATAAATTCAAATAAATAAATAAATAAATAAATAAATAAATAAATAAATAAATAAATAAACAAGAAAATTATAGCATGTTCTTAGTAACATGCTATATGGAGGGGTTCATAGAAACTTGGAAGTTTAAAATAATATGAGATTGTGATAGAAGTCTACACTGACAAGAAGAATGATTCCTTTAGTAACGTATAGTGCATTTTGATACCAAATAATACTGTGTTAAACCGTGAATGGTTTCATGACCACGTCTGAAAAATTGTTGACTTGACCTTTAAAACTTAAAAGAAACAAACAAACATATGTAAAATTCCACCAGCAAAGGAAGTTTTATTCAAAATTTCAAACATGTATTCTTGCTTTCTGAGTGACCCAAAGTTGTATAGCGTGCTTGTGCCTAACCTGATTAGATTCTCTGAGTCTCCAAACAAAGATTTAAAATACATGATGAAAGTTTGATTTTGCTAGAGCCAATCAGAATAATACTAAATATCACATAATCACGCAGTAATGGAAGGACAGTGTGAATCCAGTATGGTTCGAATTTTATAAACCTGTGCTATAAATATAATTTAAATCTAAGGTTGTGTGACATAAGCCAAAATCTGCTAGCACGTGACCCTAATGGTATAATCTTCAAAGTGAGGTTAAACTGAAACCCCATAAATCCTCATCCATGAGGCTTGGTTAGGGGTAGTGTGATCCAGACTTTGCCTTAGCTGTTTGTTTTGTAAATAACACTGGCAAAATATATCGGACATTCACCCAGATATACTCTATTTTCCGTGACAAAAATGTGAAATAATACATGTCTGTAGTTGAAACAGAAAAGAAATGAATCAAAAGTTTCCGAATTCCCCAAAATTTTTCCTAAAATCTGATATATCTTTTGTGAACTTTTGCACTACAGCAATTTAAATATTTTGTCACCACTTGAAATTACAAACGGTTGCATTTTAATTAAGAGTTCGATCAATATCAATACATTTTTGTGTGGCGTCGTGTGATGTAGCATAAATCCGTACTGTAAGAAATCCGGTTCGGGTACGGTTTTCTTGCGTTCTAAGTAAATCACAATATTGTTGTGTACATAAAATTCTTCACATGCTACTATGTGGTGATCCATGATTAGCTTTGTATCTTTGATATTATCTCCGGACAGAATCGGTTCGTTTCGGACAGTTTCGGTTAAATTCGGTAATTCGTGATACCGCATGTCAATCAATCTATGTACAGCGGACGTGAAAGAGAACACTGTATTGGAACACAACATAATTTCATATGGATCGTTTTCCGATAAAAACCGATAAATGGGTCAACGAGAGAGTTCGTCCAAATCTTATAATTTAAAAACATTTGGAACTAGGCAACCCTAGTTAATATCATTAATTAAACAATACATCTCCAGTTTAATTTTATTATAAGCATCGTATGTACTGATCTTGTTAGCGTGAAGAAAATATATTTATTTATCGAAGTGAAAGTGACAAAAAATGGCCAACAAACCAAACACTAGCCTAGCCTAGCCTCGAAGTGTGAGGCCCAAGAAAGGGAATTCAATATCGTGTATAGAAACAGAAATGAAAATGCACCTTCATAAACCCCTAAGGAGCCTTATTACGTCAAATGATTGACAGAATACTGAAAACATATGGAGAGGTCAATACTACGGCTAATGGCTACCCTCCAGATAAATAAATAAATAAATATACTCACATAATTAATATAAACTCGAATTATTAGCCTGTTTATTACAAGGTTTGCCAAATTTTAGGAAACAACAAAACCAAAGTTTGCAGCTTCACTTTGTATAGTACCATGCTCACCCTCGCAATTCAGACACTGGTTGTGTGATAAATAAATAAATAAATAAATAAATAAATATACTCACATAATTAATATAAACTCGAATTATTAGCTTGTTTATTACAAGGTTTGACAAATTTCAGGAAACAACTAAACCAAAGTTTGCAGCTTCACTTTGTATAGTACCATGCTCACCCTCGCAATTCAGACACTGGTTGTGTGAAAACATACATTAGTGTCAACATCAACTCATTTAAGCCTAATGTCCTATTTATGGGACATAGGCAAACATAATAGCCCCAGATGTTACACCGCAGAACGCGGTGTCCCAGCTGGGGCTATTCTGGTTGCGTAGAGGATTGTTCAATGTAAAATGGAATAAAATTCAAAATCACTCCTGATGCCCATTCAGTTCACAGCGGGCTCATCCAAATTATAATGATGACAAATCCATTTTTCATAAATGGGTTAAAACGTAAAAAATATTGATAAGGAAACAATGGCATGCCATCTCATTCGCGCAATCTAATCGTCAGTGTGTTGCCTCGACAGTCTTATTTGAGCCTGTGCATGAGAAAACCAACAATTTGGGTTTCTGACAAGGTCTGGCAAAATTTTGAAATATAAGTTGCCTAAAGGCAATGATTTTACCTGATAGCTAATCATAAGCCAATATGGCAATTTGAATTTAAACAATGCTTAACGTCAGCTAACTCAATCAATGTTCTAATCTGTTGAAATTTTAAATTATGTATGATCATCAATTAATAACACACATTATAATGTGTTCTTTCAGGAGGAACATTACTTCTACCATGAATATACCGCTTCCTTTGGGTGTGTCCTAAGAGGAGGGACTTCCCGAAATATGACCGAAATGACCATGACTCTAAATTGACATATTTCGATCTGGTTTTGTGGAAACCACGTTCATCTCTTGCAAATAGTTACTGGTGTAAGAAGAAGAAGAAGAAGAAGAAGGAGACGAAGAAGAAGAAGAAGAAGAAGAAGAAGAAAGAGAAGTAAACAAAGAATAATTGTATCAAAATGTGTGAGCAGAGCAAAGTGTATTTGCCATTTAAATTTCATATTATATGATTTTCATACAGCAATTTATACATCTTGATGAGAAATGCTAAGAAAAGAAAGCAGACCTACATGTATATATATGGCGCTTGTCAACTTCACCAAAAATTTAAACAAATTTGTAATAGACTTGTGAAGATATGGGCTGTCGAAATAATCATGGTCAATTGGTCATCGTGTGGGAATGATGATATGCATGCACAGAACGATGGGGAGTTCTATTAACCTTGTGATATGACAAATGAGGCCAAACAGGGTTGCGTTATGACGGCAACACGGTTGTGTATGATATTATTTGCAATTAGTCCGGCAGAACCTTCAGTGGACCTGGATTTGGAGTACATAGAAAATGTTTTTACATATTTGGAAAGGTGAGGTCTTCTACATTAAGAATCCAGCGGGTGACATCTTGTCACCATTGAGCAATTTGAGATATTCAATATGGCGTCCAAAATGGCTGCCCGTATAAGGAAAACAGCAGTTGACATGGGAATAATCATATTTTGAGAGACTTTTGAATATGAGATCACTTGTATTTGAAAGCAGAATCAATTGTACATAGAAATTAGCGCAAGAAAACAGACAATGTATGGAGAGCATCCAAGATGGCCGCCAGAATTAAGGAAAATTACATTATTGAAAAGAGGTGATTTCAAGACTAATGAATTTAAACCAAACAGTTTGGTGGCATTTTGATTAAAACATTTAAGACTCCAATGGATGTCATCTTATCACCATTGAACACTTTGAGAAATTCAAGATGGCATTCAGGATGGTTGCCCGTATATTGAGAACAGTAATTGCCATGTAAATTATCGGGTTTTTAAGACCTGAAATTACTCACATTTAAAGGCTGAAATCTGTGTACATTGAAACTAGTTCAAAAATTCACAAAGTATGGAGATCATTGAAAATGGCAGCCAGAATAAAGAAAAATGCAATATTGAAAAGCGCTGGTATTGAAACTAAAGCATTTCTCAAACCAAACAACTGTAAGGTGGTAAAATTTGTTAACATCAGTCAAAGAATAAGTCCAAGGAGATATAATTATTTTTGAAATCTGTATTGACTTATTGACATAATTTAGAATGTTTTATATGTTAATGAATGACTCCTGCAGATTTAAATGCCAGTAAGACAAACACAATATCAGTGCTTTATACGCTAATCACTCGTTCTTCATAAATTGAAACTGGTCTGAAAATGTCTGTTTGGGCTCAAAACTATGATATCAAATTTGGTTCCCCATTCTCTTTATTGTTTTTAAGACATCCCTGTTTCGGAAACCACAAAACAGAAATCATTTACCCTAAGATATGGCATTAAATGTCTAATAGTTTTAATAAACCACTTTTAGAGTTTACAGCTGTTTACTCTTAAAATTTGCTATAAACCCATATGTTGACAGCCATTCATCAGAAACATTCATACATAGATTGATAATTGCATTTATATAAGTAGTCATGTCAGTCATAAGGGGTCATAATGCTCAGCGAGAGAGCTATAAGTCAAAATTTAGAACTTTATCCACATTCAAATATCAATTTGCAGTTTATATCTGAAATGTTTTATTTTTCTCGCGACAATGTACTGAAAACCACTCTTCTGAAGGTACATGTACTTGAACCAATGATACTCTTTATTAGGCCTTTTCATTAAAAATGTACACTTTTGGCCAAGAAGGTCTTACACTAGAACAACTTTTAAAGAACATATTTGGCAACTTTTCTCTCAAGCTTTGTTTGTAGATCATTGTCATGAAGTGAAGGTCAACTTGATGATTTTTTGTCATGATGACTTTGGAGTATGACATACTAAGACCCAGTGTTTGACCCTCACTCTTTTATGTTTCAGTACATTCAGCCTATGGTCGTTTGTCTCTCATTAATGAGAAAGACCATCATTATTTCTTGATGGCTGACTAAGCCAATTTTAGCTCTAAACTGTCTGTTGCAAGTAGACCAAGTCAATGTCATGGAACCTGCTGATGACCTATTGGTCTTGGCTTTGCTTTCTCTGGGCTTTCTTTCAGCTTCAGATTTTTTTTTTCATAGAAAGCTGCTTCTTCGTTGATGAGACCTCGCCACTTTGATCGCTCCTGTGCAATCTGTTCCCAAGAACCCATTGGTATTTCGAAATCCTTCAGAGAGGTTCTAGCGTTTCTTTGGGCCACCTTAAGAGCGATTTCCTTCCTCTAGTTCTTCATAGAAAACTTTCTTTGGAAGTCGCGCATCAGGCATTCTTATAACAATGCCAGTCAATCAAAGCTGTGCTAGCTTTAAGACTGTTTACATGCTTTGCATTCCTGCTTTCTTCAGGACCTCTATGTCTGGAATCTTGTCTTGCCACTTGATATTAACAGCTTTCTCTAACAGCTTAAATGGAAATGGTGAAGTCTCTTTGCATGACGTTGGTATACTGACTAGGTCACACATGCATACAAGAGGGTTGGCAGCATCACAGCCTTGTAGACTTTCAGCTTGGTCTCAAGCTTGTGTATACCATTTAGTTGTAGATGCATATTTTCTAGACAAAGGATACATGAAACTGTGCATTTAGATCAATAGAACCCACTGTTCTACAATTAAAAAGATACAGTGTATATTCTTCTGAATGTGCTAATGTTTATTCAATTTGTTTATTCAATTTATGACCTCACTTGTGCAATATGCACAAATGATCAATGGACTGCCATACTAAGGTATTTTCCTTTATGGAATAATAAAGAGACTCCTAAAGGATAATGCAGGTGATAACAATGTTTATTGGTTTTTTTGGTCCCTTATTACCTGTACAGTAAATAAAAAATAATTGTTAGATCCTTTGGAAGCAGTAAAACATTTAAAGCAAGAAGATGGGTCATATTGTACAATTTCGGGTAATGAACCTTCATCAGTGACCCTTTACAAAACTGGCAGCGAAAGCCAGACATTATTGCTGCAATTTCAAGAATTTACATCTGTGTAGTCTAAATCAAAGACTCATATTCCCAAAGGGGCCAAATAATCAAAATACTGTTAAGAAGATGATTCTTAACGTACAAAATATTTGAAATACTCCAAATTTTTTCACTGATCCCAAAGGATCAAAAGGAAAATATAATCTGCACTATTGATGATGTACGGGGAGACTTTTTAGGGCCGCCACAATCTGTTCAATCAAAACTGTTCCCCTCCACAATCAATATTGAGTTTTCATTTTGGAACCCAGCCTGTATTCAAAGCCATTGTCTGGCCACTAGGTTTTCTAGTATCATGTTCCATATCAGTTATCAGCTAATGACTGTCAATCAATAGGAGTTCATGCTTTTACAGTAATCATAGTTAAAACATATTTTATTGTTTTATTGTTATCCCAAAGACGAGGGATTGGGCTCCAATTTCTGACAATATTAGTTACAGCCCACCCCCTAAAAATCATAATCATATGTCACTTGGATCTACATTTTCAGACTTTGCTGCCTGTCTTCCAGAGTAAAAGATACATGCATGTATATGAGAAAAGATGCATGTATGTGAGCCTATAGATAATGAGATATTAAACCCCATTTTTTAATCATTTTAGTCTAGGTCGCTGTGAACTACATATCCCTGTATTTTGCAGTGATTTGTCAACAGAACTTTGACTTTTATACTATCTGAAAGTGACCACATTACTTGTTTGTTTGTTTGCTTGTGCTGGTGCTTTATGTCCCAGTCAACAGCTATGGTCATGTCGGGACTTCTACCAAACTTTAGGATGACATGACTCTCAATATGTGCTTGAAAATATAACCACCTGAGTTAATAGCTAAGGCTTACATGTATGGGTGGTTTTACTTTAACCTCTTTCCTTGGGAGCCTTCTGTGCTGTAACCCATTAATCAGATGGTCATTCAGAAGATTTTTTAAAAGTTTGCCTGGAGACAAAAGCAGCTAATATATTTCTCTTGACCCCAATGGGCGGGGCTCACATTCCCTCTTGACCACCCTTTTGTAGTATTACGCATGCAGCATAAAAGGAAACAGTCCCCGTTATTTTAGGTTCTGATAGCAATATGGGCTGCTTGTGTTTCCAGATAAAACTAACTGACCAGCCTTTTGATTACTGGTCTGAACCTGCCCGAAAAAAGTGGTTTAGACTAATAAAAATAAAACAGATCCTCTAAGAACATTTATATTTATAAGCTTGGGCTGTTCAATTTTTTGGTTGTAGTTTACTTATGTTTCGGATGTCATCGCATCCCAATGTTGGATAAAAATCGCATAAAATGGAGGTAATATCATGACATTGCAATATCGGCAGACTTGGGCGTAAAGCAACAAAATAAACAAACAAAGCAAAAACTGCAAAATTTTCCTTTACTGTGGTGGTCATATTAGATGCACTCCTAACATGGTATTAATAAAATGCACTGATGTCAGGTGTTAAATATGCCAAAACATGAATATTTGCATGGTAACTACTTTTGCCATATACGGGCAGCCTTCTTGAATGCCATCTTGAATGGCATCTTGAATTTGCTCAATGGTGACAAGAAGCCATCCACTGGATCCATAAACATTAACAAAATTGCTACCAAGTTGTTTGGTCATTTTCGAAGGAACCTCTTTCAAGTGTTGCGTTTTTCCTTAGTTTTGGCAGCCATCTTGGATGCCACCTTTACAGTGTATATATTGTTACACTTATTTTAATGTACAATTAATTCAGCTTTTAAATACAAGTGATTTCAGGTCTAAAAGTCTGTCAAAACACGATTATTTCACAGGAAAATAGCATTTTCTGTATATGGGCAGCCATCTTGGACGCCATCTTGAATTTCTCAAATTGCTCAATGGTGACAAGATGTCACCCGCCGGATTCTTAATGTAGAATACCTCACCTTTCCAAATATGTAAAAACATTTTCTATGTACTTTAAATCCAGGTCCACCTCAAATAGCCCAGATGGCTACAGGACTAAATGTTCATTGATGCCGTTTAAGTCCGTGATACTCATTTTCCAATCAAGTACCGTTTTGATAGAAAATTATTCAACCAACGGAAGTTGAAAACTAAAACTAAGGTGCATATAGATGTGCTGGATGAGCTGGTCTATACACATGACATAGATAAGGTAAATGGCGAAGAATACTGCAACGGATCCACATGGACTATCCTGCGATAGCTATGACCTTACAATAAACAAAAACAAGGCAAATGTTGTGCTCCAATCGGCACTCGGAAAGCTGTACATTGATCCGCTAATCACTGTGAGTGGACAGATACTGATTTATTTAATAAATTCATCCACCCGGAAAGCAGTTTCTCCAGAATAGTGCGCATTGATGACTAGGACTAGAACAGCAAAAGCCAGTGTGGCATTTGGAAGAATATGTGCAAATGTATAAGCGAAATGAAACAAAAATTGATACCAAGCTGAAAGTCTACATGGCTCAGTCAACCCAAGAAGCACCAATTTTATATAGGAATGCATGATGAGCAACATCTAAAGAAAGTTTTCTACAGAGACTTATAGGGTGGAATGCATACTCAATGTGAAAAGAGGAAATGCCACAAGGACACCTGCAAAGCAACATTAAGAATTAAAGATACCGATAGAGTCTTGCAACCATGCTGCATGAACCAATCAAACTGGTGCTACTCCTCCAAAAGAACAACAGCACATTATGAAGAAAATTGAATCCGTGACGCTGCAAGCACATAGATGAAATCCAGAATGATTGGAAACTTCCCAATAGACTTCCTTAACTTTCAAGGGAGATGTTAGAGCTTAAATTGTCCTATTCCTCCAATATCAAAAATGTACAACTAAAGATTAAAAAATATGCACAGAAAGGCCTTTGTATATGATACATTAAAGATGAAACGTGTTAGTAGTACATGCACTTATTGCTGTTTCTGTTGTCGTCGTTAGTGTGAACGAAAACTATTTTGAAGCATCAGTAGTTAATTTCATGTTTACCACGATTTTTATAAGAAGGAGGAGAAGAAGAAGAAGAAGAAGAAGAAGAAGGAGAAGGAGGAGGAGAAGAAGACGAAGAAGAAGAAGAAAACAAAGAATAATTGCATCAAAATGTGTGTATTTGCCATTTAAATTTCATATTTCCCAGTAAAGGTTAGAAACTTCATGATTCTGCATAAAAGCCAGTTCTAATCAGTTTCAAATTTTGCCCCTCAGCAACCCCATAATTCAAATAGACCTTGTTGCCAGTGGCCATTAAAACTGAAACTATGTTATTCATGACTTGAGTAAAGGCAATAATAACAATTGAATTTAGCTTTGTTTCACTTAAGTATAAGAAGAGTTTTTGTTGCAAAACAGCTATTTCAACAAAGTTTCCTTACTTTTCCCCATAGTGGGCCCTTTCTAAAATCCCACAAAGGCAATATTGACTCATTTGAATATTTATTTATTTGCAAATAATACCGCAATGTCATTTTCAGCATTTTTAAGTTTTTTTCACACTGACTAGAACACCATTTTCTGAATTTATATTTATTTTGGCGGCTATCTTGGATTTTCGAGCCGCCATCTTGAAAAATTGGTTAATTTTGGTTGGCTAACGAGACAATTCCAAATAGTTCATGCTTATGAACATATCTGCCAAGTTTCATGCTTGTATCCGGAAGTGCAGGATTCGTGTCACTTCCAGCTCCATTAACATTTTTAACAAGGATTTTTCAGATTCTCAGTGGAATCTAAAACTGCAGGCCGTGGTTGGATCCAAGATTACATGGATGTCTTCGTTAACTGCAAGATTGATCAATATTGTATGTAACTGAATGATTTGAGCCGCTGCGTCAGAAAAGCAACAATTTAAGATTCCGACCAGGTCCGACACAAACTGGCCTGTACAATTACGGAAGCAGGTTAGAAGCTTGAACTTGATTTTGGATAAAAGGATTACTGCACACCTTTGTATTGGCATAAGCAAAAAATCCGTTTTTTTTTTGATAGGCTATATGATTCTAGTCATCTCGGCCACTAAATAAAGTTTGAATCCTTCTCTGACAAAGTTACATGCGATAATGAAGGAAAGTCTGCTGATCACAAGTATTAGTTTTTTTAGAATTTTGGGCCAAAATAATACTAATTTGCCATCTTTCTTAAGGAAGCTCAAATTAAAATGGGTTTCGACTCGTGCAAAAGATATAAATCTACGATGAAGAAGTACCGTAACTTGCATTTACAAAAACTCCAAAATAATATACGTAAAATGAGAACTAGCAAACCCAAGGATTATTGGAAATTGATAAACAGTATTGATAAAAAACGCAACGAATCACCAATCTCTATGGAAACGCTCTTTAACTTTTTTAAAACGCTTAATATAAACGACATTGACGCATCACAACAAGAAACTCATCAACCTGCTGAGCCAGCCGCACAACACAACATAAACGAAAACAGTACTATTCACATTTTAAATGATCCAATTACTGAATCAGAAATATATAACTCGATCAAACCTTTGAAACTTAATAAATCGAGCGGAAATGACGACATCGTTAACGAGTACATAATATCTACGAAACATATCATGATGCCGATATACGTATTACTATTCAACGCTATCTTAGAATCGGGAAATATCCCAACTGACTGGTTAACAGGAATCATAATCCCTATATATAAAGGTAAAGGAAGTAACCTCGATCCAGGAAATTATCGCCCTATAACGCTACTTAGCTGTCTAGGGAAACTATTCACTAGTATACTTAATAATAGACACTACAAATATATAGACGAAAATAATATATTACTAGAAAATCAGAGCGGTTTTAGAAAAGATTACTCAACGCTTGACAACATTTTTTCTCTTTACTCTCTTCTCGAATATCACAAAAGTAAAAAACGGAAATTATACTGCTGCTTCATCGACTTTACAAAAGCGTTCGACAATGTTTGGCGAATCGGCCTTTGGCAAAAACTTCTTAAAGAAGGCATACAAGGCAAAATTTTAAATGTTATCAAAAATATGTACGCTGAAATTAAATCATGTATTATGTTAAACGGAAATAAATCAGAATTTTTCAACTGCGAAAAAAGGTGTAAGACAGGGTGAAAACTTATCTCCCTTACTTTTCTCACTTTACCTTAATGATTTAGAAGATTTCTTAACATCAAAAAACGGTAGCGGTATTGAAATTGACATAAATGAAGACCAAATTGAACTTTATATTAAACTTTTTGCAATCCTCTATGCTGATGACACAATATTGATGAGTGATGATGAAAATCATTTTCAGAATTTACTAAACTATTTTGCAGAATACTGTAAGCGATGGCACTTAAAAATTAATATAAGTTAAACGAAGATAATGATATTTGGAGGAAACGTTCAAACAAATAATGAAATATTCACCTTAAACGGAAGTGTAGTAGAAATTGTGAAAGAATTCAAATATCTTGGCATACTGTTTACACAAAATGGTAGATTTGTGCAAAATACCAAAAAGTTAGCAGATATAGCATGTAAATCTATGCACCTATTACGTAGACGAATTGTTAATCTTAATCTACCAATCGATTGTCAACTTAAATTGTTTGATCAAACCGTTGTACCCATTTTACTATATGGTTGTGAAATCTTTGGATTTGAAAATATATACGCAATAGAAAAAATCCACTTACAATTTTTAAAAAAGTATATTCAAACTGAAAAAGAGTACACCTAATGTAATGGTATATGGTGAATTTGGAAGATACCCTCTCGAAATATTGGTTAAAATACGCATGGTTAAGTTTTGGTGCAAATTACTATCAGGAAAGAACACCAAAATAGATTGTACAATGGACAAACTATTATACTATCTTTTTAAAGAAGATATATACAAAAGTAAATGGATTTTGAAAATACAAAATATCCTCCAAGAAGTAGGACTTAATTATATTTGGTTAGACAACGATGTTCAAAACATAGATCATCTATGTAATACGATAAATACTAGATTGCAAAGTCAATTCGTTCAAAACTGGAATCAGAAAATATTTGACACCTCAAAATGCTTAAATTACAGGATTTTTAAAACTACTTTTACATTGGAAAAATATGTTACAGAAATGCCATTGAAATCAGCAATTACATTAGCTAAATTTAGAACTACAAATAATAAGCTCCCAATAAAAAAGGGAAGATGGGATGATACAAACCGAAATCTGCGTATATGTAACTTATGCAACAAGAATGCACTAGGAGACGAATATCACGTATCATGTTAGAATGTGACTTTTTTGCAACTCAAAGACGATTGTTTATGCCTAGATATTATTGGAATCATTGTAACTCTTTAAAATTTTCAAGCCTACTGTCAACTAATAACACTAAACTTTTGAAGAAATTGATTTTGTAGCTATTGTTTTACGCATGTTTAAATAGGTTCATGTATCTATTTAGTATCAAATGCGGTGTCCCCGCTAAACTGTGCACGTATCTTTAATTATGTTATTGTCTTTTTGTCCATGATCAGTGTATATTATCTCATATGTTGTATTGTACAATCTGAGAGTTAATAAAGATATGTTCTGTTCTGTTCTGACTTTGCACTGAGGAAGCTTAATGCTATGGTCTGTTAAGAATTTTGAATTTATATAACGAATATTTAAAGCGGTCACAATTTTTAAAATTCTTGCTATTTAATTTATTGTATTAAAGAGGATCTTGTCTAGAATCTTGCGTTTATGGGTGTGTAACACTACATTATAACATTAATACTTGTATTATTGCATTTACCATATTTACATATGTTTGTAGCGCAATAGTGTACGTATAAAATGATCTTAATTGTGTTACATGATCTTTTTCCGCATTACTCTCACAAGAATAGAGCCGCGACGCGAGAAACACGGTCTTCGGGGGTTCCGATCAGGTCCCACACAAACCAGTCTGTACAGTTATAGATGGAAGCTAGAATCTTGAAAGTTTGGATATAAGAAGAGGATGAAATGTACTATCCGTGTAGCGTACAGCTGATCTGCGCCTTTGTTTTCGCATAGGCAAAAATCCGGTTTTCTCATGGCGCGGCTCAATACATTTTGACACTATCAATATAATATTTTTCATACAGATAAAAAGGAGGAAAACAAGACAAAAAATCGCTCTTTTCATTCTGTTGTGAATATATTTGCATGTCTGATGATACAAAACCATCATGAGAAACCCGAATTTTGATCTATGCGAAAACAAACAGTAACTGCACAGCTTATCAGCGCCTTTGTTTTCGCTACTAGGACAGTGCAATCCCTCTTCTTGTTAAATCCGAAACTCCAAGCTTTTAGCCTTCTTCTGTGACTCACAGCACAGGCCGGTTTGTGTCGGACCGAGTCGGAATCCCCGCCCGAAGACCGGTTTTCGCGCCGCGACAGGGCTCATTTTTAAACCAAGGACACATTCTATTATTCAGTAAGCGGTCTAATGTTGTACCTGACACTATTTTTGTCATCTGACATAGTCGTGGAAAATTTTGCATTTAGTAGAACACGCAGTGCGTAATTTTCTAGGAATTGAGCGGGTATAAATTGAGCCGAGACGCGAGAAAACCGGGCTCCTGGATTCAGCCCGACAAGGTTCTACACAAACCGGCCTGTACAGTCAAAGAAGAAGGATAGAAAATTGAAATTCCGGATTCTTGAAAAAGAGGGATTGTACTTAGCAAAGAAGCAAACGGACGCTGATCAGCTGTGCAGTCAGTGCACAGCTGGTCTGCGTCTTAACTTCGCAGCGAAAATCAGGTTTTCTTACAATAAAACGTGGCTCATTATACAAAAAACAAAACATATATAGGTCGCTCTACCCACAACAATCACAGCTGATAAACACGTGGTATGGAATGGGTGACGCACAATGCAATTCTGCCCGAAGTTGAGATGAAAAAATCGAGTTTTCTCCTATACCATTTACTCTATTGACTGATAGATAGACGCAGTCAATGCAGAAATTGAACATCTATTGAATGAATGTAAGAACATCTATTGAATGAATGTAACATAAGAAATCCAGGTTATTTCGTTTTTGCAATCACTTCCGCCCCACGAACATATAGTGCTTCCAACACAATAACATTGAAGTGATTGCGAAATAACCGGGATTTCTTGTGTTACTTTCTTTCAATAAATGTTCAATTTCTGCATTGACTGCACTCTCTATCAGTCAGTAGAAGAAACGCTGTATGAGAAATCTCGAAAATTTAACCTCAACTTCGTTTCAGTTGCAGTGTGTGTCACCGATCATTTATCGGTCTGTATGTATACAATACCACGTGATTGTCAGTAGTGAACAATTGTACATACGTGCGTGTATAATGATAACCCAGCAGGCACCTAACGTCTGTTTGACGTCAGATATTGGTTATATTTTGGTCGCGACGTCATATAACCAATTTCCAACGTCTATCAGACGTCATTTCCTGACGTCTTTTGGATGTCTGGATTGGACGTTGTATTGACGTCAACCTAGTTCGTCAGTTAGACGTCGTAATCAAGACGTGATCAAGACCTTGTGTTTTTCATACTTCTGACCATGTGTGGTGTGCAAATTAATGAAACTTCACTCTGGGTAAAAATCAGATAATTCGTTTCGTGTGTTTCTTTTGCTTTCTTTCTTTCTTTTTTTCTATGATACTTCCAGCAGACATTTGACGTCCGTTGGACGTCAGATTGACGTCAGACTCCAACGTCATAATAACGTTGGAGTTAGGTTGATTTTGAAAGTTTGTTTGTTGTCAAAACTAGACGTAAATCTGACGTGCTAAAGCCAACGTCGGTTTAACGTCTGACAGCTGACGTCAATCTGACGTCCTAAAAACGACGTTTGAATTCATGTCATATAAATAGTTTAAGGTGTATATTTTTTCGCATTTTTGAATAACAGTGGATTCAGAAGAGCAGTGATGCACTTTTGATAGTCCCTTTCACTCCTTTGATATAGTTTTTCAGAACATACAAAATGTTCAAAATATTAATTCAGCCTGATGTTGGTACATCTTATTTAAGCAAAATTTTATTGCTTTATGGTGCTAAAACCAATAAGACATTAGTGTGAGAAATAAGATTATTCTGAACAATGGTGAAATAAATATTAAAATATACAAATTTTATTTTCATCTTAATTGAAAGTTTGATAATTTAGTGAAAGACTTTATTTTGATTAATAGATAATCATTTTTTTCTACATTAATTAAGCATGAGGGCGAAATATGGGATTTCCCATTCGAGACTCAGATATGACTTTTAAGTGGCAAGGTTGAAATTATTATTTGAATTTGATATTATATAGAGGATCTTACACGAGTGGTCATTTCATATGAAATTTATTAAACGAGCCTTCAGCGAGTTTAATAAATTTCATATGAAATGACCACGAGTGTAAGATTCGTTTTATCATATGACTTCTAAAATAGGATTTTATCGCCTTCGAAGTGGACATATTTTAAATGAAAATTTATATTGTTGTTACGGACGTCGTCAATGACGTTACGTATTCCCGCAAAAGTGTTATTACACGTGTGGTCATACGATTTTTATGACATGGCGTTATCCACTGGCAAACAGCGACATCATATGATAATACATAATATATGTAAGAAATTATGTCAGTTTAAGGGCAGCTTACTCTGTCGACATATATGAAAAACACGTCCCCAGCAGGCATCTGACGTCAACTTGACGTCGGATATTGGTTGTATTTTGGTCACGACGTCATACAACCAATAACCAACGTCCACCTGACGTCCAGTCCTGACGTCAGTGGACGTATTGATATGACGTCGAAATGACGCCGGATTCAAATGTAAGTCTAACGTCATATGTCGACAGAGTTAGCTGCCCTTGAACTGACATAATTTCTTGCGCGAAAGTAACAACATCAAATTTCAACATAGCCACTTTTAAAAAAGCCATATCTAGGTCTCGTATCGGAAATCACCATGCTTAATTAATTAAGAAAAAATAATTATTTGTTAATCAAAATAAAGTCTTTCACTAAATTATTAAACCTTCTATTAAGACGAAAATGAAATTTGTATATTTTAATACTTATTTCACCATTTTAAATTATTGATTGTTCACAATAGTCTTATTATTTACACTAATGTCTTATTTGTTTTAGCACCATATAGCAATAAAATTTGACATGAATAAGATATACCAACATCAGAGTGATTTAACATCTTAAACATTTTGTATATCCTGAAATGTTTATCCAAGTACTGGTTAAGGTGGACCCAGGAACGGTGTCAAACGAAAAACAAAAACAAAAAAAATCAACCTAGTACTGGTTTTTACCCAGGAAAGGTATTACAAAAAGCAAACCCCTGTTTGAGCCTTCGGGTGCTCGCCGGGAAAAGCAACCTCCAAGTACTGGTTCTACCCAGGAAAGGTAACTAAAAGCAAACCCTAGTGCTGGTTGGTTCCCAGGAAGAAAAAAACCGAATAACTCTATCAAAGAAGCCTCCGTGGTGCAGTGGTTAAATCACTCGCCTTGTAAACCAGGGGTCGCAGGTTCGATCCCGGGCTTCTCCAAAAACCTCCTCCCGGTTGAGCCTTCGGGTGCTCCCGGAACAACAAACCCACAAAAACAACCTCAAAAAACAACCTTCTATAGTACTGGTGTCGCCCAGGAAAAAAAAAAGGAGTGAAAGGGAATAACAATCCCAGCAGGCACCTGACGTCTGTTTGACGTCAGATATTGGTTATATTTTGGTCGCGACGTCATATAACCAATTTCCAACGTCTATCAGACGTCATTTCCTGACGTCTTTTGGACGTCTAGATTGGACGTTGTTTTGACGTCAAACTAGTTCGTCAGTTAGACGTCGTAATCAAGACGTGATTTAGACCTTGTGTTTTGCATACTTCTGACCATGTGTGGTGTGCAAATTAATGAAACTTCACTTTGGGTAAAAATCATATCATTCGTTTCGTGTGTTTCTTTTGCTTTCTTACTTTCTTTTTTTCTATGTTACTTCCAGCAGACATTTGACGTCCGTTGGACGTCAGATTGACGTCAGACTCCAACGTCATAATAACGTTGGAGTTAGGTTGATTTTGAAAGTTTGTTTGTTGTCAAAACTAGACGTCAATCTGACGTGCTAAAGCCAACGTCGGTTTAACGTCTGAAAGCTGACGTCAATCTGACGTCCTAAAAACGACGTTTGAATTCATGTCATATAAATAGTTTAAGGTGTATATATTTTTTCGCATTTTTGAATAACAGTGGATTCAGAAGAGCAGTGATGCACTTTTGATAGTCCCTTTCACTCCTTTGATAGAGTTTTTCGGAACATACAAAATGATCAAGATATTAATTCAGCCTGATGTTGGTACATCTTATTTAAGCAAAATTTTATTGCTTTATGGTGCTAAAACCAATAAGACATTAGTGTGAGAAATAAGATTATTCTGAACAATGGTGAAATAAATATTAAAATATACAAATTTTATTTTCATCTTAATTGAAAGTTTGATAATTTAGTGAAAGACTTTATTTTGATTAATAGATAATCATTTTTTTCTACATTAATTAAGCATGAGGGCGAAATATGGGATTTCCCATACGAGACTCAGATATGACTTTTAAGTGGCAAGGTTGAAATTATTATTTGAATTTGATATTATATAGAGGATCTTACACGAGTGGTCATTTCATATGAAATTTATTAAACGAGCCTTCAGCGAGTTTAATAAATTTCATATGAAATGACCACGAGTGTAAGATTCGTTTTATCATATGACTTCTAAAATAGGATTTTATCGCCTTCGAAGTGGACATATTTTCAATGAAAATTTACATTCTTGTTAAGAAACGTCGTCAATGACGTTACGTATTCCCGCAAAAGTGTTATTACACGTGTGGTCATACGATTTTTATGACATGACGTTATCCACTGGAAAACAGCGACGTCATATGATAATACATAATATATGTAAGAAATTATGTCAGTTTAAGGGCAGCTAACTCTGTCGACATATATGAAAAACACGTCCCCAGCAGGCATCTGACGTCAACTTGACGTCGGATATTGGTTGTATTTTGGTCACGACGTCATACAACCAATAACCAACGCCCACCTGACGTCCAGTCCTGACTTCAGTGGTCGTATTGATATAACGTCGAAATGACGCCGCATTCAAACGTAAGTCTAACGTCATATGTCGACAGAGTTAGCTGCCCTTGAACTGACATAATTTCTTGCGCAAAAGTAACAACATCAAATTCAAATAATAATTTCAACATAGCCACTTTTAAAAAAGCCATATCTAGGTCTCGTATCGGAAATCACAATGCTTAATTAATTTAGAAAAAAATAATTATTTGTTAATCAAAATAAAGTCTTTCACTAAATTATTAAACCTTCTATTAAGACGAAAATGAAATTTGTATATTTTAATACTTATTTCACCATTTTAAATTATTGATTGTTCACAATAGTCTTATTATTTACACTAATTCTTATTTGTTTTAGCACCATATAGCAATAAAATTTGACATGAATAAGATATACCAACATCAGAGTGATTTAACATCTTAAACATTTTGTATATCCCAGTACTGGTTAAGGTGGACCCAGGAACGGTGTCAAACGAAAAACAAAAACAAAAAAATCAACCTAGTACTGGTTCTACCCAGGAAAGGTATTACAAAAAGCAAACCCCGGTTTGAGCCTTCGGGTGCTCGCCGGGAAAAGCAACCTCCAAGTACTGGTTCTACGCAGGAAAGGTAACTAAAAGCAAACCCTAGTACTGGTTGGTTCCCAGGAAGGAAAAAACCGAATAACTCTACCAAAGGAGTGAAAGGGAATAACAATAGTGCATCACTGCACTACTGAATCCACTTCAGGATTTCAGTATGTTAATTTAACTGCGAACAAACATTCACGGTATCGGTTTTAGCACGTCAGATTGACGTCTGTTTTTTACGTCAAAACAAACTTTCAAAATCAACCTAACCCAACGTCATTATGACGTCACATTTGAGACATCAAACCAACGTTGTTTTTCTGACGTCAGAATGACGTCTGTTTTTGACGTCAGAATGACGTCTGTTTTTGACGTCAAACAAACTTTCAAAATCAACCTAAATCCAACGTCATTATGACGTCGGAGTCTGACGTCAATCTGACGTCCAACTGACGTCAAATGGCTGCTGGGCTGGTTGGTTCCCAGGAAGAAAAAAACCGAATAACTCTATCAAAGGAGTGAAAGGGAATAACAATAGTGCATCTAGTAGAGTTGCTTATGTAATCCCGTGGCCACTTTTTGTTAATCAGGGTTTCTATATACCAAAATATTCGGTTTGATGAGTAGATTTCAAAAATGTTTCCTGCCATTTTTTCTGTTGACTTTCAAGGTCAAGGTCAAAGGTCAAAGGTCACGGCTATTAAATATATAGGGCATATGACTGTATCTTAATTTATGGCCGATCTTCCATGTGAATCTGCTGCAAACTGGAAAATATCGAAAGTAAATACATTTTAGCAATTGGCAAGTGCAATTTCCAAATGACCTTGACCCCTCCATTTGAAAGGTCAAGGTCATTTACCCAAAATTTGCCCCAAAAGAATGCAAAATACGCAAAATAACTGCGCGCGTGCTACAATAGGCATGAGGGAGGTTGAATTCAAGACCTTTAATATGGTAGGTATTCTTGTAGGGTTCGATATGTATGTAAGTTGCAGCGTTCGTCCAAATGAGTTGCCATAGCAACGAAGGTTAATGACAGGACATGGTATGACCTTTGAGTGCTGTACATATTTAAGGAAAATGGTTAAGTTTTGGAGTTGCTTATATTGTTCAATGAATTTTAAGACAATCATGATTGTAATATACCAAAGTGTTTGTTTTATTTTTTAGATTTCTAAAATGTTTCCTGCCATTTTTTCTGTTGACTTCTAAGGTCAAGGTCAAAGGTCAAAGGTCACGGCTATTAAATACATAGGGCATATGACTATCTCTAAATTTATGGCTGGTCTTCCATGTGAATCTGCTGCAAACTGGAAAATATCGAAAGTAAATACATTTTAGCAATTACCGAGTGCAATTTCCAAATGACCTTGACCCCTCCATTTGAAAGGTCAAGGTCATTTATCCAAAATTTGCCCCAAAAGAACGCAAAATTCGCAAAATAACTGCGCGCGTGCTATGACAGGCATGAGGGAGATTGAATTCAAGACCTTTTATATGGTAGGTATTCTTGCAGGGTTCTATACTGTATATGTAAGTTGCAGCGATCCACCAAATGAGTTGCCATAGCAACGAAGGTTAATGACAGGACATGGTATGACCTTTGAATTCTGTGCATAATTAAGGAAAATGGTTAAGTTTTCGAGTTGCTTATCTTGTTTAATGAACTTTTAGACAATCATGATTGTAATATACCAAAATGTTTGTTTTATCACACTTAGATTTCAGAAATGGTTCCTGCCATTTTTCTGCACATATCTTAAGGTCAAGGTCAAATGTCACGGTTCTAGAATTTATGGGACCGACAAAATATTATCATTCGTGGTTGCTTCTCTGCGTATATTTGATATTAGGACAGTTTAAAAAAATGGCCCGGGTCCATTTTGAGGCTTTAGACCCCACTGAGACTGTACTGTATGCATGGAAATTATCAAGTGATATGCCAAAATAACAAGCGCTCAGACAGGCTTGATCTGACAAAATTCCTACTATGTAATTTTATAAATAAAAAAGTTATGCAGATATATGAGCCGCGACGCGAGAAAACCGGTCTTCGGGGTTTCCGACCAGGTCCGACACAAACCGGCCTGTACAGTCTCAGAAAAGAGCTAGAAGCTTGAAATTTCGGATTTAAGTAGAAGAGGAAATATACTATCCGTGTAGCGAAAACAAAGGCGCTGATCAGCTTCGCGGTTACCGCGAAGCTGATCTGCGCCTTTGTTTTCGCATAGGCAAAAATCCGGTTTTCTCACGATGCAGCTCATATGATGTAAGGTGTTTAAGATTTTAGTGTGACATTTTTCAATGAAGTCAAATTTGAAAGCTATCATACTGCATCAAATTAAGGAATAGAAATGGAAGAGATACAAAATATAAAACATATGAATATATAGATAAAAATAATGAACAGCATCACCACTCTGGTAGTTTCGGGTTTTTGTATCACCGCACGGAAATCCACTGGGGGTCTAAAAGTAATGATTGTAAGATTTCATAATTATTGGTCAACAAATGTTTAATGCTTGTGGTTGTCATTTATTTTCTTACCGTTTATACTAAGGCTTAAAGCGCAGGCCCCAATTCAGTTATCATAACAATTGGTTTAGCTCTGTCACTTCTTTACATTTCTATGAGTGTTTGTTTAGAAAGTAAGGACTGTAAGATTTTTTTCCACTTTACAGCTAAAAATTCGAAGAAACACCATCATTTTTAAGAACCATTCTTCATATTTTATTGATTCTATTCAAAGTTTTAAATTAGTGGTATAACGGTACAAATAAGGCCGGATTTGTCTGCAAAATAACACTAGTGTTTTAAGCCAATGTCACACTTTGCACGGCTAACAAACCTTTAAATGCGTAACCGCCGGTTAAGAAAGAAAATCTGATTCACGCCCTTCCGGTTGCGCATATGAAGACCAAGAAAAGGTAAACAAAACATACACTACTAGGATCGATTGATGATTATATTTTAGTACAGAAATATATCGATTATCTATGAATGCTATTTTGTCACTTATTTACTATTGTAAGTCAGCACCAAAGTAGCTCGCAAAATAATTTGATGGTCTTTGAGTTATTTATTCCCTTCCTCGAACCCGGTGTTCCAACAAGGCCAAAGTCGGCGAAATACAACTAAAAATTGGATAATTTGCTGGTAAATATCAAATTTTAGTGATTGCTCCACGACAAATTTACAAATATGTATTAACTAAATTGCATCTGATGTCTGTGCCAGTATTTCGTTGTGTTAGTGCCCGGCATTATCGATTTGAAGGGAAGGAAAAGATGGGTACGCATTTAATCATTAAAATATGAAGGATATATTTCAAGATACGTTTGAAAACCTCAACCTGTTCAAGTTATGGTATTTATTTCCCTGTAAAGCGTTTTGAAAGACATAAAACCAAGAAAAAAACAAATTAAAGTATACAGAATGCTGTAAAATCGTCTTCATGAACAGGAATATCATGCATGTGAACTATTGTATTACATGTATTTCATAGACAGTTTGTATTATTTTATATCAAACATTTTCACTGCAAATATCACAAACACACCAACTTTGAGTAAGCACCTATTGTGACAATAATCTTCAGCGTAAAACAATTAACAAAAACAAAAACTTTAATACATGTGTTCTATAATGATTATATTGCTATCATTCTAATGATTAAATTCGTAACCGAAATGTTGACACAGCTTTTAAGCACATATGCATAGAATGCATTGGCCAGAGGCAACGAAACTGTCACCAGACCTCACACAATGTTAAAATCATGTGCGCACTGTATTGCTTTCCGTTAATATGGACGTAATGAGCGGAAATCTAAAAATATCCCTGCGACTGACCCACATTTTCGTCGTGTACAATGCAATCCCAAAATGTGTTTTGGGGTAGGGAATAAAAACCATGATTATAAAGAAAAAAATCTGGAAATCCTTTGGGGTCCAAATATAGCAATGTCTAACTAATAAAATAGCATTGAAAGAATTATAATATTTGTCTTCGAATCGCAATATTTTACTCGGAAACACAAGCTGCAAAAGTTTGTTTACCTTTTGTTGGTCATCTGATGCGAAACCGGAAGGACATGAATCGGATTTCTTTTCGTAACCGCGGTTACGCATTTAAAGGTTTGTTAGCCGTGACTTTGGGGCCATTTTTTTGAAACTGCCCTTTAACTAGGTAAAATCTTCAGCACATACCTGACCGTAATTCTTATGTCACTCTCATATGACCTTAAACTATTTATTTGAAAGGTCAAGGTCATTTCGCTCACACGCAAGAATCTAATTTTACAACGTAATTACAAAGCCAGAGCAAGGTAAGATAACTTACAGCGACCAATTATGTTTTGTATTTTGATGGCTGTAATATGAATCTCACTTCTATCTTTATTTGTGTTGCCATAGGCAACCGAGACTTTTATTAACAAAACAATATGGGGTTTGAATAAATATTTCGAAAAGATTTTAGTCAAATTCGATCGATTTTTACAAGCATGATTAAGGTACTACAAAATAATTGTTTCAAAAATGATTTCTGTCCATTTAGCTTTGATCACTATAGGTTAAGATAACTGATCAAAGGTCACAACCTCAAAATATTATACCAGCGTTTATATCATTGGTTATTATTGCGGCTACAATTCAATGTATATATCGTTATATGGTAGTAAATACTAATACTTAGACATTGCCTTTTGAACTTATTGTAAGTAATGCAAGTTATCTAATTTACATATTCACGAATTTTAATGTAAACATTAATAAATGACAGAAAAAAATCGTTAACAATACATAAATAAACGAATTTCAGGCCCAAACCAGCAAATTATCATTGTGACACTTTATTATAGAACCATATCACATGATATATTTATTGATGTTGTGGGCCCAAAATGAAAACAATCTCATTTACATATTCATGAATATTAACAAAAAATTCGAAAATCGAGAATAAACAAGGGAAAACTATAGCCATTGCAAGGTTTTGGGTGAGTTATAATATCCATAATTATATCCCTGAAACCAATTTTCATGACTGCCAGTGTGGTCAGAGGGATCACCTTAATGCCATAAAGGTTGTCCTTAACAATGAACACTTTTGCATAATGCAACATTATATAGTTTCCACACCCACCCTAGTGTGATTCTAAAGACTAGGTTGTACTCACAAAAAATATTCAAATACCAACAATAGCATGCAGTACAATACTTAAATTGGTCTGATAGTGAAGCATGGACTTAAGCAGTTTAACCTTAATACCTATCATACAAATTATTGAATTTGCATATTCATGAAAATTAATAAAACACACAAAAATTGGAGAAAAAATCTTGGAAAATATGGGGTATACGCACAAAATCACTTGTGCCATAGCTGTTTACATACCCAGTATGCTGAAAGAAGTATCAATTGAATGCTATTGCAGTGTAATATGACACTCAAGTCACATAATTTATGAATGATCTGATTTTTAATTTCATGAATTTTAATGAAAACTTCATAAATAGTAATGAAAAAGTGGGAAAATTAAACGGGTAAACCTACAAAGCCCTAACATGCTAAAAATGGCATCAAATGATTGCTAGGGCAAAATCATATCATCCTGTACTACAATATATAAGTCATTTGACTTTTTGTTTTATGAATATTAACCAAACCTTTCGAATTCACGGGAAAATTACGAAAAATAAGGCGGTATACATAGAAAATCAACTGTATCTTGGTTTCTGATAGACATGGAGAGCTATAATTGGTATCAAATGATTGCTGTGACACTGTTCTACAATCATATAATCTGATATACTCGTGTATAATCTGCGTACTCGCCAAAGTCCACAGTTGCAACTTACCACTAGCAATTGAAACAGGTAGATATACCCGACCGTATACACAGTATCCAAAATCTGCATCTACACAGTTACATAATGGTCAAAATTTACCTGTGTCTACACGGTTGCTGGCTAAAATTTAATGGTCTCTACACAGTAGCCTGACTGGTAAATTCAAGCACATTTTTTCGACCAGGAAAGTTTCTGTGAGCTACCAGGGCTAGGGAAAGTGTTTGGGGGTCTTGGCTAATAAAATTTTGTAGAAAGGTGACGATATTTGCTGTTTAAAAGACAAAACGTCGCCACAGCCTTATCGATCTCCGCTTGGATTTAAAATCACGTAAGCCACCCACTCATTTCGGCCAAATTCTTGCTACAATGGCAAGACTGCGAAATGGCAATATCAAAATCGTAAAATCTGATTTTTTCCTATCCTGACAGTGTCTGAGATGGGCCCCTAGCATTGCAAATAACTAATACTTTTACAAATGAAAGGCGACTTACAAATTCCCAGTTTGACTCGTCGCCATCTTCAAACGATCGACAAAGGTACCAAAAAACTCTACATGAGATCACGTATAGGACTCTGTTACTACATACCATAGGATAAAAGGACAATGTCTAAGCTTTAAAATGAGATCTGATTCAGTGGTCTAGGATAAATAATAGCGGATATATGACCAATTTTGTATGCACATGCCCATGCTCAAAATCGTGTTAATGGTTGCTATGGAAACCATGCATTTTTTCATAGTGCAAACAAATTTATCTTTATGAACAAAAGCATTTCTGGGGTCCCAATAAACAATTTTGCACCCATTAAAATCATCCTGGGGCGCAAGGTAGGTCAAATTAGCTCCAGGAATACCACGGTGGTTTTCTTGTTTTTTTTTTCAGTGATTTTTTTTTTTTGTTTTGTTTTCATTAATATTCATGAATATGCAAATTAGATAATATGCAAATTAGATAATTTGCAAATGTTACCATGAGATGAAAGGGATTTCTCTTTGCTTTGATTTGATACCACATTCAATGATTTAAGGCAAATTGTTGCTGACATATGATTAATCTTGTATATATATCCCTGTTTCGGTGCTATTTTAAAAGGGGGTCATGGACGGGGTATTCGTTGTATCATTCGACCATTATCATTTGACCTTGACCTTTAACAGTAAAATTAAAGTTGTGGGGATTGTTTATGCAAGTAATAAATGCATTAAAACATTTTCATTTATCCCTATATTGATTCAAAACCACTACAAAACTAATAGATAATTCAATGATTAAGCACTTAAATGAGCTATTCAAAATCATTCAAAATTCACGCTAAGGCTACCATAAAGTGCTGTTGCTATGGCAACTGTTTGTGACATGGAGGTGCAAATGACTAATATACCAAACCCACAAATATTTAAGATACCATCTATGTCAAAGATTCATTCTATATACTGCTGACTTTGTAATGCGCCGATAAATAAGCCGTATGTTTGTATTTTTTCTTACAAATTTGGCATAAATGACCTTGACCTTTAGAATTGGGTTTTCAAGGTCACTTGAAAGTGACATCAAAAATTGTCGAAATGTGTTTACTATCAATTACACTAGTTTTGTACTTTTCAAAAACATTATCTTGGTCATAATTATTGATATTGTAAGTCACACCATTAAGCCTTAGCTGTGACCTTTGACCTTTGACCTTGACCTTGAAAGTTAATAGAAAAAAATGGCAGGAAACATTTTTGAAACCTACACATGCTAATGAACATTTTGGTATATAAAAACCCTGATTAACAAGAAAAGTCCACGGGAGCATTTTTCGTTACATAAGCAACTCTACTAATCACCGCACTACTGAATCCACTTCAGGATTTCAGAATGTTAATTTAACTGCGAACAAACATTCACGATATCGGTTTTAGCACGTCAGATTGACGTCTGTTTTTGACGTCAAACAAACTTTCAAAATCAACCTAACCCCAACGTCATTATGACGTCACATTTGAGACATCAAACCAACGTTGTTTTTCTGACGTCAGAATGACGTCTGTTTTTGACGTCAGAATGACGCCTGTTTTTGACGTCAAACAAACTTTCAAAATCAACCTAAATCCAACGTCATTATGACGTCGGAGTCTGACGTCAATCTGACGTCCAACTGACGTCAAATGTCTGCTTGGAAGATATGTTATACAAACTGGTACACTCTTGACAGGCTTAATGACAGAATATGTAATACAAACTGGTGCACTCTTGACAGGCTTAATGACAAACAGGTTGCGCAAAGGGCAACATTCGCCAGGAAAACACGCCCGGCATATAATATACAGAGGGTTTTAAAGTTGTAAAAAATGAAAACTTTCGGATGAAATTTTTTGATAATTTTGTTATTTTTGCTCAAAACATAGATTGTGGGTACACGTTAGAACCGCCTTGCTGAGGCGGTTCTAACGAGTACCCACAATCTATGTTTTGGAGCAAAAATAAGAAAAATAGGTATACCCCTGCATACCCCAGTTTTGCTATATAAAAATTAGGCATTAGGCCTACACGGACATGTTTTCCTGATGATATAAAATTTGGGAAACGTTCGGTTCAATGATGACCGAGTAAAAGCTATTAACACCTTCAACATTGTAACGAAAGCAGACTCCAAGCCACAGTAAACCCCGTCGATGGCCACCAAGGTAGTAGTAGTAAAGTGCAGGCTTTTAACGTCATCCTGGACCGAGTGGACTTAATCCATATTCCCACCTCAAGGACCGGTATGTGGCCACCAAGGGTGGTTTACTAAGCTATATATGCTCTACACTTACTGGTTTCACAAAGTATTGAGTATGAAATTTGCATACCATAACAAGACATTCTAGGGCTGTTAGCTCCGCGGTTATATAGAAATACAGGGTAGTAAAAAATAAGTGGGACCATGTCGGGTAAATACGGACAGGT
Organism: Rugalucina vietnamica; assembly: GCA_964017185.1. Lineage (NCBI taxonomy): Eukaryota > Metazoa > Mollusca > Bivalvia > Lucinida > Lucinidae > Rugalucina > Rugalucina vietnamica. Next base: position 47,625,309 of record OZ024877.1, read on the forward strand.
GGGTAATACGGACAAAGGAATTCGAACATGCATATAAAGGTCGTAATTCCATAATAATCTATTGTAAAAACCGGGATCCGAAGCTATACAGCACAGCATGACTCTGTGAAGCATAGATGTGTAAATAGCGTCTGGACCCTAAAATAAAGCGAGTCGAATACAAGCTTCTTTTTTACGAGATCTTTAACTGACTACAGAAATCAGGTGTGTTAGAATGTGCAGTATACGAAGTACCAAATGCATATAATCACAAAAACTAGAGACACTCTTTTCACCATTTTAATTCAACATGGATTTTTCTCAATGGAACCTAAAGCTGCAGGCCGTGGTTGGACCCAAGATTTCATGGTTGTCCTTGTTATAGCTCGATTTTGACCCCATGTGCGTCAAAAGATCGACGAGCACGAGAAAGGTAAATCGATACGAAATGGCTCAAGTTTTCCGTTGCCCGCACAGTAAGTATTTGTACTGTTACCATCTGAATATACTTTCACATGCTACTAAGTAGACTCGTCGATCTTTTGACGCATCTGAGGTCAAAATCGAACTATACCTGCAAGGTTGATATTGTTTGTAATAAAGTGATTTGAGATCGTTTTGTTTCAAACCTTGAGGGACTTTTAAGACGTATCATTAGAAACTAACATTTTGCATATGCGAAAACAAAGGCGCAGATCAGCTTCGTTGTAACTGCGAAGCTGATCAGCGTCTTTGTTTTCGCTACACGGATATAGTACAAGTAAAATTCCTCTACTTTCTAAAGCCTATAGCCATCTTCCTTGCTTGTACAACTCGGTTTGTGTCGGACCTGATCGGAAACCACATTTGTTGGTTTTCTCGTGTCGGGGCTCATTTAAGCAACTTTTTGGATGATCTCAATTTTTACAGAAATGATAATGGTCCTCTGGCACGTTTACAAAGTAAAACAAACAGAGGTGATGACAACGGTACTCCAGCGCAAGGATCCGCCTTCTTTGTGACGTCAACATCATGTTGTAGACTATTATCATACTTGTCGTGCAAATTATGGTATTCCAAAGGCGTATGTTTGAATTTTGACACTTCGAGTAACGTATTGTATGGAAAAGTTCCGCCACTTTCGCCAATATTTGTATATGTTGGCATGGGCATGTTTATGTGGTCAATGGTTCCTTCAAGGCCACCAATTTTGTCTTTAAAAGTAGTACCTGAAAATGAAATTATATTTCATAATTATATAATGACGAGTTGCGTTGGCTGTGGAATTCAGTATATAATTAAGGATATTTTTGCCATATTAGAGTATTGTGTGATGTGACCTTGCGATAATTTATCTTCTATTAACTGCACATAATCATGCACTAGAAAATTTGCTTTTATTTTAGCAGATATAATTATTTACGTTATTTCAAAACCACTTAAATACATACAATAATGGTACAAAAATAGCCATGTCTTTTTTGAAATTTGATACAAGTATGTATCACCTGCATGTGTTTCTAAATAGCGAATTAAGCGTGCCATTCCCCCCCCCCTCCCCCCCCCCCCCAAAAAAAAAAAAAAAAAAAAAAAAAAAAAAAAAAAAAAAACGTCCAATCTTTGTTTCCCTTAAGTCAATAAGACGTGTTCTCTTATCACAATCTCGGATCCAAAATTATTAAAAAAAAATACTGCCTCTGAGTCACAATCAAGTAAGCGCCAGAAAAAGATACATGATAAATTTCAAAATATATGTGATTAAAATAAAGTGGTATTACACATTGTTGTAACATCAATATACTACAGGCGCGTTCAGTTATTAATATACCCCTTCAATATTCAGAAATAAATTGACGACTCTTATTGTTTTTGAACAATCGTCACTGGCAAGAAATGGACAACTGGATGAATTTGTTTATATAATATGTATTTAGTATTAGTATAAATATTTATTCTGTATATCATTGAAAACTTCTAGATCTTGCGATGTTGTATGCCTAACTTGATAACATATGGAGCCAAATTTTTAACAAACAATTCGCTGATATTCGAGTTACAAAGATTCCACAAGGAACCATGGTTAATGGTTTTTAATTTGATTTGTAAATTATGAAAGAATAATCATTTTTGTACTGAGGCTGAAAATTTTGTGTCTTTATGAACACTTTTTTACAAAGTTACACCCTGATTTTCTTTCATTGCACATTTTGGAATTTCATGGTAAAGCGGTTGTTACAATATAAAACTAAGCATGTCAGTGTTATTTTGCAAGAAAACTAATATTATACCTTGACGATTTTACGAACAATGCTTGCTACTTGGTTCCTTCATGAGGTAAGCATGTCTTTAAGCACTGTGGAGTTACCCATGGCTTTGTATTCTGCCAAACCATGGGTTGGCATTTCATCATACAATTCCTGGTTTGTTTTCTCGGCACAGAATACCATAGGGGACTTGGACTTTCACAGAGAAGCTTTTATTGTTAGGCTATTTCTCACAGCTCATCTTCATGATATTTCAGTCCTCTTGTATAAGCTTTAAGTCAAGGGAATCATCAGGACATTCAACGACAGACATTCCTCTAATATAAATAATGTGTTTTGAGGATTTATGATAAATACAAAGAGCATTGCCTTGCATAAATGCTGTTGTTTTCACATCCTTTATTGGCATGTTAATTTCCATGACTTAAATACTATATATCACGAAGAGGAGATGTATGTCATTGCCTAACAATAAATTTCGCCCACTATGGTATTCGGAGCGGAAGAACAAATCATGAAACTGTATGCTGAAATGCCAACCCACGTTCTGGCAGAATACAAAGTCATGGGTAACTCCACAGTGCTTTAAGACATGCTTACCTCATTAAGGGACCCATTCGTAAAACCGCCCTGGTAGAATATTAGTTTTCTTGCAAACTAACACTGGCATGCTTAGTTTTATATTGTTATAACCCCGTAGTGAAATTCTAAAATGTACAATGAATTCAGGGTATAACTTTGTAAATAGTGCTCATAAAGACACAAAATTTTCAGCCGTAGTACAAAAATGGTTATTCCTTCGTAATTTGAAAATAGAATTACAAACCATTTACCATGGTTCCTTGTGGAATCATTGAAACTCTAATATCAGCGATTTTTGTCAAACAATTTGGCTCCATACGTTATTTGTAGTTGATTTAGGCATACATCACATGATCTGGAAGTTTTGTATACAGAGAAAATATTTACACTCATATTTAGCATATTTATATAAACGAATTCACCCAGTTGTCCATTTCTTGCCAGTGACGATTATTCAAAAACAAGAAGAGTTTATTTCTGAATATTGAAGGGGTATATCAATAACTGAACGCATCTGTATTATAAAAGTGTTTGAAGTAGATTACGTGTCATTTTGCTAACTATTTTTAGTAATTTTTCTTTAATAATCTTACCTGTTAATATGTGTCTTGTTAGTAGAGCTTTCAGGATATCGTCATTCCATCTATTACTGGTACCAAACATTAAACATTGTGTAAATCCCATGAACGAATTACAAATCAGAAAGAGTACAAAATGGCTTCCTTTACTTGGCATCATTGTTCTGATTATATACATTGCCCTGAAAAAAAGTTTGGAAATGAGAAGAAATAATAAAGATAAAGACAAAATGCCTGAACTCAGTTTCATAATTATTATAGTACATTTTAATACGTATTTGGTGAAACATAAATACTCAAGTTAACGCAATTTTAGGATAAATACAATTTTGATGGACACTGTGGAAAAGTAATTGTTCATATTTGATGAAACATTGTACTCAGGCACCAGTCATAGTTATGCCCGGCCACCCCTAGGGCCGGGGATAGCAGGGACACAGCGGGGCTTAAGTGCCTGGATTTAACCTCTGATGAGTCCCGGCAGTGCCGGTGATGTGCCGTGGTTTTAATTTCCCGCCAATACACGGTCACATTAATTCAAATTAGACAAAAAGTTGTATTTTTAAAATTTAATTACTGTAACAGTTATGGTCCTTATTTAATTTGCAAATGTACCTGTACATTTATATACAGAAATTTAAGTCCCTCTCTCATATTTCTATTTCATTTGAACAATTCCCAGCTGCTGTTCCACATTATTATCAGGTTCCGGGAAGCCGTGGCTTTTAGCAGGGACTTTACCAGAAATCTGACCCCACAGTGCTTGGTTTTTAGCAGGGCTTTAAAATTGGAAAATGTTAAAAGCCCCACTATTCCCCAGTCCCTTTGGTGCCGGGGATACAAATGGCTGGTGCATAAAGATAACTCCATTTTGATGTAGATTGTGGAAAAGTAAATGTTCATGATTATTTGAAGAAACAAAATACTAAAGCAGGGTTTTCCCGGGCGCACACAAATATGCATTTTGACCTCTATTGGCCTCAAATCACCTCTAAAACTGTCCAGAAATAATGTACCCCAAAATTCTCAAATGTTTCTGTTTCCTGAAATAAATGGCACTCAAAATCTGAACAGTATTGTCAAAATGTCCCTCAGAAGCTGCCAGTAGTGTGGCATGGGTCCCCTTAATTAAATCTCCAAGGGAAAATACTGCTAATTTGAAAGGTATCAATTTTGATAGACATTTTGGAAAAGTAGGCTTAAAATAAATAAATAAATAAATAAATAAATAAATAAATAAATAAATATACTCACAGAATTAATATAAACTCGAATTATTAGCCTGTTTATTACAAGATTTGACAAAGTCCAGGAAACAACTAAACCAATGTTTGCAGCTTCACTTTGTATAGTACCATGCTCACCCTCGCAATTCAGACACTGGCTGTGTGAAAACATACATTAGTGTCAACATTAACTCATATAAGCCTAATGTCCTATTTATGGGACAGATGTTACACCGCAGGACGCGGCGTCCCAGCAGGGGCTATTCTTTTTGCGTAGAGGATTGAGTGTAAAATGGAATAAAATTAAAAATCACTCCTAATGTTTACAGTGGGCTCACGCAAATTATAATGATGGCAAAGTCCATTCGCCATAAATGGGTTAAAAACGTAAAAAAATGAGCCGCCACATGGGAAAACAAACAATCTGCATATGCGAAAACAAAGGCGCAGATCAGCTACGCAGTAACTGCGAAGCTGGTCAGCGCCTTTATTTTCGCTACACGGATAGTACAATTCCTTGACTCTCTAAATCTAAAATTTCCAGTGTCTAGCCATCTTCTGTGCTTGTACAGCCCGGTTTCTGTCAGACCTGGTCGGAAACCACATTTTTGGTTTTCTCACGAGACGGCTCAAATATTGATAAGGAAACAATAGCATGCCATCTCATTCGCGCAATCTAATCGCCAGTGCGTTGCCTCGACAGTCTTATAATTCTAGAAGTTTTGGTTCGATCTACATGTATGTAGTCAACGGTGATCCATATGATATAGGATATACAGTTTGCGTCCAAACTGGACCTATGTGAATTTTACGACTATGCTTTATTTCAAAAGTATTAAGGTCAAACTGCACACTTGTGGTATAACTTTTTTCAGTTAACGTTGTGCGGAGTACGTTTCTTAATAAAGCCTTGTCGAGGGAAGCGTGTGGTAAGATTATAAGCACTATTACAGCCAGGTTATCGGTTAGAACACTTGATGCACTCTAACTACATGATGCGCACTAGGGTGTATACTTCAGTTCAGACTTCACTGTATCTATCTAGCATAGACGACGATTCGAATATATAGTCGAATAAGCAAAACGGTTATCAAAAATACATTTGTTGTTCGTCCACTAAAGGAGAATTTGTTAATATTTCTGCTAAAATAATAAAGATACATAACTTCAATTACGGAATGTAGTGTTGTGGCCATATGGAAGTGACGAAATAAGCAACCCACGCGACCATTAAATTTGACTCCCATTGAAACCTAGTCTGCCAGGAATCGTTTCCTTTCACCTTAAGCCTTTGTTATACCTTATGCGATTATCATTAATAAATATGAGCTGTCACATGGGAAAACCAACAATCAGCATAGGCGAAAACAAAGGCGCAGATCAGCTTCGCAGTAACTGCGAAGCTGATCAGCGACTTTGTTTTCGCTACTCGGATAGTACAATTCCTCTTCTACTTAATTAAATCCGAAATTTCAAGCTTCTAGCTCTTTTCTGTGCTTGTACAGGTCGGTTTGTGTCGGACCTGTCCAGAAACCACATTGTTGGTTTTCCCACGAGGCGGCTCATTAAATACATTTTTTTCACAATTCATCGTTAATAATCAAAGTACTCTAAAAGGTGATGTTATTTTATACGCATCGTTCAAGTTTCAATAAACATTTTAGTAACTATGGAAAACTATTGTTGGAATTCAGAGGTTGGTCTGTATTGTGTGCTAATAGTCACCAAAAGACTCATTTTAGAATCTGTCGTGGCGAAATCAATTAGCAACTTTGACTGCAAAATGAGTTTGGTGCAGAGACAACGTACCTTTGGAGTTTTGGACAACGTTACACTGAATGCAGTCATTCCTGACTTCTCAATTTAACCCATATTTGACGAATGGATTTTCCCATCATTATCAATTGGATGAGTCCATTTTTATTTTTAGGGGTATCAGGAGTGATTTTTTTTTATTTTTTTTTTCTCATTTTTCGATGAAATTCTTCAAAGCAAACAGAATAGCCCCAGATGGGACGCCGCGTTCTGCGGCGTCACATCTGGGGCTATTCTGTTTGCTTATGTCCCGTCCCATAAAAGGGACGCCAGGCTTAAATGAGTTTATGCACATGTATGTAAGCATTTTCCAATCTTTTGAGTCGCTAAGACTTTCCAGAAAACGGGCAAAATTATTTTAAGACACTTTGGACTAATTTGGTTATATTATTGATATTTGAGCCTGTGCGTGAGAAAACAAACAACTATGATTTGGGTTCCGACCAGGTCCGACACAAACTGGGCTGTACAGTCACAGAAGATGGTTTGCATTTAGAAAGTAGAGTAATTGCACTATCCATGTAGCGAAAACAAGGTGCTGATCAGCGAAGCTGGGGTGGGTAACAAGAATATTTTCGTTAGTTATACATAGCGAAGGCTTTACGAAAGCAGCAAGGAATGGATAGCGAAGACTTTACGAAATTACGAAAATCCGGTAACAATATCGATTCGTAAACCCTTCGCTAGTTTCTGTTTCGTTAGTTAATAACGAAGATGTGTAGTTGCTGTGTAGAACAAAAATCTCATTACACGCACTAATCAAAAGTGGAGAAAATGACAATTAAAACACAAATAAATAAACAAGTTGGCTTCTTTAAAAAGAAACCAATGAAAAGGTCAGCAGCCGTTTGTTATAAGAGATTCCTTTTGCTCTAGATTTCAGCTAGTGTTGTTGATTCTCTGGTTTGTCATTAATTTCGATTCTCATGCGTCCTTTACATGAATGTCGTTTCTTGTTATGAACGCTTGACCAGTGTGTGTATGTGTCACTCAAGGCATTGACCAAAATTTCTGATGTTATAGAACCAATGCCAATACTAAAGGATCAATATGTCGATGTGCAGAAAACCATTTTGCAGTGCAGTCAATGTGTGACAGAGATCTGAATTTTGACCTGCAGCCACACTACCAGAAACAGACCCATAGGACCGATGTGATGGACTAAAAGTCAGCTATATAGAGTTCCTATAGTTTCTGTACCCCTCGTCAGGGTATCTACGATCTTAACCTAGATGCGCTATGATAAGCAGTCACCACGATCAAGACTGCTTGCTAGATTTTACCGCTATTTGACGGGGTGTGTCAAAAATGGATAAATTTAATTGACTGCGGTTAACTGTCTAGTCAGTATAGACGGGTTCACTAATTTTTTATTAAGCGCTTTATGTGACAAAACGCGTAATTGAGAGAGAGAGCAGTCGATCATGGGTAGAATTTTCTTCATATTCAAAGTAAACACTGTGGAAAAGTCTCAGGACCTTTTCCAATAAATAAATAAGATACAATGAAATAACATTACAAACAATAACATATTTTAGATTTTAAGAGGTGTTGAATGTATTTTTTTTTTTATTTTTATTTTTTTTTATTATTATCATTATTATTTTTTATTATTAGTCATTTATTTATTTATTTATTTGCGGTGCTTCAAAACTAGAAATCTATTGGCTGCGTTAAGAAGTGGGTGTCTTGGTCTATAACAGACTTGAGACAGTTGGACTCTAGCGCTGTTTTTGAACATCTTGAATTGATCTCGGTCTAGCTCGTACGAATTCCGTACGTACAACCTAGAGAGAGAGAGAGAGAGAGAGAGAGAGAGAGAGAGAGAGAGAGAGAGAGAGAGAGAGAGAGGATATAAAGGGTCACGCTTAAGTTACATGTACTTTAAAGCCTACTACCAAGTAGCTATCGTACGCTCTTTTTATTACGAATTTGACGTGAACAATATGCTTCGATTTTAGGGCTTGAAATCATTTAAAAGTAAATAAAACTAAGTAAATACATGCAAATGAATCGTCCACCGAATGGTTGTAGTGTACGTCCCGATTTCAAAAACTACAGTACGGATTGTTCTGCCATATACTACAAGTTATGCATCAGTCATTTTCATCCCGGTTTCTCTAGGGTCAGGGATAACGGGGACACAGCGGGGCTAAAGTCCCAGGTTTTGACGGCAGTATAGGGGATGTGCGGGAGTATTAATGTCCCATCTATACATGGTCACATTAATTAACATTTAATGTTAATTGTACGCATTGTTAACATTTATGGTCCTTATTTAATTTGCAAAAGTACCTGCACATTTACATGCATAAATTCAATTCCCCCTGTCATGATTCAGTTTCATTAGAACAACTCCCGGCTATTATTTCACATTGATTTTGTCAGCCTCCGGGGATCCTTACCTTCTAGCATTGATTTTACCACAAATCCCTACTTTCAGTAGGGCTTTAAAAATTAAAATCAAAGCCCCGCTATACTCATGCCGTGGAGGGGCCGTTGATACAAATGACTGGGGATTTAGTTAAAAGATACTTGTAGAAAGAAATAAGTAAATACAACTCGCCTTCGTCTCGGTGTAATACTTATTTCTTTGTACTCTTTTTAACTCTAACTCGTATCTCAAACAATGTCTGTACGACACGTTAAGGACAAAAATATGTCGTAGATGCTTTGAAGAAAGAGGCCCCTGTCAATACTTGAAATGTTTATTTATTCTTTCCAAAATGGCCGAAAAAAATAATTCATGCATTCTACCTCAATCATATTTAAGAACAATATGACAGGGACGGAACGAAGCACAGAACATTCCATCATTGTTAATTTGCACTATGTCCAGATATTAAAATGTGTTTTGGGCTATTTTGGATTTCCTTCACTTATCCACTTTGACAAACAGAAAAATGAAAAATGAAAGCAAATGAACCACACAGAAACATCCACTAGATTTGTTCAGTCGTAGAGATCTCGTCATGGTCAAGGTAACAAAGCATGTTCAAATCGCTGGCTGTTTTATGTGAATAAACTGGTTGCAGGATGACTTGTTTAACATTGGTATCCCATTTTCAAAATTTTGTCACAAAGTACTTTGAAAAATAATTGTTTAATCCGCACAACTCTTTCATTTCTAAAGTTAAATGCAAATTGAACATTTCAATGCAAAACTCGACGCTCCTTCTTCATTACAGCCAGTCGATTTTGTCTAAAATGAGGGTGCACGGTTTCTTGGGAAAAAAATCAGAATTATGCTTACCTGTTTTGTGGTAATGTCGACATGTTGGACAGTTCGAAGATGGAGGGAAAAAAAACAAACTTTTTTTTTTTGAGGGAAAAAAAAACTTTTTTTTTTTTTTTTTTTTTCTTCCAGAAATTCGATATTATCAGAGGTGGGGTCAGTAAGAATCCCATCAGACATAAAAATTTATACAATCGGTAAAAACATAGCCGAAAATGGAAATAATACCATTTTGAATGACAATATACCATTACCGAATGCTTAACGACAGCCTCAGATCCTTCGTAAAAGTTAGACTTTATAACGAAGATTTGTCACATTTCGTTATTTACGAAACCGTTCTTGTTAACCAAATTTTAGCTAACGAAGGTCCAACGAAGACATAGCGAAGAAAATTGGGCTAACGAAGCTTCTTGTTACCCACCCCTGATCTGCACCTTTGTTTTCGCCTATGCAGACAGTTGGTTTTCCCATGCGTCTGCTCATTTACAATTTTTGAACAATGCGACCGGGGAAATGCAACTCAACCCCAAACCAAGCCTTTTGGGACTCTTTAAAAATGGCCCAGTTTGTGGAAATTCAATATATCTTTCAGCCCAGTTTGTGGGATTGACCCAGTTTGTGTGATTTGCACCGTTTGTTGGACTGGCCCAGTTTGTGAGTCTTACATATATATGAAATCTTAATTTTGTTGAATCCGTCATAAAAATATATACATGCATGCAGATACATGTAGGCCTCCAAAGAAATCATAACGAACGAACGAACGATATTGTATTGAAGAGGGTGTGGGCGTATTCATACATGACCGACAATACCACGCCTAACAAACGATCTGATGCTCAACCGACGGTCAAATGTGAAAACTAAACTGCTCTAGGAGGAGCTGAGACGTTGCGCTCCGTATTTGCGCACCTTGTAAACTGGACGCATTCCGGTTCTTTATGACTATTAAATAAATATTTTTCAGCAGCATAAGCTTCAATAAATATCCAATCGAATGTTGAAAACAAGAGTCAGCAAAGACACACGAAACAAATGTTACCAAAATTATGCGTAAATACGTATTAAGTTTTGAAGGCAACTTCTTTGATGATTAGAGCCTGTGCGTGAGAAAACTAACAATTTGCATGGGCGAAAACAAAGACGCAGATCAGCTTCGCGGTAACCGCGAAGCTGATCAGCGTCTTTGTTTTCGCTACACGGATAGTACATTTCCTCCTCTACTTATACCCAAACTTTCAAGATTCTGGGTTTCTTCTGTGACTGTACAGGCTGGTTTGTGTTGGACCTGGTCGGAAATCCAAATTGTTGGTTTTCTCATGCACATGCTCATTAAGTTTTCATAACCCTTTTCATAATACTGGTTCACCACTCACATGTCAATCCATCCATACATGTAACCCTTATTGGTTTAGTTGGGTGGGTTATATTTGAAGCACTTGTTGGATGTCATGACATCCTCATTTTGGGTAAAAGTCCCATAAAATGGAGGCAACGTCCCGACATGGCCATGGCTGTTGACTGGGACGTTAAGCATCAATTCAAACAAACAAACAAACAAACAAACCTGTGAATTATAAAGTAAAATGGGACCAAAGTATGTTTACACGTAATTTGCATGCGTAGAAGTCAGCCACCTTAGGCCTCGTTTCCACGAACATTTTTTCTTTGGCTCGAACCCACACTAGACACAGCGGTGAGATGATCGAATGATTAAGAAACCGCCCGACCACGGGGCATATGTATATGACTGTGTTATAGTTCTCCAAAAATCCCATGATTCGTTGCAGATAAAAGATACGAATATACTATACAAAATAATAATTTCGTTTTATAGAAGATATAAGTTACATTGTACTTACTTCTGCTGCGTATATCCTCTTGTTGACTGTTGAAACTTCTGTATGTCAGATCGAGTCTACTTTTATACGGTTGCGGCATTTGACGCAGATCTCTCATAAACTTTTCACACCATTTCGTCATAATCTCATATTTGAAACATGCTCGGTGTTAATGACGATAAAACGCTGGAGAATGATTTATTGATGAGTTTCAAATGACATGTTATAACATTGTTATATGTGTGAAAAGGACAGCATTGCTGAGATATTGCGGGCGTTCTACATCGAGGCTGTTAGAACATTTGGCACCGATCTGAGACACGTTAAAAATCCTTAGAATGTGCACGTGAGGGATCCGAATATGCACGTGAGGAATCCAGTGTCACAGTGTGATTAGGATGGTCACTATACAGCTAGGCTCGCATGAATAAAGTTTTATGCCATGCATTCTACGCTTCTTCTAATTACGGTGGTCGTTCGACTCTCACCAATGAGAAAGGCCGTATACGATATACACTTCTTGATTATAAGATTGTTCATGTGTGTGTGTGTGTGTGTGTGTGTGTGTGTGTGTGTGTGTGTGTGTTTCTTTTGATGGCTGACTAGTTAAATTTTAGCTCTAAACTGTCGATTGCAAGTAGAGCAAGTCAACGTTGAAGAGACTGGTGATTGTCCATTTTTCTTTCACATTCACAGATTATCTTTTCTTCATAAAGAGCTGCTCTTTTGCTGATGAGACTGTGTCACTTTGATCGATCCTGTGCAGCCTGTTCTCAAGACTCTAGTGGTGTGCTGAAGTTGAGGTGTTCAAGCAGGAAGTTTGTTTTTGTAGCGTTTTTTCTTGCCACTTTGGAAGCGCTATTCCTCCTGTAATTCTCCATTAATTATTTTCTTTGGAAGTCGCTCATGAGGCATCCTTACAATATGACCTGTCTATCTCAGCTGTGCTAGCTTTGAGACAATATGCATGCTTTGCATCCCCGTCTTCTTTAGGACCTCTGTGTCTGGGATCTTGTCCTTTCATTTGACTTTAACAATTTTCTCAAACAGCTTCAGTGGAAATGGTGAAGTCTCTGCATGACTTTGGTATCTGTCCAGGTCTCACATGCGTATATGAGCGTTGGCAGTACCGCAGCCTTGTAGACTTTCACCTTGCTGTCAAGCTTGATTCCATTACGCTTCCAAACATTTGCACGGAGTCTTCCAAATGCCCTCTGGGTTTTTCTGTCATGGCAGTGATCGCATCTGGAGAGAGTGCTTCCCATGTAGGTTCATTCAATTTACCAACAACTTTCAGCTTTTGCCCATTCGCAGTGATGGTTGATTCATTGTATGGCTTTTCAGGTACTGATTGGTGTACAACCTCTTGTCTTTTTTTTGTGCTAACTGTAAGGTTATAGTTATCACATGATTGTTGTGAACCTTGATCCATTGTCTCTTGCATTTTGCCTCTGAATTGGCGTTCTTATCTACTCGTATGTCATCAGCAACGAGGAGCTCATATAGCACATCTGTCTGCACCTTAGCTTCTTAGGTTGAATAACTTGCCGTCAAAGCGGTACCTGATTGGATTGGTGCATTGCACTTTCCAACACCTTCTGGACTATAAGAATCTTATATGGGGTTCTGTTCTAGATGCAAGTTTCCAACCCAAGGGATGGCCGTGCTGAGCGGAACCGAGGCTCTGCCGAGGTTCCGCTCAGCACGGTCATCCCGAGGGTTGGAAACTTCCATCTAGAACAGAACACCATATTAGATTCTTTTTCTTGCACAACAACCCCCAAAATCTGGTTTATTTAAAGGTTTTGCGTATTTTTTTTAGCCTGGGTGAGAACACCTGGGTGAGATGCAATTTTATCACCCAGGCAAAAAGTGTGGCAATTTCTGTCTGGTGTGCAAGAAATATAACTCCTACCCAGGTCTGGTGGTCTATACCAGCTATGGCATTAAAGTCGCGAAGAAGGATAAACTTGTCTGCACGTGGCGATGCAGAAATAACATCGTCTAAGTTATGATAATACTTGTCCTAAATCTAATATTGGATGTTCATCGTAGCTGCATAGACAATGCCAATATTTGCATGTTTATCTCCCGACAGAGGAAGTCTCGATGTCATTCCCGAGTTTTAGCAATTCTGAAAGCTCACCAACAAGCTCGTCAAAGCCAACTCATGCTTCACGCCTCTATTCACTTTTGCGTACGCCCCAAAGAAAGTGTATCAAGTACGAACCGAGTCTCACTCAGTGCAGCTATCTATACTGACGGACTTAAATAACGCAACACTTTATATAGGTTATCATTTGCATAAAACTGATTTACAGTTAAACTGAAGCATATAATAAAAATAATATCGTGAATCTTAACACCATACACAATATTTATCCATAAACAATTGTTCGCTGAACTCTTTCTTACACGTCGTCGAGGCGCAACTTTTCTGAAGAAAACCTATCTGCGGTTTCAAGAAAAGGGATAAACCATCTTTAAGGCGCTAGCGTTTTTCGCTGACGTCAAACGTACGACGTAAAGTGCTCAGAACACAGAGGCATTCGATTACAGAACCAAAAATTATGGTACTTTTACGTTAGTCCCGTGTCTTTTCGAATTTGTTTCAATCTTACATGCAGAAAGGATCATGTGTGAAATAGCATTCAGTTTGCCTATATTTTGAAAGCCTGTAACTTAAAAAATATGGAAGTTATGACTGTAAGCATGTGTTTTTCAGAAAGCCTGATGTCTTGTGCACTCAACAAAATAAACTCTGGTTGAACATTTTACATATACTTGCCATGGCTTCAGTTTTTTGAGGGTAGGGGTAAATTTTTTGACAAAAAAAAAAATTTCATTCAGAAATCAGAATATCAAAACTTCCGACCATATCCATCAAATACATGCCAATATAACATTTGGGACATAAAAAGATGAGGCAGGTGGCCCCATTTTCATAAAAAGTAAATAAAAAATATTGCATTCCTTTGGTCAATAATTATATTGTCCATAACTTTTGAGCATAACCTGTATTACCTAGCATATCATAAATACACACCTTATACATGCAATACCAAGATTTTTAGTAGTGTGTCTGATAAATGTACCTTATACATGGGTGCTACATCAAAACTTTATTGTTTGTGCTTTATGGCATAAAACTGACCCAGAGAACATGTTTATGTTAGCAAAGAAAAAAATCTCCTGTCCAAGCAGATCTTGACTTGTCTCAAATATGCTTCGTTATGATATATACCTCTTAATAGTCTTCAAAATGCAAAGCTAAGATAAAAGCACAAACTGGGTAAAGAGAAACCTTCAAGCTTAATTAAAACACATCAGTACAGATACTTAAATTTCTAAAACGAAGAATGTCCGTATTCAGAATGTTCTGAATATTTAGATTAGCAAGATATTTGGCTAGCTGTCAAGCTGCAGATAATTTTGCGTGTGTGTGTGTGTGGGGGGGGGGGGGGGTACACTGAAAGCCTTCTTTGCAGCCAATTTCTATTTTAAGCCTTGCTTGCAGTTCAGCCAATTTCTATTTCGAATTTTACAGCATTAAAAGTTGCCGTGTATATATATTGCATGGGCGTGCTTTCGTAATATGAGGGTTAGATATCACATGTCACTTGGTTTCCAACAATTTTTGTTTGGAAATTTCACTGAATTTAACAGATATGCCGACTTTCTTAATTTTCCCTATTTATTCTTAGCTTGTCTAAGTTATATATGCGTATGCCTACACCACCAATGAAACATGACCATGGCTAACACATTTTAACAAAATGTGGGCCTAAAGTGTGGACCTAAAACTGTGGGCCTATTAATTATCAAATGTTCCCTACAATTACAACCCAGAGTACCTCAGAGTATCAAGAATCTGTACAGTCTTTGGTATAAAAAGTACATACTTATGGGCTGCCGTTTTACTATACTTAACGACACTTCCAACGCTACCGATAGAGTGTTTGCGATAATTTCAAAACTACTCAAGATATTGAAATGAAAATTGCAGGGACGATAGAAAAATTCATTAGACGTCTACTGAAGGCAAAATAATGCCAGCAGACTTTTTTTAAAGAAACGCTCCGGGCGTTTGGACACACCACCCCGCCTTTTCAAAAGTCACAAAACCACGTATAGCGAACAAAGATCTTCACAACAGTTCCTCCGTATTTCCTTCTCGTTTTACATGTATTTTCTCTTTTTGCCACAACACATGACGGGAAGAACAGTTCTCAGAAAAACAAATCATATGCACGGTCTCACAGGGGTATGCGTCTGACACACGACGGTGTGACGTCTCATACAGCATGCAAGACTTTAAACCTTCTGCAAGCAAACAGATAGTTAATCAAGTTAGCTATCTAAATCATCGACTTAAATCAAATCGACCATATCTGTCCCATGTCTGGGTCATTATCAGCTGTGTAGGAAGGAGACGGTACCCTGCTACAGTTTTAGCAATTTGTAAGGTATGGGTGGAAGGGTATAGCGCAGCTTACTTGTATGCGGTACGTAGCTTCGATGCGTAGTTGTTGGGTAACTGTAATTCGAATAAACGGTGGCCTAACTAGGTAATTTGATTGGATCAGACGGATATTTTGCTGTGATAGTTTAGTTTCAATTGTTTTGTTTGTTGTTTTGTTTTTTCTTCTTTCTTCATGAATAAAACATACAAAAAGAATTACACTATGGCAATAAATATTGTAGATTTATTGCTGAAATGATGTTTTGTTTAATCCCTCAAGTTTTGCGACTTTTGAAAATAAGTGTAGTTTGTCTAAACGCCCGGGCTGTTTCTTAATACAGGTTAAAAGGTTCGCTGGCATGATTTTGCCTTCAGCACACGTCTCATGAATTTTTCTATCGTCCCTGCGATTTTCATTTCAATATTGAGGCTTGGTTAGGGGTAGGCAATATCCCATATCCCAAAATAAACCGTTTAAAATATCCCATATCCCAAAATTAATTTAATTAACTCGTATCCCAAAATAAATTCCAATTTCCCATATCCCAAAATTCCTGAATATCCCATATCCCAAAATAAATAGGGTCAATATCCCATATCCCAATATAAAAATGGATGAATATCCCGTATCCCTAAATACCCTAAACAAGCCTCAATATTGTGTATATTCATATTATAGTTTTGAAATTATAGCAAAAACTCCATCGGTAGCGTTGGAAATGTCGTTTTAAGTATATTTGTTCCCTATTTACGAATATCAATAATTCATTTTAGGATATCCATAAATCATTTTTGGATTTCCTTAAATGAATTAAGGATATCCATAATTCATTTAAGGATATCCTTAAATCGATTAATGGATATCCTTAATTCGGTTGAATTATGGACATTCATACATTGATTTTAGGATATCCTTAAATCACAAGAAAATTATATAAAAGAAATAGGGAAGCTTTTCAAAATTGAATTTAGGATATCCTTAAATCGAATTATGGATATCCTTAAATCGAATTATGGATATCCTTAAATCAGCCTATTTATGGATATCCTAAATTCGAATTATGGATATCCTAAATTCGAGACTAGTTTTGGATATCCATAAAAATAAGCTGATTTAAGGATGTTCACTGCCAATGAAAAAATATTCAAACTTTTTTTCTAACCACTCTTTTTTGATTCCAAAATACAACACAAGACATCTGAAAACAAAATAAATATAGGGTAGTGTGCATTTTTTCAAGCTACAGGCCTCTGAATGAGACCTCTGAGCGCCATGTTTTAAATTTAGTAAAATTAATTTAATTTTTAATTCTTTAAAATATACCTGTCTTGAACAAAAATACACATAGAATTCTTTTAAAAGTCTCAATTGTTACGTAATTCAGACTATTTCGGACCAAAAGCATAGAAGAATTTGCAACTTGAAGTGGATGACATAATTTTACGATTCATTTTCCAACCCTACCCCCATACTTGAAAAGTCGGAAAAACTCAATATTTTGAAATGTGCCAAACCCATATTTGTTGATTCAAACTTTTTCTTGTATTTTCACACAACATAGAACGTGGTAATATATAGTTCGAATAAAAGAAAGAAATATATAGGGTAGTGTGCATCTAAGAGAGAACCAACAACTTGAAAATCGCCATTTTCAGCCTTTTTTCGGCCGTTTTGTTTCTTAAAGCCCATTTCATAAAACCATCTAAAATTTTAAAACCAGCACACCAAAGACACAAAGACTGACTTAGAAGACCGTGTACACATATACTGCAGCTAAAATAAACATCGAACTAGTGCAATTAATTTGAAGATGTATAATATTCAAGTTTAATCTACCCTACCCCCTAAATTTTACTGACAACTTAAATTTTCTGAAAAGTTGCAGAAAAAAGGTGAAAAAATGAAGTTTCTTAGATTGACAATTTTCATGGCTCATTCAATGCATATCATCAATATGTATCCAAATGTAAAATATTAGGGAAATTTCTGCAACCGTTTACGAGATATTCAACAAAAGAAAAACCGGAAGTTCCGAAATGTCAAATGTCTTAAGGATATCCATAATTCGAATTTAGGATATCCTAAAATCTAATTAAGGATATCCTTAATTCAGCACGATTTTGGATATCCAAAAATGTATTTTAGGATATTCTTAAATGTATGGATATCCTTAATTCATGGATATCCATATACAAAGAATAAATAGTAAAACGGCACCCCAGCCAATACAAGACCATCAAGAAACGCCTGCACTGTGACCGAGTTAAAGCTACCCCCGCCCCACGGTTCTTCTAGCAGAGAGTGAACTACGGTCCTTTTGCACTTACTATTGCCTCTCTGCACCAAGATAATATTTGATGATATTTTGATCCCTTTATCTTCTCATTCAAGCAAGTGAACGAGTTGCTATTCATTATTGTTTTTGTTTACAATAGAAACCGGCTCAAATTTTTATGTCTATAGTCATTTTCAATAAAAGGTGCACTGTATGTGACTAGTTACGACAAAGATAGGTTTGGATGGTTGATTGGTGTATAACGTTCCACCAACAGCAAAGGTCATATGGAGACGGGACCTCGGTTTATAGTCTCGTCCGATAAAAGCCTGGGATAGAACCTGCGACCGCGACCCCTGGTTTACAAGGCAACTGACATAACCACTGCGCCACATGTAACACTTTTACTAGGGACACTTGTCCTAAGGTCACAGAGGCTTCTTGTAAAAAGGTTTGAAATTTATAGTGTGATTCCAGGTGTGTGATAAAAGTATTTTGCAGATATATTGCAAATAACTAAGCGTAATTGAAATATTTACCTGGCAGAATAGAGCGCTTAGCACTTAGTGTGTCGCCAAATGTGCAGCAAAAATGTTGAAATTCGGTTGACGAATGAGAAAAAAGAATGGAATGGTGGTGGTGGTGGTGGGGGTGGGGGTGGGGGGTGGCAATTAACACCGATTTCCAAACTTCTTGTAAGTCCTGTAAATACAAACTGATATTAGGATCCTGACAATAATGTTCTGTCCTGTCCTATAGACAAAAACACTTTATCAGAGGCCATGTTTAACACCACATTGCACTGTACCACTTCTATAGTGTTAATTGAATTTAGCACCATCATACTCATCTCGTAAATATCATAGGACTGAGCGAAGAAGTATGAGGTATAGTCAATAAGTTCTAAATTAAGACTTTGGTAGTAATCACGCCGTATTAATGGCAATCGCGAACAACCAATTTGATAAACAAAAAGAGTTCTAGATTGCCATAAACAGTCGTTTCGGATTGTCAAAATGACGATGTAGAACGTAAATTAGTTCTCGATTGCCAACACGTGCATCATTTTGGCAATCTAAAACGCCTATTTTGGAAGTCGGGAACGGAGTTTGTATAAAATCACACGTTCCACATTGTCGCTAATACAGGGTGGTAAATGACAGTTAAGTTGATGTTTGCGGTTCTCATATTATGCTATTTCAAGTACCGTTTGTCATATTATTATTGTATAGTGATAGATGTTTCAAATATTTATGATCATCAACATTGAACGGACAACCTTTTCTTGTCACACAAGAATCTGTCGTATGAGTACATTCTCAATACTTTATGTCTGTACTCAATTCAGAGCTACAGAGCCTCGTCGTGAAGCAATAGTTATTTATCATAAATATTGGCATGTATTGATGGAACCCAGGGTATGCATCTCACAACTATAGGTTATTCCAGGGTCTCTATAGAAGGGGTCAAGAAACTATGCATTGATTTTTCCAATAATCAAAAACTAATGTATGTCAAGTACCATATATACGGACAGTGTAAGAAGTTGTTAAAACACTTACTCAAAAGTGAATTTATCACAGTAAAAATCGTGAAAAACCAATTAAAGATATGAAATACAATATAATAAGCAATGCATCATGTCAGCTTGACAGTCATACAATTTTCAACAAAATTAATTGTGCAATGTTCAAGAAAATTGTGAAAATGCATGAAAAAAAATGTGAAAATGGACACTGTGGTACATATTAAGTCAAAACAGATATAAATTCCAAACTATAGTACTATTATTAATGTAGACTGGATAATTTAGCATGTTCTGATATAGAAAAAATGAAAGAATTAATAACAGGATTATGGTAAATTGACATTAATTATAAATTTTGAATGTATGTTTTATAGGTGAGTAAATATGAAACTGACATACAAGAGTTTTGAACATAGGACAAAGATTCTTGACCCCTTCTATAGAGACCCTGGTTATTCTAATGTTTTAAGTCATAGAACGAGTCTATTTGTCAAAAACCGTGACTCACAGAATGACTCATAACTAATGGTTTGGTTTAAACTTTTATTTCTGTCAATACATGCACATATAACAAGACAAACAAAGCATATTATACAATCATTGCATATAAAACAAGGGATTCAGAGTGAAGTCGAAAGGAACTTATGCTTTGGATATGTCACCATTCTTTTATTGCGACATGTAGGAAAAACGTCGGAAGTTTGGAGTTCAGCAGAGAGACGGCAGGGGTTTCAAACATTGCGAATTTATTGATTCGGAACTAGGAAAATTACTGTATGTTTTAAAAAAGTCTGTGACAATTTTAATTTTATACAAAAGTGAAACGCATAGATCTTAAAAAAACTTTGTTGTCTCTACTGACAATAAAGACCATACTTTCCCAAGTTTATACGCCATGTTTTACGTGGTCCTGTCCGTAAATATCAATTACTGCCTTACTTTATCCACAACAGTGAAAATTGATTTTGATACAGACTATAATCTACCTGTGTTTTCCAAAGTCAATCGAGCGTGACATTTAGCGCCAATCTGTCAAATAAATCGATGGTCACTAACAGTCAACAGAAGAATGAATTATGTTGGAATTAATTTTGATTTTCGGATATAATTTTGTTTTGTAGAAGTGTTGCTTCAATAAAAGGGAAATGTCTGGCGATTCGTAAGTTTTTAGCTTATAAATCCGTTATAAAAAAGCAAGAACCATAAACGACCTATTTAGCGCACGTGCCTGTAAGTTCAGAGTAAGTCTAAGATAGTGATATCATTTCAATTGCCCCATTAACACGCCTACTACATATTGATAAAATTCTTTCATTGTTACATTCATATACAGATTCACTTTTTTGTTACAGATATGAATGAAATGCCTGCTGTTGTTTTATTAATTATTTTAATATTTATTAGATTCTATTATTTTTGTTCAATGATTTTTTTTAACTCTTTCAAGTTTGTTTCATTGAAATTAGATGTTCTGATTAGGTCAATTAGGAGTCATTGATAAATCTGGGCCTAGCAGTAATGAATACTGGAAAGAGGGTTGACACTTCACAAATAGATATATATGCAATCTGGCAATGGTTTTAATTTTGTTTGTATGGTCCGGCTTAACGTCCCATTCAACAATTTTTCAGTCATGTCGGGACA
This sequence comes from Rugalucina vietnamica, assembly GCA_964017185.1. NCBI lineage: Eukaryota > Metazoa > Mollusca > Bivalvia > Lucinida > Lucinidae > Rugalucina > Rugalucina vietnamica. The sequence goes on from OZ024877.1 coordinate 47,646,721, forward strand.
GAGCCAAAGCTTCCTGGGTTTAACCAGTTCTCTAGGGAGTTAATGTGTCTTGCTCAAGGACGCAACACGGTTCCATTTGTGGGTATCGAACCAGGACCTCTCAATTCGGAGTCAGATGCTCTACCACTACGCCACCACGCTCTCTAATGGTTTTAATGAACCACAATATTGCCCTTGTCTGACACAGTGTAGACGAAAAAATTGATGAAGTTCATGCCCCATCCACAGATGCATGGCAGTACTATGGAAGGCAAAAGCCGTCAAAAGTCCCATTTATAAATGAAACAGACGAAGTAGAAATGAACTAATTCATTTTCAAATAAAATAAACCGTTATATCACATAAAACAAACGAAAATGACACAAAACAATTACTTATGTGAAACAGACCAATTCATTTTAAAACCAAACAATCAACTTCTCCAAATGGGACAACTTGAAATCAAACGAAACAAACGTTTCCCAAACCAAACAATTGATTTTGAAATAAACCTATCCCGTAATAAAAAAGGTGCAGATAATGGTCAAACGAAATACCGAAAAATAGAATATTAATAAAATGGACCCGAGTCAATTCGGCCCAAAACCACTTACTTGGAAAGCGTCAAAGTCTCATCATGATAGAACATCATTATCATCATCATCATGATCGATCATCACCATGACAATCGATAGTCATCATCATGATCGATAATCATCATGATCGATCATCATCCTGATCGATGATCATCATCATCATCATCGATCATCACCATCATGATGATGACTATCGATCGTCATGGTGATGATCGATCATGATGATGATGATAAAGATGTTCTATCATGATGAGACTTTGACGCTTTCCAAGTAAGTGGTTTTGGGCCGAATCGACTCGGGTCCATTTTATTAATATTCTATTTTTCGGTATTTCGTTTGACCATTATCTGCACCTTTTTTATTACCGGATAGGTTTATTTCAAAATCAATTGTTTGGTTTGGGAAACGTTTGTTTCGTTTGATTTCAAGTTGTCCCATTTGGAGAAGTTGATTGTTTGGTTTTAAAATGAATTGGTCTGTTTCACATAAGTAATTGTTTTGTGTCATTTTCGTTTGTTTTATGTGATATAACGGTTTATTTTATTTGAAAATGAATTAGTTCATTTCTACTTTGTGTTTATTTTGAAATGAATTGGTCTGTTTCACATTAGGAATTGTTTTGTGTCATTTTCGCTCGTTTTATGTGATATTACGGTTTGTTTTATTTGAAAATGAATTAGTTCATTTCTTCTCTGTCTGTTTCATTTAAAAATGGGACTATTGACGGCTTTTGCCTTCCATACAGTACACCTGGTAACAAGAGATAGTTAGCACAACTGAGAACAACAAATGCAGTGGCAGTGGCGGTAGAAGGGAAATACCTCTACGGAAACAACTTTCGGAATGATTCCTTTTGTTTTGTTGCTTATTCAACATTGATTTCATCTGTGTTGGATGTTCTAAGTTGCATTGGTTGTCTCTGGATGACATGTGGGTACTGGTATCAGAAGCGACCACATAAACAAATGAGCTGCTGCATCAGAAAATCAGCTACCTGCAAATGCAAAAACAAAGATGCAGATCAGCTGTGCAGTAAATACGCAGCTGATCAGCGCCTTTGTTTTCACTACATAGATAGTATGATGCCTCTTCTTACTTAATCTAAAATTTCAAGCTTCTAACATTTTTCTGTGGCTGTACAGCCCGATTTGTGTCTGACCTTTGTTGGTTTCTTCATGAGGCCGCTCAATTATTTTACATTTTGTTTCAGGGTCAAAGTAGCAGTGAGAGTTCGGCCATTTAATCAGAGGTAAGCTTAGGACTTGATTTTTGTCCTTAGAGATTTTTGATAAATCCAGAATGGATATTCAGATAAAATGGACATAAGCATGGAGCACAGGAGCACATTGTAGAACCTCGTATTCAGGCAATATCATCTGTAATTACTGCAGATAAATGACATACATTATTTACCACTTCATTTGTTAAAAGGATGTACTGTATTCTTTTTCATGGTTTCTAACAAGTTTTGGTCTGTTCAGCTTTAGATTAGCTCATGTTGGTTTCGCTGTTTTATCTATTCTACTAACATACAAAGCATGCATACATCCCAGCAGGCACATGACGTCAGAATGATGTCAGATCGACGTCGATGCGACGTAATGACGTCGCATCGACATTGATATGACGTCATTTTGACGTCATGTGCCTGCTGGGATGTGATTTGAATCAATTGTCAGATGTAATTATAGTAAAGACCTATAGAGTTGTTGCCTTATACCATACACACTCTTGTAAGAGCTCTGATTATACATTACAATATCAATAAAGTCCTTTCACTAATAGTCACAAAACAAGGTTGGTTCACAAGTCTCCTAATGTACAATTTCAGAGAGAAAGACAGACAGGCAAAATGCATAATAGAAATGAGTGGGCAGATGACCACAATCAGAAACCCAGATGCTCCAGCAAGTAAGTATTGTAACTTGTTGTAATAGATTTGGAAGTTTCTTGGATGTGTGATAGATAGATTCCTGTGTGTGTGTTAGGAAGTTTGCTGGATGTGTGATAGGAAGTTACCTGTATGTGTGATAGGAAGTTTCGTGGATGTTTGATAGGAATTTTCCCTGTATGTGTAATGGGAAGTTTCCTGGATGTGTGATAGGAAGTTTCCTGGATGTGTGAGAGGAAGTTTCCTGGATGTGTGATAGAAAGTTTCCCATATGTGTGATAGGAAGTTTCCTGGATGTGTGATAGGAAGTTTCCTGGATGTGTGATAGGAAGTTTCCTGGATGTATGATAAGAAGTTTCCCATATGTGTGATAGGAATTTTCCTGGATGTTTGATAGGAAGTTTCCTGGGTGTGTGATAGGAAGTTTCCTGGATGTGCGATAGGAAGTTTCCTGGATGTTTGATAGGAAGTTTCCCATGTGTGTGATAGGAAGTTTCCTGGATGTGTGATAGGAAGTTTTCAGGATGTGGCAATTTATGCAGGACACATCCAGATATAAAAATCTTCATCATGTGCTTGACAAAAATCTGACCACTACTAGGAATTCATGTTATGTAATATATGAGCCATGCTGTGAGAAAACCGGTCTTTGGGATTTCCGACCAAGTGCGACACAAACCGGCCTGTACAGTCTCAGAAAAAAGGTTAGAAGCTTGAAATTTTGGATTTAGAAAGAAAAGGAATTGCACATGTACATGTACTATCCATGTGGCCAAATCAAAGGCACTGATCAGCTCAGCTGCTTTGTTTTTGCATTGGCAAAAATCTGGGTTTCTCATGATGTGGCTCATATGATCTGGAATTTCTAAGAACAACCCATACCGAAATCAGGTACAAAATAGGCACAAAATTTTGTACCTATTTTGTACCATTTATGTGCCTTTTCATTTTAGGCACAAAATAGGTATACCTATTTTGTACCAGTCTGAGAACTTAGAAATTTTACATGTGCCTTTCATGTGCCTTTGCGGACTTAGACTTTTTTGCCTATACCTATTTTGTGCCTTTCAGGACTTAGTCGTTTTTTCATGTGCCTATTTTATGCCTAGTTCGGACTTAGTCATTTTTTGATGTGCTTTTTTTGTACTTTTGAAGAACTTAGATTTTTCTGCCTGTATTTTGGACTTTACCATTTTGAAGAACTCAGATTTTTCTGCCTGTATTTTGGATTTTAGATGTACCTTTTTTGTGCCTCTTCACGGACTTGTAATATTTTTTGACTAAAATCAGCCAGAAGGACATATGGATCGAAAACAATAGAATATAAAGATACATTATAAAAATGGTCAAAATATCTTTTTTAAAAGCATGCTGCATTTTAATCAGGCTTAATTCATGAGATTTAAGCAACAACTTAATTTCATCCTAGGCTGTACTAAGTTTTCTCAGAACAAATGAGTAACTCATAACATTTATGAAATTAATTTGTATTGAATTGTTTCTTATAATATGGAACTAAAAGAAATATTTCACTTCCAGTAAATTGAAATAAAATGAATCACAATGATTTTGTTTTGTTTTCTTGTATTTATTTTCTTATGTTATTTTATCAGTAATTCTATAATATGTCATAACATTATTATTCATATATCTAATGACAATGGCATCTGGATGTACCTAAAATGTGCCTATGAGCCACTTAATGACTTTCTAATGACTCTTATCTCATGCACAACACATTTTCTGTGTAAAATGAGATTTATGACCACTAACTTGTACACAAAACACCCAAGATCTATGCAAAAATCTGCATTTTATAGAGAGGCATACACCAGTTAACATGTGGATGCAAGGAATGAACAGAATATAGAAAGTAAGAATTTGACTTTTTATTTTCATAAACTAGGTGTGATTACACATATTTTCTGGTATTTTTTTTTTTTTTCAAATTTGCACTTTTGCTGCTACACTTTTTCAATCTGTTTGAATTTTAGATTTAAAACAAATAAAACTGTAACTTACTATTAAATTATATCAGCTGAATAATTTGTTTGTTTAGAATTATACTTTTATCATAAATGTATGCTGAGTTAAACCTCCCATAATATGTACTATCTCTTTGACTTTGGTAAATATCTGAATATTTTGACTCCATACTGAGATTCAGCTTCTTGTTGACAATAGATGATGATTATGTCACATGTAACTGCAGATTTTGGTGATATTTAATGCTATTTTATTCAGTTTTATGTCCTTTTCAAGATAATTTCAGTTCATATTAGACAGGTCAATTATTAGGTGAGGCGAAAACAGGAGAACCCCAAGAAGAACCACCTGGTACATATGCAAGCTGAACATGTGACACGCAGTTAAGATGATTGAATGGTAATGAAATAAGGGCTCTTAACCACTTGGCCACAGGTAAGCTATTTTGATTACAATATGTTTATTTGAGCAGCTCAAAATGGGAGATTGGGATGGCTGGGCTTAGGGGTTCTGACCAGGTCTGATATAAACCAGGCTGTATTGAAAATTGTTTCAAAACATTTTTTTTAATGGTGGGTTCTATGTGGTAAAAGTAGTACATTACATTGTGCTGATCAGCTGTTGTGAGCTTACAGTTTTTTGTATAACTGATCTGAGCCTAGAGCTGTTTTCGAATGTACTAAAGGCAGGTTTTCTTATAATGTGGCTTTTTAAAGTGGGGTGGGGGGGGGGGGGGAGGTTATATTGCGTACCTATAATGTGCCTGAAGACTGCAATATGATTGGCTGTTTTCAAGAACTAAGGTATGGTACCTAAAATGTACCCCTAGAAACAAACAGGCACATATTAGGTACACCAGGCACATATGAGGTACATATTAGGTACACTAGGCACATTATATGTACACAATTTAACTACTAGGGCACAATAAGCACATTGTAATCTTGTGCATAGGCACATAATATGTACATAGGGCACACTTTAGGTACAAAAGGCACATATTAGGTACAAAAGGCACACAATAAGTGCACTGGGCACAATTTAGGTACAGTAGGTACTTGATAGGTACATAGGCACAAAAAAGATACAATAGGCACAAGATAGGTATATAGGCACATAACAGGTACACCAGGCACATTAAAGATACACTAGGCACATTACAGGTACAAAGGGTACATTGCAGGCACATGTATAGATACAGTGAATTTCAAGTACAAAATAGGTACACTCTTATATTTGTATAAATGTACCTATTTTGTATCAGTTTGGCCCAGTCTCAGTCAATGGGCCAATCTTGTACAAAATAGGTATACCTATTTTGTGCCTATTTTGTACCCAGAAATTGTGCCTATTTTGTACTTTATTTTGGTATGGGTATAGGCGCCCACAATCTCTATAAGTCATATGTACGCTGGAGCACTTACACAATTTTGACCATACCTGGGAGTGTTTGTTCAATACTTTATTCTTACGGTCTACACTGGTTCAACTATTTACCGCTGTCTAGTCATTAGTAGCGCACCACAAGTTGGGGTCACCTCAGTATAACAGCGTATATCAATTTAGGTACACCACACAGTTTGGTCGTGAAAACCACATTTATCGTGTTTTAGATATTAATGGGACGAATCCCGGGGGAACACATCGATCCGCGATATAGTTAAGACCAGGCATCGGAATTAAGTTTGGCCAAAAAGAAAAAGTGTCAGTATAATGTGACTATGGGTGATATCAGGTAAAGTGTCTGGGATCTGATACAACAGTGAGGCCACTGTAAAAGTGAGCATTGAGCTCCCTATCACAACCAGGCGCCATCATAATATTACAGATAATGTTGACAGTATATACTCACAACACCGCAAGACTGTGTACACAGAAGCCCACCAGCTTTTTAGAAAAGCTAATACTTGTCATAGAATATCCTGTGATAACAGCAGTCCAGGTTTCCACAAGAAGTGAAAGAAATACTGTTATTCAAATGAGGATTTAAGATAAATTTGCTAACTATGGCTCTCGAAACTTTTGAAAGCACATAAAAGTTCCATTAAGAATGGTTAGATCATGCAAAAATAACCTTTATATAGTTGATATGTAAACAGAAAACAGCGCGGTGACCTAGTGGTAGGGCGTAAGACTCTAGACCAAGAGGTCCTTGGTTTTTTCCCCACTGGGGTCACTGTGTTGTGTCCTTGAACAAGACACATTTTCTCCCTGGAGTAAAGCCCAGAATGCAGTGGATCAGTCAAAATTGTTGACTGGGATGTTGAACCTCAATACAAACAAACCGTAACCAGATATGAGCGGCGTCATGAGAAAAACCAACATTTTGCATATGCGAAAACAAAGGGGCAGATCAGCTTCGCAGTTACTGTGAAGCTGATCAGTGCCTTTGTGTTTGTACATGAATTGTACTGTTCCTCCACTTTCTAAATCAGAAAATTCCAGCTTCTAGCCATCTCCTGTGCTTGTACAGCTCGGTTTGTGTCAGACCTGTGCGGAAACCACATTGTTGGCTTTCTCATGATGCGGCCAATATATATATAGGTGAACAGATTCTTTGTTCTTATACTTGTCTCACAAGAAAACAGGTCTGTCTAAATTTTATGGTTTTTGATAATACATAACCCCAGCTGGGGAGAATGATACAAGTTGAAATGTTCAATGTTTAATGTATTTTACCTTTTGAAAACATGGGCTAATTGTGCTCTTATTGGAGTGTGTGTGTTAATTAGAACAAATGCAGACTCCCTTACAATAGATAATCAATGATATTTCCCTTCTATTTTCAGATGAAGAGCCAAAAAAGGTAAGTTTCACTTTGTGGATACCACAGAAAACTAGGGAGTGCTTGAAATTACAATTGTGAGGTTGTATCCAGTGATGGAAAACATTAGCTGGCCAGTTTAATGTTTGTAACAAAGATCCAAATTAAAATGTCATCATGTGCAATGAGCAAACTGATCAAGATCCTGTATATGATGTCATGAACCAGGCCGTAGCTTATTTCTGTGGCTAAATATTGTCTTTAAAAGCCTCTGTTGCTCCTCTTAGCAAACTGGTAGCTATGTGAATACATACAACTTTAGTAACCCCTCTTTAAAGTTTTTAAAAAGAAAAACAATGAAATAACTTAAAAGATTTGGCAATATTTACCATATTACTATATCAACCAAAGTTATTTTACATGTTTTGGGTGTTTAATTATGTTGTCCAGTTGTCAGTCAATTTAAATGTATAAATCTGACAGGTCCATATTTATGTGTTTGATTTATGTAAATTAGAAGCAATTAAATTTCAAAGCCGAAATGAAAATAAGATCACTTAATACCATGCATTTGGAAATTGTTAAAATGCTTTGTTGCCTCTTTAAAGAAAGCTTGTATAAAAATTTGAAATCAAGCTGTATTTGTTCAGGGCTGGTGCCGAGGTTATAAAACTTTTTTCATGCTCAACTCAGCTGAGCTTGAAATTTCAATTCCTCATAAATACTGAAATAGTCCAAATATATTGAAATTGAAGGTTTAAAACTCCAAAGCCTGTAATTTATCCTGCATATAAATGTTAAAATGCCAACAGTTGTTGGCATTTTAACATTTATGAGCAGGATAAATTTTAGTCTCAGCTGAGCTGAGCATGAAAAAAGTTTTATAACCTTGGGGCCAGAACAAAACTTAAATGGGAGCAGGGTGGCCCTAAAGCGGTAGTCTGAGGGGACAGTCTGGTAAAAACCTTGCTAATTTTCCCTGCAGTCTGTTAAGTTTCCATTGCACTGCCATTTTTGTGTGTATAGAGCAAACCACGGTTAATTCTCTCGCACTGTGGGACAGTAAGATAGTAAAAGCCCCACTCATTTCCACGGCTATCTCCTAGGCTGGGGGCCGTGGGGGGGGGGGGGGGGGAGGGGGTGAGGGGGGATAAGAAATGACTGGTACATTACTTAAGATAATGACATAGTTAATACTATTTCATTTCAGTTCTCCTTTGACTACTCATATTGGTAAGTTCACTTTTCACAAATTTTCTAGGCAGTCATCACACAGTTTATTCAAAGACAATCAACTTAAATGAGAACAACCAACGCAGATGAAATAAAGATGGTACTGTGGGTAAGAAATACATGTACCTGTTGGGAACAACTTCCCATGGACTGGAATGATCTGTGGAAAGTTGTTCATAGTCAGGTATTTGCATAGAAATATATGTAAAAGTATCATATTGATTTCATCCATGATGGTTGTTCTCAGCCAATTTGGTTGTCTCTAGATAAACAGTGTGATCAGAGTATACTTAAATCATAATCTTGTTTTGGGTTGGTTTAGGCTGAGATAATTAATGACCTTGTGCTTGAGAAAACCAACAATTTGGGTTTCTGACCAGGTCCAACACAAACCAGCCTGTACAGTCACAGTTGATAGCCAGAAGCTTCAAATTTCGGATGAAGAAAGAAGAGGGATTGAACTATCCAAGTAGCGAAAACAAAGGCGCTGATCAGCTTCGCGGTTGCCGTGAAGCTGGTCTGCGCCTTTCTTTTCGCATTTGCAGATGGTTGGTTTTCACACGCGGAGGCTCATTTTTTATACCTGTTAGTCAACACATTTCTTTTGCCATTAGGCCTAAATGAAATGGGCCACAACATGAGAAAATGTACCTTCGGTCAATTTTTTTGAATATTAGAAAAACAATATACTTTTAATGCGTAATGTTTTTAGAGTTTGACAGTCTTTATTTGACCAGATTATTGAAGTTAGTTTGTGAGTTATGATAATTTTTCTGTGTGGACTCTATAGATGTCATTGTGACCTGCAAAATGACGTCAAAGTTGCATCATGCATTTCTGCATGCTAGTAGTGCCTACAAAACTGGTAGTAATTTCTTAAAATTAGTCGAAGCATTTGCCGGAACCCATTGTTTAGATAGAAACATTTCATCTTTACAGTTAATTTGTCGAAATTATTTTGTCTATTTCTGCAATTATGTGGTTGCTATGGTAACAGTTTGACAATACATACAGAAAAATTAAGTATATTATGGGCTAAAACAAGGGCAGATAACTCAAAATATTAGTAACTAATTTGCATTAAAACTTATTTATTTGGTCGCCCAGTATTCATATATTACAAATACAGTATTATTTCTGAATTGTATATTTTATGATATTTCCGCTTTTGAGCAGTTTCCTGCTAGTAACCGTCAGAATGTCCGAAGGTACATTTTGTCGCATTGTGGTTCAAATATATGTTTGGTTCCTGTTTCATGCCCCAAAAAATTAGGGTAGGTAGGTAGGGAGTATTATTTAATTTAGTCAAAACATGTAACTCAAAAAGCGGCATCAAAATCGGAAAATGTGGCTATTTTTAGTTGTTTTTCTCTCCAAAGACCATTTTAATATTTAGGGTAGGGTGAAAAAATTAGGGAGGTAGGGAAACCGGAACCACTCATATAAGTCATTTAGGCCTTAACAGGCTTCTCTTCCTCAGTGGAATTGTCATAAAAATAAGTGTCATTTCCTGGCCTAACCTCTGTGAAAGGATATCTTAGGTCTATCTTGGATCATTAGCTCACCTGAGCCGAAGGCTCACAGGTGAGCTTATAGTATGCCCATGCTCCGTCGTCCGTCGTCCGTCGTCCGTCGGCGTCCGTCGTCGTTCACAATTTCAAAGATCTTCTCCTCTGAAACCGCTTGGCCAATCAAAGCCAAACTTCATGTGGAGCATCCTTAGGAAGGGGGAACGAAAGTTTATATAAATGGTCCAGGTCACATGACCAAGATGGCCGCCATGGCTATAAATAGCAAAAACCTTTAAAAATCTTCTTCTCCAGAACCAGTGGGCCGATTTCCACGAAACTTGGTATGTAGCATCGGGGATGAGGGCCCATCATAGTTTATATAAATCATGACCCTAGGATGACCTTGACCTATTTTATGGCAAGGTCAACTTAGGTCGCCAATGCATTTGAATGGGAAAAAATGGTAAAATGCTATTTAATGGGTAAAACTTACTGGGAATAGGCAAATGGACAGAAGATTAATGTTAATGGAAAATTTTAGCCCCTGGGGGGTTGTCTGTCCCTGCCCCGGGGCTATATACATGTATATTTCCATAATAATGAAACATCTTCTCCCCTGAAACCGCTTGGCCAATCAAAGCCAAACTTCATATGGAGCATCCTTGGGAAGGGGGAAAGAAAGTTTATATAAATGGTCAAGGTCACATGACCAAGATGGCTGCCATGGCTATAAATAGAAAAAAACTTTAAAAATCTTCTTCTCCAGAACCAGAAGGCCAATGATTTTGAAACTTGGTGTGAAGCATCAGTGACTGAAGCTCTACAAAGTTTATATAAGTCATGACCCTGGGATGACCTTGACCTATTTTACGGCAAGGTCAACATAGGTCGCTCATGCATTTGAATGGGGAAAAGTGTTAAAATGTCATTTGTAGGGAAAAACTTGCAGGAAATGGGCAAATGGACTTAAGATTGATGATTCTAAAAAAATTTCGACCCCAGGGGTCTGTCTGCCCCCACCCCGGGGCAATATACATGTATATTACAGTGATATTCAAAGATCTTCTTTTCTGAAACTCCTTGGCCAATCAAAGCCAAACTTTATGTGGAGCATTCTTAGGAAGAGTGAATAAAATTGTATATAAATGGTCAAGGTCACATGACCAAGATGGCCGCCATGGCTATAAATAGCAAAAACACTTCAAAATCTTCTTCTTCAGAGCCAGAAAGCCTATGATTTTGAAACTTGGCATGAAGCATCAGGCAATGGAGCTCTACAAAATTTGTATAAATCATGATCCTGGGATGACCTTGACCTTTTTTACGGCAAGGTCAACTAAGGCCGCCCATGCATTTGAATGGGAAAAAATAGGAAAATGTCATTTAATGGCAAAAAACTTGCTAAGAATGAGCAAATGGACAGAAGATTTATGTTTATGAAAATATTTTGGACCTAGAGGGTTGTCTGCCCCTGCCCTGGGGCTATATACATGTGTATGACCATAATATGGAAACATCTTCTCTGAAACCGCTTGGCTAATCAAAGCCAAACTTTTAAGTGGAACATTCTTAGAAGAGTGAATGAAAGTTTGTATAAATGGTCAAGGTCACATGACCAAGATGGCCGCCATGGCTATAAATAGCAAAAACCCTTAAAAATCTTCTTCTCCAGTACTAGAAGGCCTATGATTTTGAAACTTGGCATGAAGCATCAAGCAATGGAGCTCTTCAAAGTTTATATAAATCATGACCCTGGGATGACCTTGACCTTTTTATGGCAAGGTCAACTTAGGTTGCCTAAGCATTTGAATGGGGAAAATTGTTATAATGTCATTTGAAGGGCAAAACTTGCAGTAAATTTGCAAATGACTGAATCTTTATGATTTATTAAAGAAATTGACTCCAGAGGTTGCCCTGGCCCTGCCCTGGGGTTATATACATGTATATTACCATTCTAGTCAAACAAGTTTATTGGTATATATCTCAGGTCTCAGGTGAGCGTTTACAGGACCATTGGTCCTCTGGTTTTGAATTGGACTACGAACTGTTCAATATAATGTTATTAAAACAAAGGGTTTGATTTTCTTTCTAATTTTTCCTGACTTGAAATATTTGATCTTACTTTCACCCTGAAAGTCTGTTCGGGCCATTCAATAAATAATCTTCTGGCTTACTGCATTAAAGCATTGACTGTTATATTAAAGCATTGACTTCTTCTTTGGGGCATGAATTCCCATTATGAACTGGGAATATTTGTTATCATATTAAAATATATTGATTGTTCAGACCATGTTTAAATATTTAAAATTACCACTATTGATTTACATATGGAAGCCAGTTTTTTTGTTTGCTTGTTTATATTGTTATAAGCTTTGTAAGGACTTATTAACTGACCTAAATATAAACCCTTGTATGGCATTATACAGCCGTAAAACATATTCTCAATATATCCCCTAGACTGGCTCTTCTAGGATTGCTTTAACGGGCATTTGCCTAGACATACTTGATTTCACATAAGTCCAATTCGCATGCGCAAAAAATACACGCATGTAAATATACTCCGGTGTGTAAATATACTCCGGTGTGCAAATCAACCTGTGAGTAAATTTAAATTGCGTTCGCATGGGTTTTATCACCAGGAGTATTTTTGTATGTAAATTTCTGGATTAAAACTTGTTCATTTAAGTTTTCTGTATTTGCAAAACAAGAAGAGGCTGCTTCAAGGTGTTCTTGTAGACTTTGGCAGCAGACGAGAATCATGTAATGGTCAGGCATAACCTTAGCAATTATACAGTTCCCTTTTATCATCCTTTCACAAGGAATTACTGTTCAAATTCCCCAAGAATCTCACCAAGAATGATGAAGAAATAGTGTGGCTGTTTGCACTCCATGATTTAAAATGTGATGAATGGCAATAAACTCTTATTTAGCAACAATGTCCACATTTTCAGCAACTATCATATAATCAGTTATGAACAAAAAATGTGAAAATTTGTTATCTAAAAGCAGAATATTGACTTGAAATAAAAATACTCATGGGTAAATTTTACTTTGCATTCGCATGGGACAAAATAGTAAATTTACACGTGTGTATTTGTAAAAATAAAATTTGCATCTGGTCAGACCCAGGAGTAAATTTACGCATATGTAAATATACTCCGGTGTGTATTTGCGTTCGCATGCGCCATTTGCTTACCCCGAGTAAAATTTGCACACCGGAGTATATTTACACGTGTGTATTTTTGGCGCATGCGAATTGGACTTACAGAAAACTTAAACTGATGATTTAAGCATTGAGCCGCACAACAAATAAACCAGATTTGTGCATATACCTGGCTTCCATGTTATGTAACGCCTTTGTTTTTGCTTCATGGAGAGTACAACCCCGCTTCTCTTTAAATCGAAAATTTTAGATTTCTAGACTGCTGTGACTGTACAGATCGGTTTGTGTTTAACCTGGTCAGAACCCTGAAGACCATTTTTCTTGCTCTTTCTTTTGATTCAGTTTACCATCCCTTTCAAGATTATTTCAGCTCATATGACACGGGCCAATCAGCAGGTGGGGCGAAAACGGGAGAACCCCGAGAAAAACCACCTGACACACCCGCAAGCAGAACTTGGCTTGTCTCACATGTGGCCAGAGCGGGGCTCAAACCCACAACAGGCACAGCGGTGAGATGATCGAATGGTTAAGTGCAGTAATGAAATATCAGCGCTCTTAACCACTCGGCCACGGGGGCTCATTTCTTTTTATTTGTATGTTCGCAGGTCACACGATGGGTTTGATGTCAAAGGTGATGGCATTGTGGAGCCTAAGCCGGGAAGTAACTTTGCTAGTCAGCGAATGGTGTTCGACAATCTTGGTCAAGGGGTGCTTGACAATGCTTTTGAAGGTACTGTAATATACCATTACATATTTGACATCAAAATTGCATTACTCATAAAATGTTTAAAAGTGAACATGACCAAATTTTAACGCACAAATTTTGAAGTACACCGAGATCCATTGAAATTACAAAGACTTTTGGCAAAATAGAAAGAATAAACGCATATACTCAGGTATACCATAGTGCAGTTTGGTGTGCGCTTATTGGGGCTGTGTGCTGAAAAGTTGGAATATGGTACCCTGAGGTTTTGATCAGAAATATTATTGAGGATTAGGTTAAATAGTTATTGCTTTCAAATGAGCCTGTAACTGAACATTCTGGAATGAATGAAACCATGATCAGGGATCAATAGGGATATCAATGAATGAAAAGTTCTGTATTGTGCATACATTGACATTGTGCCATAGCGACTAGAAAACCGGAGTTTTGCATATGCAAAAACAAAGGCGCAGATCAGCTGTGCAGTAACTGCACAGCTGATCAGCGCCTTTGTTTTCGCTACGCAGATAGTACAATCCATCTCCAAATTTCAAGCTTTCAGCCATCTTCTTTGACTGCACAGACCGATTTGTGTCAGACCTGGTTGGAAACAGCTGGAACGATTTTTTTCGCATTGTGGCTTACATTGTGCTATAGTGACAAGAAAACATGTCAATATCATAACAGATTCCCTGTGGATCATGCCATAATTATGAGCTGTGTTATGATATGAGCCGCCACTTGAGAAAACTGGTCTTCTGGGTTTCCAACCAGGTCTGACACAAACCGGCCTGTACAATTACAGAAGCAGGCTAGAAGCTCTAAATTCCGGATTTAAGAAGAAGAGGGTTTGTACTATATGTGTGGCTGCACAGCTGATCAGCGTCTTTGTTTTCGCATAGGCAAAAATCAGTTTTTCTCATGATGCAGCTTATAAACTTAAAAGAGTAGAAGGTGATAATGATAGGAATTTTGACACATTTAAATTCAAAATCCCAACCTCTACACTAGTCAAGAAAGATAGGATAGCACAAAACATCACAAAAGTCTTTACAACAGTAACATGAATGACAAGCAAGATAACAAGCTCTTTACCAACAAGGTTGCCACCCTGCTAGCAAAAACCAAATACAAAGGTAATGAGCTGACATTAAAGGTTTCCGATCAAATTCTACAAAAGTAGAGCTGAGACTACATGCAGAAAACAGAAGATATCCCTGTCCCCCCAGAAGATGACTTGAGGATTAAAATTGCCAGAAAATGATGGCTCCTTCCCATCATGCCTGAAAATGTTGTGACTTAGAATCAAATCAAATGATCTGAGTTTTTAACAAATTTTCTTTAAAAGACTTCTTATGGTTAAACTGTTTATTTTTCTGTTTATATAACTCACATTGGTTGAGTGACATAATTAAGCGGCTGCATCGGAAAACCAGCAAAATGCTTAGGTGAAAACAAAGGAGCAGATCAGCTGTGCAATTTCTGCTGTGCAGTAACTGCACAGCTGATCAGCGCCTTTATTTTCACTACATGGGTAATACAATCCTTCTTCTTCTTGAATCCAAAAATTTCAACCTTTTTTTTGTGTCTGAAGTGGATGCTTTTATGTCCAACCTGTTTGGAAACTCACAAATACAGGTTTTCTCATATTGCAGCTCATATTATGTACCTTTGATTATGTCCACTCAATGGAGATTTCAAAATAGGCCCATAAACTATTGTTATATGGTATGTAAGACTAGCCAGGTTATAAAATATTTGTACAATATGGAAAGGCTAAATTTAAGCCTGTAGATCAATATGAGCCTAAGGTCAGTGGTTTAATACCATTACAACAGATTTTAGAATACTCAGACCCTGATGCTAAAAGCCCACATGACCTAGTGTTTAGCAACTTGCCTTGCAAAGTAAGAATACTGGGACCAGGAATCAATGCAATCAAATCAAAAGTCTCAACATAGGCACCAGGTGGGAAAGAAAATACATATTAAAAACACAAAACATTTTTCTGACTTGTTATAATCCACTTCCTGGATCATATAGGTGTGTGGGGGATCATCCATTTAAGCCTTAAACCCCAGTACAATGGGGAGTAATGTGAGCCGCGTCATGAGAAAACCAAAATTTTGCATATGCAAAAACAAAGGCTCAGATCAGCTTCGCAGTAACTGCGATGCTGATCAGCGCCTTTGTTTTTTGCTCCATAGATAGTGTGAAATCCGAAATTTCAAGCTTCTGTTCTGCTTCTGTGACTGTACAGGCTGGTTTGTGTCGGACCTGGTTGGAAACCCAAATTGTTGGTCTCCTCGTGCCGTGACTTCCACAATCTGGTAGATGTAGGTTTTGAAACTGGGCCTCTAGATTCTGAGTCCTACACTACCACTTACCTGTCAACACACATGCCTGCCTAAAGAAATAGATGGGCTGCTTGTGCCTCCAGGTAAAGCTTTTACGGTACTGGCTTATCGTCTGATTACTGGTTAACCGCTCAGGTCTGAGACTGCCCAGGAAAAGTGGTTCAAGTCAGACCATCCTTACACACATGAGGCGCATCGTGGGAAAACCAACAATTTGGTTTCCAAACAGGTCCGACACAAACTGCCCTGTACAAGCACAGAAGATGGCTAAGTGTAGAAGCTGGAAATTTTGGATGTAGAAAGTAGAGGAATTGTACTATCTGTGTAGCGAAAACAAAGGCGCTGATCAGCTTCGCAGTTACTGCGAAGAACTGCGAAGCTGATCTGCGCCTTTGTTTTGGCAACTGTATGCAGATTGTTGGTTTTCCCACGGGGCGGCTCATATGTCTTCTTGGTTGAGTTGGGTGTTATATTTAAAGCAATTTCGGGATGCCATGACGTCATAATTTTGGGTAAAAATCCCATAAAATGAAGGCAATGTCCCCACATGACCATTTTGACTGTGATGTTAAGCATCAGTTCAAACAAACACTGTATTGAAAGTGTTCTGCTCTTGGACATGGCAATTATGGTTTCCATCCATCAACCTTTCACTCCAGAGTTTCACATGTATCACTTAACCACTGCCCTTCCCAGTTACCACTCATTTCTGTATTTGGGTGGTTTTCAAAAAAATGAAGTATTTTTTAATATTAAAGCTGAACTGATAAGCTTTATGCATATAAGGTCTCAGTTATACCTTAAATGTGTATTATGAAGGTGTCAAACTCCATGCAAAATTTCATTAAAAAAGATGGATCTATACCAGATTTATACAACAATATATACCTAAAAATGTCACAAGTGCAACGTTTTAGCGTGACATTTTGAATATTCAGTCATTTTCAAATGGTCAGAAAACAATTATCTGATTACCTAACAAAACAAAATCTCTAAAAAGTTACAAACCATTAGGTACTTGAGAGTTGCCAATGAAACATGCATGTATTTTGCCTTTGTTGCCTCTTCAGCATTTATAAATAACGACCATACTCCTAAAAATAAATTACAGTAAAAATAGCTTAGCTTAAACTTGTGAAAGCCAGTGTTCAATCATTGTAAGCCCTACATCTATTGTATGCTCTTACTGATCAACTCTGATGTATCTGGATTGATTATCAGGGGTTCTTCATTAAATACTCTTTCTTATATTTTGAAAAGTAGCTGATCTAATCAGTTAACCATTTTTGTCACAAGTGCAACGTTTTGTGTTTCTAGATGGACCATATAAGCATATCATATATGACTTGTTATTTTGCTTTATATTTTAGTCTTGCAGGTCAGAAAGAAACCAACAAAAACAAACCTTTGCCTACAATTATGCAAATTGGTTTCTAAAAATTATGAAAAGTGATGTCACAAGTGCAACGCATATTTTCTAGTCTAAAAAAATGAATGCTTATTCCTAATGATACATATTATTTTCACTCTTATAAATTTATATGGCAATCACAGGAAGCATTGTACACTTGTAAGATATTGTTCATAATTAAATACATTGATCATTTGAGTGGTTATGGAAACATTTATAAGTGCAGAAAGCAAATTTAGGGTCAAATTTATCAAACAAATGTGTGAAAAAAATTTTTTTTGGAGAATTTTATTAAATTAATGGCATAGAGTCTAGTCCCAATATAGGGTCTATCAAACTAGGAACAAATTTGAAATATAAAGTGTATGTTACAAATGTAGCACTACTTATAAGGTATATCACCAGTTTTAAAAATAAACAACAAAAAGCAAAGAAACAAGAAAATCTCAAAAATGGCTGTTGTCAAAAAGATTTAAATGTCGATTTCTCATATTTTGATAGCCATAGAAAAATCCGGAACAAAAATTAAAAAGACAAATGCACATCTCAATTTTGACCTAAAATGGGTCAATGTCACACTTTTACTTCATTTTTTTGAAAATCACCCATTTCAAGGGCCGTAAAGATATGATTAATAATGCAATAAAACTGATCTATCAATTTACAAGTATCTTCAAGTGTTTTTGAACACATTAAAACCATGAATCATTAAAAGGCAAACAAAAAAGTGCACAAATTATGTAATAAATTGTGATTAATGAGTGGTGCCTAAGTGAACATTTCTCATGATTAATTGTTCATTTTTGTTGCCAAATATTGTATCGAGAAAATTATATTTCATGCAATTTCGAACAACATCATGATAATAATCACAAAAATCATTATAGCATTTTAGTGCTAGCAATGTGCAGGGTAATACACAGGAAAGCGACATGACTGAAAACTTTTTGACTGGGACATTAGCTTTCATTAGCTATTTTACGCAAACAAACAAAATGTTCAGACATAACTTTGCTGTCTTGTGTTTTTATTTTTTTTACCCATTTATGACAAAAGGACTCCCCATATCCTTAATATTTGGATGAGCCAAGCTTGCATTTAGGGACATTAGGAGTGATTTTAAATTTTTATTTCATTGTTCCATGAAATTCCTGTAGGTGAATAGATATCGAATAGCCCCAGATATGACACTGCAGAGCGTGGTGCCTATTTATCCCATATATCCGATGCCAGTCTTATATGATTTAATCAATGTTTATGATGCAAACCATATTTTGTTCACAGGGTACAACTGTTCACTGTTTGCGTACGGACAGACAGGAAGTGGGAAGTCCTACTCTATGATTGGTTATGGAGTCAACAAGTGAGTAGATTTTCGTATACCAGTATATTTACATTTTTTATTGCAATCGCTCTAGATGAAAGTGTCTTTCTTGATGTTCTTCATTTCCCAATGAAAAACATCAAAATCCCACTCTGTGAGTGGTCAAATGGTTAAAAAGTTCAATTGGGGAGTTTGACGGCCTAGTGGTACTGATGGGCTTAATTCAGAGAGGGATGTCCTCAGTTCAAAGCCCAGAATTCTTTGATATGACAGTTACTCCTCATGGCACTGGTTGCAGTTACGCACATTTAGCATTTGCCATCCTGGGCACAACTAAAAAATTGTTGACTTGAAATAATAATCCATAACCAATCAACCAATTTAAGCTTCAAGTGAATACATGTATAGCATATTTATAATTATGAATTTATTATAGTCAAAAAGATCTTTTCTGATGAACTTGTATCAGAAGAAGTTAATATTTATTTTCACACAGTATTATCTTAGCCGCATCTTGAGAAAACTGGACTTATGCGAAAACAGTGGTGCAGATCAGCTGTGCAGTAATTGCACAGCTGATCAGTGCCTTTGTTTTTGCCACTGTAATAGCATAATAATTCCTCTCCCATCTTAGATCCGAAGTTTCAGGCTTCTAAAGATCTGTGGCTGCACAGGCTGGTTTAGACCTGGTGGGAAACCCGAAAGACCAGTTTTCTCGTGTTGCAGCTCAGTTTCATCTTTCTCAATTACAGAGGTATCATACCTATCTCCTGCGATGAACTCTTCAAAACAATGGCCACGAACACCGACCCCAACAAAAGATACGAGGTCATGTTCTCCATGTTGGAGATCTATAACGAACAGGTTAAGGACCTGCTCTCCAAGGATAACCCCAACGGTGGGCTACAAGTACGCCAGAACCCCAAACTGGGGATGTTCTATGTTGAGGGGTTGAAGAAGACCCCCGTGGGGAGTTATGCTGAGATAGAGAAAAGGATGGAACAGGGTAGGTGGTTGGAATTTTCTTGGGGGGGAGGGGGAGGGGTACAGAGGAGGGGCATGTATGTCAGTACCCCGAGTTACGGATATAGGATGTTCTATTTGGAGAAAAGTTATGCTGAGATTTGAAAAAAAAAAGAAACAAGGTATATAGTTGGTTGAAACTTCATGCAAGGATCCAGATAAATTTCTGGGGAGGGAAACAGGCAGCTTTACAATGGATGTGTCCGATAAAATTTAAACATTTTCAAACACCGTCATACTCTAAGAAATTGTGAGTTGGTTCCAATGCTGGTTCGACTCCTGGATCTTTGCAATTTCATGGAAATTTTATGCTTTATGGTACATGCCAATTTTTTTGACAATTGCCCTATCGGTAAAGTTGTAGAGGTTTGTATTGTAAGAGTTTATTTATTAGAAATTTGATGGCAACATATACACATGCATATGTACTAATGACAATTTTCAAAAACATTTCACATAAATTGAGCATGTCACATTAATTAATTTACATGGGTCAAGTTTTAGTAAAAGTCAACTATATTTACTTGTACGATATTTACCTATACGAAAACAGTGCTTTTGTTTTAGCTACACGGATAGTACAATTCATATCTACTTATCCCCAAAATTTCAAGATTCTATCTTTCTCCTATGAATGTACAGGCCGGTTTGTGTTGGACCTTGTTGGAAACACAGATTGTTGGCTTTCTTACGCAGCGGCTCATATTATTCTGTAGGTACACAGCAAAGAACTGTAGCATCGACCAACATGAACGCCACCAGTAGTAGAGCTCACACAGTCGTCACGATCATCTTCGACCAAATCATCAAAACAGACAGCGGGGAAACCAAGAAAAGTAGTACCATGAACCTCGTAGATTTGGCAGGGTCGGAACGTGCTGATAGTACAGGGGCGACGGGGGATAGGTTAAAAGAAGGTGCTAATATAAACAAGTCACTGTCGGCTCTCGGTAATGTCATATCGGTAAGTCGGGATGCAAACACACACATTTATTATAAGAGTCCTAAATCTTCAAATTAAATTTTGTTAAACACAGAGGGTCCACAGTTTGTCTTTATGTAAAACATAGATAGTAGATACTATGAAACCGATAGATTAGACTGGCTACAGTCTGAAACATGATTATGCTTGAAACTGTATATTATGATACATGTTCATCTCTAGTAAAATTGTTTCTATTGACAAATTCTACCTTCTTCTGATCCAATGTTCCTTAAAATAGAGTCATCAGAATAAGACTAGTGTTGAATATAAGACGAATACTCATTGATGAAAAACCTTTTTTAGCTCACCTGAGCCGAAGGCTCACAGGTGAGCTTATAGAATACCCATGCTCCGTCGTCCGTCCGTCGTCCGTCCGTCCGTCCGTCCGTCGTCCGTCGTTCACAATTTCAAAGATCTTCTCCTCTGAAACCACTTGGCCAATC
This sequence comes from Rugalucina vietnamica, assembly GCA_964017185.1. NCBI lineage: Eukaryota > Metazoa > Mollusca > Bivalvia > Lucinida > Lucinidae > Rugalucina > Rugalucina vietnamica. The sequence goes on from OZ024877.1 coordinate 47,668,091, forward strand.
AAAGCCAAACTTCATGTGGAGCATCCTTAGGAAGGGGGAACGAAAGTTTATATAAATGGTCCAGGTCACATGACCAAGATGGCCGCCATGGCTATAAATAGCAAAAACCATTAAAAATCTTCTTCTCCAGAACCAGTGGGCCGATTTCCATGAAACTTGGTATGTAGCATTGGGGATGTGGGCCCATCATAGTTTATATAAATCATGACCCTAGGATGACCTTGACCTATTTTACGGCAAGGTCAACTTAGGTCGCCAATGCATTTGAATGGGAAAAAATGGTAAAATGCTATTTAATGGGTAAAACTAACTGGGAATAGGCAAATGGACAGAAGATTAATGTTAATGGAAAACTTTAGTCCCTGGGGGGGTGTCTGCCCCTGCCCCGGGGCTATATACATGTATATTTCCATAATAATGAAACGTCTTCTCCCCTGAAACCGCTTGGCCAATCAAAGCCAAACTTCATATGGAGCATCCTTGGGAAGGGGGAAAGAAAGTTTATATAAATGGTCAAGGTCACATGACCAAGATGGCTGCCATGGCTATAAATAGAAAAAACATTTAAAAATCTTCTTCTCCAGAACCAGAAGGCCAATGATTTTGAAACTTGGTGTGAAGCATCAGTGACTGGAGCTCTACAAAGTTTATATAAATCATGACCCTGGGATGACCTTGACCTATTATACGGCAAGGTCAACATAGGTCGCTCATGCATTTGAATGGGGAAAAGTGTTAAAATGTCATTCGTAGGGAAAACCTTGCAGGAAATGGGCAAATGGACTCAATTTTGATGATTCTGAAAAAATTTGGACCCCAGGGGTCTGTCTGCCCCCACCCCGGGGCAATATACATGTATATTACAGTGATATTCAAAGATCTTCTTCTCTGAAACTGCTTGGCCAATCAAAGCCAAACTTTATGAGGAGTATTGTTAGGAAGTGGGAATGAAAGTATATATAAATGGTCAAGGTCACATGACCAAGATGGCTGCCATGGCTATAAATAGCAAAAACCTTTAAAAATCTTTTACTCCAGAACCAGAAGGCCTATGATTTTGAAACTTGGCATGAAGCATCAGGCAATGGAGCTCTACAAAGTTTATATAAATCGTGACCCTTGGGTGACCTTGACCTATTTTACGGCAAGGTCAACTTAGGTCGCCCATGCATTTGAGTGGGGAAAATTGTTAAAATGTCATTTGAAGGGCAAAACTTGCAGTAAATTGGCAAATGTACTAAAGTTTTATGTTTTCAAAAAGAAATTGACTCCAGGGGTTGCTCTGACCCGGCCCTGGGGTTATATACATGTATATTATCATTCTAGTCAAACAAGTTTATTGGTATATATCTCGGGTTTCAGGTGAGCGTTTACAGGACCATTGGTCCTCTGGTTTACAAAGACTAGAGCCAGTCTACTGATAGATAGGTTTGCAAAGAGATTGTCGTCAGTATAAACCAAAACTAACACCAACTCAGGCTGAGCATGCATGTTGCATCTATGATTTTGTATGCTGATTCACAAGTTTTTGTCATTTATTCAAGAAACTGCCTATTGTTGTAAATGTTGCTTAATTACTAGATAGGGAGCACGGTGGCATAGTGGTAGAGCGATGGACTCAGAATCCAGAGGTCCTGGGTTCGATCCCAACAGGCGTCATTGTGTTGTGTCCTTGAGCAAGACACTTAAACACCCTACAGTACTGGTTAAACCCAGGAAGAGTTTGCTCCATCCTGACATGACTGAAAAATTGTTGACTGGGACGTTAAGCCTCAATACAAACAATATTTATCAGATGCTACTTATTTTTTTGAAATTCAGTAAATTTTACTACTCATTTTGATGCCTTTTATCGTTTCTTTCTAGGCTTTGGCTGACTTATCAATGGGTAAAAAGAAGATAATGGTGCCTTACAGAGATTCTATACTCACAAAACTATTGCAGAATGCTCTCGGTGGAAACAGGTAAAATATTTTCAAAATGCTTTTTTGCTCACCTGAGCATAAATGTACAAATCTGTTTGATAAAGATCTCAGCTCACCTGAGCCTAAATGTAAAAAATCATTTTGATAAATAATGAAGATCTTTAGATCAAAAAATGGCCAAGTTAATAACTGGTAAGAAGTAGATTATGGTGCCTTATGTCCGTTTTAGTTGTCAGTTACTTGTGAAAGGGTAGGTACCGACTATTGGCCAACCATTTGAAGCCTTCCTTAGAAAAGTATAGCAGGTAAACTGCCCAGTGTGTCATGGCCTCAGCTATTCACCAATTGAAGATGTAAAGCTGTGAACTGATCCAACAACAACAAGAAGGAGAAAATTTTGTCAGTTTTCAAAATGTTTATTTCATTCTTGGCTTGTTTACAGTAAAGCCATCAAGGTATCGGCTCTGTCCCCTGCATTTGAGCCCAACAATTTGGGTTCTGACCAGGTCCGACACAAACCGGGCTGTACAGTCACAGAAGATGGTTAGAGGCTGGAAATTTTGGATTTAGATAGTAGAGGAATTGCACTATCTGTGTAGCGAAAACAAAGGCGCTGATCAGCTTCGCAGTGACTGCGAAGCTGATCTGTGTCTTTTTTTACCTATGCAGATTGTTGATTTTCTCATGCGACAGCTCATTTATCAATTAAGATGAGACATTGAGTATGCTGAGATATGCTATCTAAGCTAAAAGATTCAAAACAAAACCTTCTCTGGTTAGCCAATAATTGGATTTTTTCTTTCATTTATCAAATACTGTATTTTGTTCTTGAAAAATTCTGTTTTCAGTAAAACCATCATGATAGCTGCCTTGTCGCCTGCCGATATCAACTACGACGAGACCTTGAGTACACTGAGATACGCCGACAGAGCTAAAAAGATTCAAAACAAAGCTGTGATCAACGAGAACCCCATCGATAAACTGCTCAGAGAACTGAGGGTAGGTGGATTTTGCTGTTTTGTAATTTCATTACGAAAACTTGCCCATGCAATATACACAGATTTTTTTAGCTTTAAAAATTGAAAATTTTCAGCTGAATATTTTTGATATTTTTCTTATTTTTGCTCAAAATATAGATTGTGGGTACACGTTAGAACCGCCTCGCCGAGGCGGTTCTAACGAGTACCCACAATCTATGTTTTGGAGCAAAAATAAGAAAAATAGGTATACCCCTGGATACCCCAGTTTTGCTATATAAAAGTGGTGTTCAAGGGGGTATACAATACACGGACATGTTTTCATGATGTATTCAAGATTTTTCTTTTTGGAAAATTTGTTGCTTGTAATGATGTTAGGCCATTTGCCTTAAGTTCTATAGGCACAGATACCATGCCTAGTTTCTGACTGTGAACACTGATCAGACTTGGTTAATTCCTATTGATGTTTTGTGTCCTTGCCATATTTTGAGAGTCAAACAATTTCCTAATATTAAACGTTGAAAAACTATTTCAATGTTTGTCCAAAGAAATATGGGTTTGCGCTTCCCATAGTTTTCATAGAAAAAGTATCCTTTTGATGTCAACTCGGATTGTATTAGTGAGCGCGGTGGTGTAGTGGTAGAGCGTTCAACTGAGATTGTTATAGTGAGCATGGTGGCGCAGTGGTAGAGCGTCAGATTCCAAATCAAGAGGTCCTGGGTTCGATCCCCACAGGCATCACCGTGTTGTGTTCGTGAGCAAGACACATTAACTCCCTACAGTACTGGTTAAACCCAGAAAGCGTTGGCTCCGTCCGGACATGACTGAAAAATATGTTGACTGGGACGTTAAGCCTTAACACAACACAAATAAAAAGAAGAAAATAAAAAATTGTGTAAATTTTGTGATGTGTTGATGTTTATGCAGTTGGGGATAGGGACACTGGTGCCAAGATAATGGAGAGCTGCGTGGGTCCAGGACCCAGTTGTTCAAAGCATCGTTAGCTTAACCATATTGTTAAGACATAAATTTGTTAAGCAAATATCAGCTAAAGTAACAAATACACTGTTATTTTTTGTTGAAAAAATGTGAGAATCCTTTGCAGTGCAAAGGATTCTCACATTTTTTCAACAAAAAATGACAGTGTATTTGCAATATTAATGTTTGAAATTTTAACGAAACGTTAACTAACGACATCGTTAGTTTTGAACAACTGGGCCCAGTTGTTCAAAATTAACAATGTTGTTAGTTAATGATTTGTTAAAATTTCAAATGGCAATATTACATATACACTGTTATTTTTTGTTGAAAAAATGTGAGAATCCTTTGTATTGCAATGCAAAGGATTCTCACATTTTTTCAACAAAAAATAACAGTGTATTTGCTTATGTAGTCGGCACTTACTTAACAAACTGAGGTCTTAATGATGACGATAAGCTAACCAAGTTTTGAACATCTGGCCCCTGTTAAAATTTCAAATGGCAATGTTACAAATACACTGTGTATTTTTTGTTGAAAAAAATGTGCGAATCCTTTGCAATGCAAAGGATTCGCACATTTTTTCAACAAAAAATAACATCTGCAAAGGATTCTCACATTTTTTCAACCAAAAATTACAGTGTGTTTGCTTATGTAGCCAGCATTTACTTAACAAGTTTAGGTCTTAATGATTATGTTAAGCTAACAAAGTTTTGAACAACTGGCTCCAGAAGTTTTAATTGCATGATATACTCATTGAAGGCTACTAAGTTATTCTTTTGACTGTTTAGGAAGAGAATGAGAGATTGAAGAAGGCAATGGAGGGAGGAGGAATAATCATGCAGCAGGAAGGAATGACAAAAGAAGGTAGGAAAATGAAATGCATCACATTATCTAGCTTCATAAGAATATGTTAACCATATAAAGTTGAGCTACATGTAAAATATGTACACTGTATATGGAAGGTCCAGGAAAAGCCTCAATAAAATACTGTAGTTTGTAACCAGAAAGCGTTATAACGATATTTATGTGCCTAATAATGTTTGATGATATTTTTGTTTCATAGAGATAGAAAGAATGAGAAAACAAATGGAGGAAGAAATAAGAGCCCAGTTATTGGCCAACCAGCAGATGTTAGCAGAGGAAGAAGACTCCACAAACTGGGATCAGAAGGTATCATGTCGGGGTTTATATGCTTAAAATGCACAAATAATGCCGAAAAAGCATGAAACCAAATGAGCCACATGTTTTTGCAGTAACTGCACAATTGATCAGCACCTATGTTTTCGCTACGCAGATAGTACAATCCCTCTTCTTCTTTAATCAGAATTTTTAGCTCACCTGAGCCGTTAGGCTCACAAGGCGAGCTTATAGGATGGCCATGATCCGGCGTCCGTCCGTCGTCGGTCCGTCATCGTCCACCATTTTCAAAGATCTTCTTCTCTAAAACCGCTTGGCCAATCAAAACCAAATTTTATATGAAGCATCTATGGAAAGAGGGAACCAAGCTGTTTATAAATAATCCAGGTCACATGACCAAGATGGCCGCCACGCCCATATATGGTAGATACCCTTCAAAAATCTTCTCCTCTGGAACCGGTGGACCGATTTCAACGAAATTTGGCATGAAGCATTGGGGACTGGAGTACTACAATGTGTTTATAAATTATGACCTTTGGATGACCTTGACCTATTTTACGGCAAGGTCAACATAGGTCGCCCATGCATTTGAATGGGGAAAATTGTTAAAATGTCATTTGAAAAGCAAATCTTGCAGGAAATGGGCAAATGGACTGAAGGTAGGTAATTCTGAAAAAAATTTGGACCCCAGGGGTTGGTCTGCCCCCACCCCGGGGCAATATACATGTATATTACAAAAATATTCAAAGATCTTCTACTCTGAAACCACTTGGCCAATCAAAGCCCAATTTTATAGGAAGCATCTATGGGAATGTGTTTATAAATAATCCAGGTCACATGACCAAGATGGCTGCCATGCCCATATATGGTAAAAACCCTTTAAAATTCTTTTTCTCCTTAACCAATGGACTGGTTTCAACAAAACTTGGCGTGAAGCATCGGGGACTGAAGTACTACAATGTGTTTATAAATTATGACCTTTGGATGACCTTGACCTATTTTACAGCAAGGTCAACATAGGTCGCCAATGTATTTGAATGGGGAAAACATTTAAAATGTCATTTAAAGTAAAAGTCTTGCAGGAAATGGGCAGTAGGACTGAATATTAATGATTCTGAAAAAAATTGGACCCCAGGGCTCATTTGCCCCAGCCTCGGGGCATTATACATGTATATTACCATAATATTCAAACATCTTCTCCCCTGAAACAGCTTGGCCAATCAAAGCCAAATTTTAAGTGAAGCATCTATAGAATGGGGGAATCAATGTGTATATAAATAATCAAGGTCACATGACCAAGATGGCCGCCATGCCCATATATGGTATAAACCCTTCAATAATCTTCTTCTCCGGAACCGGTTGACCAATTTCGAAGAAACTTGGCATGAAGCATCGATGACTCAAGTACTACAATGTTCATATAAATCATTACCCTGTGATGACCTTGACCTATTTTAAGGCAAGGTCAACATGGGGTGCCTATGTATTTAAATGGGTAAACTGTTAAAATGTCATTTGAAGGGAAAAACTTGTATGGACAGTATATTGATTATTCTGAAAAAAAAAAAAAAAATTGGCCCAAGGGCTTCATCTGCCCATATACTGGGACTATTTTCTATAATATTCATATATACAGCAGATCTCAGGTAAGCGTTTACAGGACCATTGGTCCTCTGGTTAGTCATTTTACAAGACTGTGCAGGTCGGTTTTTGTTGGACCTAGTCAGAAACCCTGGAGACCGGGTTTCTCGCGTCACCGGCTCATACCAATACATGCCTGTGTGGCATAGTAGTTAAAGCACCTGCTTTGTAAAGCAAAGGTAGTGAGTTCCAGACTAGGCATCACCAGTCTTTTGGATGAGACTAAAAGAATCTATGATGGGGTTGAGGCCGAGACAAGGAAATCTCAGGCAAGTTTTCAGATTATTCAAGTCTCATCCGAGGCTCTGCCGAGGATGAGACTCGAATAATCTGAAAACGAGCCTGAGATTTCCTTGTTGAGGCTTCAACACCATCATTGATTATTTTTCTCACCCACCTTTTAAAACATTTTGACTCTGAATTGGCTTCAAATCTGTTCAGGCAGCCATTTTGTTTGGACATAAAACAATATGCAAATTAACCAGTGAAACAAATAAAATAATTTTGTAGTTGCACTCACCTTACAAAAATATTAAATAATCATTTTGTTTTATTCTCAAAATTCCTGGCAAAATTATATTGTTAGATTTTTATGAGAGCAGCAGACTTCAATTACTCGGGATATCTTCCTGAAATTAACACCTGTTAGGCTATTTTTGTCTCTGACAGTTGACACCTAGCTCATCACTGCCTTATATGGAAGTAAGCATGAGGTGTACATTTCTATTAGCTAAATACAGAAATGATTGACATTTTGAGACAGCTAAATTGTACTAGTACTGAGACAGAAATATCTCAGACAGGCACACAAAGGGATATGCTTGTCTTTTGGATGAGACTAAACTGAGGCCCCCTCTCTGTTTTGGTCTCTGCTGTTCAATGGGATGTAAAACATGAACAAAATCAGCACCACCACAGTTGGATATGCCGTGATAAACTGGAAATTTTATGAAACAGCATTGGATATGCATGTGGATATGCATGTGAAATGAATCATTATGTATGTGAAAATGCAACTGAGCGTATAATGCTGCATTTACAATCCACAGCTGGCTGCTGCTAGGCTTGAGACGGATAATCTCTCTGAAGGGGAAAGTAACAGTCGACGGAAACAGAAAGAAATCCACATTGTGAATCTCAACGAAGACCCGATGTTATCGGGAGTTATATGCCACTTTTTGAAGTCGGGAGAGACCACTATCGGGAGAAAAGATGCAAAACCCCTGCCGGATATATGTCTAAGTGGACTCAGGTAATGAAACAGAAACTTAAATTACCATTTGAGCAGCCGCATGGGAAAAACCAACAACCTGCATATGTGAAAACAAAGACGCAGATCAGCTTCGCAGTAACTGCGAAGCTGATCAGCGCCTTTCTTTTCGCTACTCGGATAGTACAATTCCTCTACTTTCTAAATCCAAAATTTCAAGCTTCTAACCTGCTTCTGTGGATGTACAGCCTGGTTTGTGTCAGACCTGGTCGGAAACCCAAATTGTTGGTTTTCTCGTGCGAAGGCTGATTTAAGATAACAGCTTTTCCAGAAGATTACGGATCAGCTGGAGCAGTAGGTAACTGCAAACTTGCAGAGGCCGGTGGCCTAGCGTCAAACTCCTAATCGGGAGGTCGTTGGTTTGAATCCCGCTGGGGTGCCATGTTGTGTCCTTGAGTAAGATACATTTACTCCCTAAAGTACTTTTTAATACCCAGGAACTGGTCCCAACATGACTGAAAAATTGTTGACTGGGATCTTTAAACACATTACAAAAATCCAGCAATAAATTAAAATGAGTGCTGATGGTTGAAGGCCAATTTTTTTTGTATTTTCTTATTTCAGTATTCAAAAACAGCATGCCTACTTGACTTGCAAGTCCAATACAGTTGAGATAGAGCCGGGTGCCAGTGCTAAGATCAAAGTGAACGGGGTACCACTCACAGTCAGAAAGAGGCTCACACACAAAGATAGGCTGTTGTTTGGTAAGAGCATGTTATGTAACTGCTTACATGACTATGCAGCAATCTAAGGATTCTTTGACTTTGAGTTTTAAGGCTACATTACCACTATCATACATACATGTGTTATCAGATTCTACTGCTCACGAGCACATACTAACAGTCATAAACTCCAACAGAACAAAGAAAAAACAACATGTCCAAAGTTTAAGAGAATTTTCAAACCAGCCCCAGAATGATATGTTATAAAAGGCCAGACAAGATCAGAGTAATCCTAGAGAATCAGTTTTATGTGGTATATACACTTCCTACTCCATCTGATATTCCTGTCATTACGAAAACGCCCATGCAATATACAGAGATTTTTTAAGTTGTAAAAATTGAAAAAATAATCAGTAGAAAATCTTTTATATTTTTCTTATTTTTGCTCAAAACATAGATTGTGGGTACACGTTAGAACCGCCTCGCCGAGGCGGTTCTAACAAGTACCCACAATCTATGTTTTGGAGCAAAAATAAGAAAAATAGGTGTACCCCTGCATACCCCAGTTCTGCTATATAAAAGTGGGGTTCAAGGGGGTATACATGTCACGGACATATTTTCCTGATGTTTGAAAACAAATGCTTGGTAAGAAATAAGTAATTATTATTGTATCTAAAAAAGAATACAAGAACAAGATCACCCCAAAGCTTTATTAGCTCACCTGAGCCAAAGGCTCACAGGTGAGCTTATAGGATAGGCAGGCATCCGTCGTCCGTCGTTGTCGTCGTCCGTCGTCGTCCGTCCGTCGTCCGTCCACAATTTCAAAGAAGAATATTTCTGAAGCTAGAAGGCCGATCTGGATCAAGTTTAATGTGAACCATAATTGGGTTGGGGGATTGATGGCATTAGGTTTTGGAGCAGATTGTATCAAAATTGTGGTTTCCATGGCAACAGATAGGTCCCATAGACTTACAATGGGAAAAACTAAAAAAATCTTCTTCTCTGAAACCACTAGGCCCACAGCTTTGATATTTGGTATGCAGCAATGGCTAATGGTCCTCTACATAAATTGTGCCATTCATGCCCCTGGGGTCAAATTTGGCCACGCCCTGGGGGTCGATAGTCTCCATAGACTTACTATGGGGAAAAAAAAATAAAAATCTTCTTCTCTGAAACCACAGGGCCCACAGCTTTGATATTTGGTATGTGGCAATGGCTAATGGTCCTCTACATAAATTGTGCCAGCCATGCCCCTGGGGTCAAATTTGGCCACGCCCCGGGGGTGGATAGTTTCCATAGACTTACAATGGGAAAAACTAAAAAAATCTTCTTCTCTGAAACCACTAGGCCCACAGCTTTGATATTTGGTATGACGCAATGGCTAATGGTCCTCTACATAAATTGTGCCATTCATGCCCCTGGGGTCATATTTGGCCACGCCCCAGGGGTTGATAGTCTCCATAGACTTACTATGGGAAAAAAAAATAAAAAATCTTCTCTGAAACCACAGGGCCCACAGCTTTGATATTTTGTATGTGGCAATGGCTAATGGTCCTCTACATAAATTGTGCCAATCATGCCCCTGGGGTAAAATTTGGCCACGCCCCGGGGGTCGATAGTCTCCATAGACCTACAATAGGAAAAAACTAAAAAAATCTTCTTCTCTGAAACCACTAGGCCAACAGCTTTGATATTTGGTATGTAGCAATGGCTAATGGTCCTCTACATAAATTGTGCCATTCATGCCCCTGGGGTCAAATTTGGCCACGCCCCGGGGGTCGATAGTCTCCTTAGACTTACTATGGGAAAAAATTTAAAAATCTTCTTCTCTGAAACCACAGGGCCCACAGCTTTGATATTTGGTATGTGGCAATGGCTAATGGTCCTCTACATAAATTGTGCCAGCCATGCCCCTGGGGTCAAATTTGGCCACGCCCTGGGGGTGGATAGTTTCCATAGACTTACAATTGGAAAAACTAAAAAAATCTTCTTCTCTGAAACCACTAGGCCCACAGCTTTGATATTTGGTATGTAGCAATGGCTAATGGTCCTCTACATAAATTGTGCCATTCATGCCCCTGGGGTCAAATTTGGCCATGCCCCAGGGGTTGATAGTCTCCATAGACTTACTATTGGAAAAAAATTCAAAAATCTTCTTCTCTGAAACCACAGGGCCCACAGCTTTGATATTTTGTATGTTGGTCCTCTACATAAATTGTGCCAATCATGCCCCTGGGGTCAAATTTGGCCATGCCCCGGGGGTCGATAGTCTCCATAGACCTACAATAGGAAAAAAACTAAAAAAATCTTCTTCTCTGAAACCACTAGGCCAACAGCTTTGATATTTGGTATGTAGCAATGGCTAATGGTCCTCTACATAAATTGTGCCATTCATGCCCCTGGGGTCAAATTTGGCCACGCCCCGGGGGTTGATAGTCTCCATAGACTTACTATGGGAAAAAAATTTAAAAATCTTCTCTGAAACCACAGGGCCCACAGCTTTGATATTTAGTATGTGGCAATGGCTAATGGTCCTCTACATAAATTGTGCCAATCATGTCCCCGGGGTCAAAATTTGGCCACGCCCCGGGGGTTGATAGTCTCCATAGACCTACAATAGGAAAAACTAAAAAAATCTTCTTCTCTGAAACCACTAGGCCCACAGCTTTGTTATTTGGTATGTAGCAATGGCTAATGGTCCTCTACATAAATTGTGCCATTCATGCCCCTGGGGTCAAATTTGGCCAGGCCCCGGAGGTTGATAGTCTCAATAGACTTGCTATGGGAAAAAAATTAAAAAATCTTCTTCTCTGAAACCACAGGGCACACAGCTTTGATATTTTGTATGTGGCAATGGCTAATGGTCCTCTACATAAATTGTGCCAGCCATGCCCCTGGGGTCAAATTTGGCCACGCCCCGGGGGTAGATAGTCTCCATAGACTTACAATGGGAAAAACTAAAAAAATCTTCTTCTCTGAAACCAAAAGGTCCAGAGCTTCTATATTTTGTATGTAGCAATGTTTGGTAGTCCCCATTATAAATTGTGCCAGTCATGCCCCTTGGTCAAATTTGGCCATGCCCCGGGGGTCAATAGTGTCCATGCATAGACTTTCATTGGTCGATTCTCAATTAATTTAAATCTCATGAGCTTACAATGTGATAATCTCTCAGGTGAGCTACAGGACCAATGGTCCTCTAGTCATATGAGCCACCTCGTGGGAAAACCAACAATGCGGTTTTCGAACAGGTCCCACACAAACCGGCCTGTACAGTCAAAGAAAAGAGCTAGAAGTTTGAAATTTCGGATTTAAGTAGAAGAGGAATTATACTATCCGAGTAGCAAAAACAAAGGCGCTGATCAGCTTCGCGGTTACCGCGAAGCTGATCTGCGTCTTTGTTTTCGCCTATGCAGATTGTTGGTTTTCCCATGAGGCGGCTCATATTTTGCTAGGTTTCAATCACCTGTATGTATTAATCAAGTCTTAAAGAAGGAGGGATATAAGATAACCTGGGAATTTGCTAGAAGGACATTGCTCAAGCCAAGTGATTTTCTATAACAATATGGTTGAGACTTACCATAACCTGTATAATATTTTCCAGGTTCTAACCACCTTTATGTATTTATCAATCCCCTAAACAAGGAGGGATCCGAAGATCTGCCGGCAGAAATCACCTGGGAATTTGCTCAGAAGGAGATAGCTCAAGTGAAGGGGTTCTCTACAACTACAGGGGCTGGACTCACTAAAGGTATGTTGTGAAAGTATTTGATGGGTCGGTTAAGCAGAACAAAATTCATTATAGGGATCAACCATGGTTTTCAGTGTTAAAACATTCGATGGATCATGAGGAAGGTGTTTGAATACAAGGCGGAAGGCCGCCTGTTCAAACCTTTTCTGAGTGATCCAGCGAATGTTTGAACACTGAATCAAAACATGGTTGATCACTGTTCTTGCATTTTCTCACAAATTCACTTAAAATCTCTTGAAAATAACATAAACAATGTAAAAACTCGCCAAAAACAGGGAGCTTCTTCAACATTGGCCATTTTGTTTCTACGGATCACAATTACGTCATGTCGCATTGACCAATTACGTCGTTCGAAATCCATGTTCAAATGGCACGTGAATTTCATGATTTTGAACATGGGTTTGGCTGTTTGAACACGGCTTTCGGCCCAATTATAAACGACTTCAAACAGCTATGTGCATATCTATCTATGCAAGAATATATGTTTTTTTATTTTGCCTCAATAAAAAGAAGAGGAAAGCAAACAAGGATAGATAGATTGACCTTCAATTGCTCATAAAACACCAAATCTAATCATGTTGCCCTGAAAGAAACAAATGTTGGATAATCTTCAGCAGCATGCCGTAATGATTTATTTTCTTTATTTCATCTTATTACCAGAAATGGTGAAAGGTTAGTATAAATGAGCCTGTGCGTGAGAAAACCAACAATTTGGGTTCCGACCAGGTCCAACACAAACCAGCCTGTACAGTCACAGAAGCAGGCTAGAGACTTGCAATTTCGGATTTAAGAAGAAGAGGAATTGTACTATCCGTGTAGCGAAAAACAAAGGCGCTGATCAGCTTCGCGGTTACCGCGAAGCTGGTCTGCGCCTTTGTTTTCGCATATGCAAAAATGTTGGTTTTCTCATGCACAGGCTCAAATATAAGCTGGTTTTGCTTGCTGATAGCATTTAAGTGTATTGTTGATGCATGTTTGCATTTTCTTATGTTTACTCATGATGGAATATTTTAACAAATGGACAGATAGATGGATGGATGGACATGTTTGGTTCGTGGTTATTTGTTTCATTGTTTGACTACATTACGAAAACATGTCCGTGCAATGAATACCCCCTTAAACCCACTTTTATATAGTAAAACTGGGGTTTGCAGGGGTGATACCTAATTTTCTTATTTTTGATCCATAACATACATTGTGGGTTCTAACGAGTACCCATAACATACATTGTGGGTACTCGTTAGAACCCACAATGTATGTTTTGAGCAAAGATATTAAAATATCATTTTGCTTTCTTATGAAATTTTCAATTTTTACAGCTGAAAAAAGATACTGTATATTGCATGGGCGTGTTTTCGTAATGAGCTGGATGCATACCATATGTATATTGGCAGATGGATGCATGCATGTGCAGTCTGTGCATGGATCAATGGGCAGGTGATTGTGTTGATGGTTAGATACAAATACGAGCCGCTGCATGAGGAAACCTGCATTTTGGGGTTCCAACCAAGTCCGACACAAACCGGACTGTACAGTCACAGAAGATGGTTAGAGGCTGGAAATTTTAGATTTAGAAAGGAGAGGAATTGTACTATCCATGGAGCGAAAACAAAGGCACTGATCAGCTTCGCAGTTACTGCGAAGCACATCTGCGTCTTTGTTTTGGTATACGTAGGTTGTTTGTTTTCTTGTGTGGCAGCTCATATGGGAAAAGAAAGACATAAGAAATAAAACAAATGATTTCAACCATTAGGATTATGTATGGCCATGCATGTGTGTGTTTGCATGCATTGTGTTTGCATCCAGAGACATTTGAGCCGCATCGTGAGAAAACCGGATTTTTGCCTATGCGAAAACAAAGGCGCAGATCAGCTTCGCGGAAGCTGATCAGCGCCTTTGTTTTCGCTATACAGATAGTACAATTCCTCTTCTTCTTAAATCTGAAATTTCAAGCTTCTAACCTGCTTCTGTGACTGTACAGGCCGGTTTGTGTCAGACCTGGTCGGAACCCCCGAAGACCGGTTTTCTCACGTCGCGGCTCATATTCAGCACCAGCTATTGCTTACTGCACATTTTATAACCAGACACTGACATGATCAAATCTTATATAAGTTGCATTCACAAACGGAATGATAGCTGTGAAAATATGAGCCGCCTCGTGGTAAAACCAACAATGTGGTTTCCGAACAGGTCCGACACAAACCGGCCTGCACAAGCACAGAAATGAGCTAGAAGCTTGAAATTTGGGATTGCATACTGTAACCTTAAGCAGAGCCCTAGTTAAGATGGGTATTTGCTTATTTCACGCATGCATGATCGGCAATACGCTGCTCAATCGAAAATCGTGCGTACAATTTACGCTTGCATTCTCCGAGATACGCAAACATTACTGTTTCGCGTGAGTACTTTGTTTACATTGGAAATTGGTCGCCATGTTTGCATGGTCAGAGAAGCGCTTGCATCGAATTTTGGATGCGCTTGTTTGGTTCGGTTACAGGTGAGATCTGGACGTTCCGCCACCTATTCATGGCCACAATTCGGTTTTCCTTGACTAAGTCAAGTCAATATTTTATTTACGTGCATGACCCCCGCATACATAACAGTTAATCAATTATCCCCTATCAAGAAATGGATTACCAAATAAACAATGTTGTCATAATCAAATGAAACATGCCATAAATTTTCACGCCTTCGGCAATTTATCAAACTATGTGCTTTCATAGTTATGGTTGATCGGTCAGCAATATGCAACAATAATTATTTACTTAGCAAGTCATTAAATCTTCTGAAAACCTAGCGATTTTCATTAAGAAATCAATTGGATTACATAAAATGATAAACATATATAAAGAGCAAAACTTTTTAGCTCGCCTGTACGAAAGTACAGGAAGAGCTATTGCAGTCACCCCGGCGTCGGTGTCGGCGTCGGCGTCGGCGTTGCTCAAAATGTTAAAGTTTTTGGTTAAAGTTTTTATGAGTCTATATCTCTTGAACTTGTTGATGGATCAAGTTGATACTTTGCATGTTGGTAGATATTGGTCTGAAGTTTTATTCTGTACCATCACGACCCACTTGGGTGACCTTGAGGTCAAGGTCACGGACTTAGAAATTTTGTGTTAGAGTTTTTGGTTAAAGTTTTTATAAGTCTATATCTCTTGAACATGTGGATTGATCAAGTTGATACTTTACATGTCGGTAGATATTGGTCTGAAGTTTTATGTTGTATCACGACGACCCACTTGGGTGCCACCTGGGTCAAGGTCATGAACTTAGAAATTTTGTGTTAAAGTTTTTGATTATTGCTTTATATGTCTATATCTCTTGAATATTTAGATGGATCAATGTGATACTTTGCATGTTGGCCTATATTGGTCTGAAGGTTTATGCTCTACCATCATGACCCACCTGAGTGACCTTGAGTTCAAGGTCAGAGACTTTGAAATTTTATGTCAAAGCTTTTGCTTGAAGTGGTTTGAACTTTATATTGCTGGAACAGATGGATGAATCTAGTTGATACTTTGCTATTAAATATTATTCTTAAGTTTTATGCTGTACCATCTTGACTCACCTGAGGTCAAGGTCACAGACTTAGAAATTTTATGTTATAAGTTTACAGTCAAACCTCTATAAAAGCGCCACCTTTGGGAGTGAGCTAAACTGGCTGTTATACACAGGTGGCTGTCTTATCAAGGTTCAGTCAGAGCAGTTGTCATGTAGAAAATATTCTTACTGTCACAAGAAAAATCCTTTCTAAGGAAGGACTACCTGTATGTGTTTCATAAGTTGACATCATTTCATGCTCCGTTACACAAAAATATATACAAAGCCTCATGGGTATTAACTTAATTGATTTTTTCTGCTAATTTACTGTTTTAAATACAATAATGAATAATAATTGTCCAATTAACAGCTTGTAAATGGGAAATTTGACTTTAGGCAAGTATGATGTGGCTGTCTTATAGAGAGTTATAAGCATTTTGGGATTGATTTTACTGGCTGCTGGTTGTCTTGTGGAGGTGGCTGTCTTATGCAGAGATAAAATATAGTGAAAATGATTGGGAATGTTTCAGACTGGCTCTCTTATGCAGGTGGAGCTCTTATAAAGGTGGCTGATTCAGCAGGTTCAACTGTATATCGAATATGTAGATGGCTCAAGTTGATACTTTGTGTGTTGGTACATACTGGTCTGAAGTTTTATGCTGTACCATCACGACCCACCTGAGTGACCTTGAGGTCATTGTCATGGGTCATAGATTTATTCAATTTAGTGGCAAAGCACAAGTCAGGCGAGCTACGCTGTCCTGCGACAGCTCTTATTGTACTTTTGGATCGATTTTTTAAAATGTCATTAGTTTTCGCGACTTAAAAGTGCGTGATTTAAACAGATTATTTTTTTTGGATCACTTGCTTCTAAATCATAAATTGTTGGTAAAACCTTTTCAAAAGTGTTCCAAAAACGTTTGGGGTTGGTGTTTCAGGAATCAAGAATAATGACTTTACATCACTTAGGAAATCCCTCCTTTGAAGGGGGTCACCTCATATTGACCCCAAGCTCACAACTTAACATGTGAAAATAAATGATATTCACCTAACATTATATACTAGACATATGTCAAAAAAGGCTATGGCTACAATTGGAACTTATTTTGAAGTGCATTATACACATTTCTCAGTCTGGTCTAGACAGTAGGTTAGACCCTCCAACCCACACAGAATTGCTGCACTCAAGCATTCATGCACCTAACCACACTACTAAGAATGTTTAATCTAATTGATTCTACAACTGATAGCAAGTCATTACATACACTGTACCATCAGGTTAAAGTAAGGGCTCATAATTGGGTTAATGGGTTTCTATAGTGGGACTCCTAAATTGTGTCTGGGACTTCTCCTTTCTCTTAGTCAAGAGTGCCAGACTGCTGTTTTAAAACTCCTGTTGAGATCCCTGATGGTGTACCCTCAAAATTTGGGGGTACACCATCAGGGATCTCACTGCCCCCAAAATTGTGACACAAAGTCAGCTGAATATTGGAGTGGGCATGCTGTTCTTATGGGCACACACAACATAGGTTTTTATGAAGAATTAGGCAAAATAATTATCAAATACTCCTCTTCTGTGAAGTCTGACAAAGTGGCTTTAATGATATATAACTTCTCTGCTTACGGTATTATAAAAAGAAAGTGTTTTGCAAATAGAGTTTGTTTTTACCCCCTGAGTGAAAATTCCATGCTTAAAAGTTTACTTATCAATTCCTAGAATTTGGTTTTACCCCTTAGTTAGAAAAAATGGTGCTTAAATACCCAACTGCTTCAAAAATTAACTAGGGCTCTGCTTAAGTAGAAGAGGAATTGTACTATCCGTGTAGCGAAAACAAAGGCGCTGATCAGCTTCGCGGTTACCGCGAAGCTGATCTGCGTCTTTGTTTTCGCATAAGCAGATTGTTGGTTTTCCCATGAGGTGGCTCATATGTCAAAATCAATATTGCAGATTGGCAAAAGCAGCTTTTGAAATGCTCTTCAATTTATCCATTGCTTTTAATAAAATGTCTTTTGTTGTAACATTTTAACAGCATGCATCGTTAAAATGATTCATGATTTATGTGCAGGTAGAATATTTAAGTCATAAAGACTTGGCGTCTAGTTTACTTCGGAGACATATTTATTAGCTCACCTGAGCCGAAGGCTCACAGGTGAGCTTATAGGATAGGCAGGCATCCGTCGTCCGTCGTCGTCCGTCGTCTTCGTCCGTCGTCGTTGTCGTCCGTCCGTCCACAATTTCAAAGAAGAATATTTCTGAAGCTAGTAGGCCGATCTTGATCAAATTTAATGTGAACCATAATTGGGTTGGGGGATTGATGGTATTAGGTTTTGGAGCAGATTGTATCAAAATTGTGGTTTCCATGGCAACAGATAGGTCCCATAGACTTACAATGGGAAAAACTAAAAAAATCTTCTTCTCTGAAACCACTAGGCCAACAGCTTTGCTATTTGGTATGTAGCAATGGCTAATGGTCCTCTACATAAATTGTGCCATTCATGCCCCTGGGGTCAAATTTGGCCACGCCCCGGGGGGTCGATAGTCTCCATAGACTTACTATGGGAAAAAAAAATAAAAAATCTTCTTCTCTGAAACCACAGGGCCCACAGCTTTGATATTTGGTATGTGGCAATGGCTAATGGTCTTCTACATAAATTGTGCCAGCCATGCCCCTGGGGTCAAATTTGGCCACGCCCCGGGGGTGGATAGTTTCCATAGACTTACAATGGGAAAAACTAAAAAAATCTTCTTCTCTGAAACCACTAGGCCCACAGCTTTGATATTTGGTATGTAGCAATGGCTAATGGTCCTCTACATAAATTGTGCCATTCATGCCCCTGGGGTCAAATTTGGCCACGCCCCAGGGGTTGATAGTCTCCATAGACTTACTATGGGAAAAAAATTAAAAAATCTTCTTCTCTGAAACCACAGGGCCCACAGCTTTGATATTTTTAGCTCACCTGAGCCGAAGGCTCACAGGTGAGCTTATAGGATAGGCAGGCATCCGTCGTCCGTCGTCGTCCGTCGTCCGTCCGTCCGTCCGTCGTCCGTCCACAATTTCAAAGAAGAATATTTCTGAAGCTAGTAGGCCGATCTTGATCAAATTTAATGTGAATCATAATTGGGTTGGGGGATTGATGGCATTAGGTTTTGGAGCAGATTGTATCAAAATTGTGGTTTCCATGGCAACAGATAGGTCCCATAGACTTACAATGGGAAAAACTAAAAAAATCTTCTTCTCTGAAACCACTAGGCCCACAGCTTTGATATTTGGTATGTAGCAATGGCTAATGGTCCTCTACATAAATTGTGCCATTCATGACCCTGGGGTCAAATTTGGCCACGCCCCGGGGGGTCGATAGTCTCCATAGACTTACTATGGGAAAAAAATTAAAAAATCTTCTTCTCTGAAACCACAGGGTCCACAGCTTTGATATTTGGTATGTGGCAATGGCTAATGGTCCTCTACATAAATTGTGCCAGCCATGTCCCTGGGGTCAAATTTGGCCACGCCCTGGGGGTGGATAGTTTCCATAGACTTACAATTGGAAAAACTAAAAAAATCTTCTTCTCTGAAATTACTAGGCCCACAGCTTTGATATTTGGTATGTAGCAATGGCTAATGGTCCTCTACATAAATTGTGCCATTCACGCCCCTGGGGTCAAATTTGGCCACGCCCTGGGGGTTGATAGTCTCCATAGACTTACTATGGGAAAAAAAATAAAAAATCTTCTTCTCTGAAACCACAGGGCCCACAGCTTTGATATTTTGTAGGTGGCAATGGCTAATGGTCCTCTACATAAATTGTGCCAATCATGCCCCTGGGGTCAAATTTGGCCACGCCCCGGGGGTCGATAGTCTCCATAGACCTACAATAGGGAAAAAACTAAAAAAATCTTCTTCTCTGAAACCACTAGGCCAACAGCTTTGATATTTGGTATGTAGCAATGGCTAATGGTCCTCTACATAAATTGTGCCATTCATGCCCCTGGGGTCAAATTTGGCCACGCCCCGGGGGTTGATAGTCTCCATAGACTTACTATGGGAAAAAAAATAAAAAATCTTCTTCTCTGAAACCACAGGGCCCACAGCTTTGATATTTTGTATGTGGCAATGGCTAATGGTCCTCTACATAAATTGTGCCAATCATGTCCCCGGGGTCAAATTTGGCCACGCCCCGGGGGTCGATAGTCTCCATAGACCTACAATAGGAAAAATTAAAAAAATCTTCTTCTCTGAAACCACTAGGCCCACAGCTTTGATATTTGATATGTAGCAATGGCTAATGGTCCTCTACATAAATTGTGCCATTCATGCCCCTGGGGTCAAATTTGGCCACGCCCCGGGGGTTGATAGTCTCCATAGACTTACTATGGGAAAAAAATAAAAAAATCTTCTTCTCTGAAACCACTGGGCCCACAGCTTTGATATTTGGTATGTAGCAATGGCTAATGGTCCTCTACATAAATTGTGCCATTCATGCCCCTGGGGTCAAATTTGGCCAGGCCCCGGAGGTTGATAGTCTCAATAGACTTGCTATGGGAAAAAAATTAAAAAATCTTCTTCTCTGAAACCACAGGGCACACAGCTTTGATATTTTGTATGTGGCAATGGCTAATGGTCCTCTACATAAATTATGCCAGCCATGCCCCTGGGGTCAAATTTGGCCACGCCCCGGGGGTAGATAGTCACCATAGACTTACAATGGGAAAAACTAACAAAAATCTTCTTCTCTGAAACCAAAAGGCCCAGAGCTTCTATATTTTGTATGTAGCAATGTTTGGTAGTCCCCATTATAAATTGTGCCAGTCATGCCCCTGGGTCAAATTTGGCCATGCCCCGGGGGTCAATAGTGTCCATGCATAGACTTTCATTGGTCGATTCTCAATTATTTTAAATCTCATGAGCTTACAATGTGATAATATCTCAGGTGAGCTACAGGACCAATGGTCCTCTAGTTTATGTGGCAATGGCTAATGGTCCTCTACATAAATTATGCCAATCATGCCCCTGGGGTCAAATTTGGCCACGCCCCGGGGGTCGATAGTCTCAATAGACCTACAATAGGAAAAAACTAAAAAAATCTTCTTCTCTGAAACCACTAGGCCAACAGCTTTGATATTTGGTATGTAGCAATGGCTAATGGTCCTCTACATAAATTGTGCCATTCATGCCCCTGGGGTCAAATTTGGCCACGCCCCGGGGGTTGATAGTCTCCATAGACTTACTATGGGAAAAAAATTAAAAAATCTTCTTCTCTGAAACCACAGGGCCCACAGCTTTGATATTTGGTATGTGGCAATGGCTAATAGTCCTCTACATAAATTGTGCCAATCATGTCCCCGGGGTCAAAATTGGCCACGCCCCTGGGGTCGATAGTCTCCATAGACCTACAATAGGAAAAGTCTCCATAGACCTACAATAGGAAAAACTAAAAAAATCTTCTTCTCTGAAACCATTAGGCCCACAGCTTTGTTATTTGGTATGTAGCAATGGCTAATGGTCCTCTACATAAATTGTGCCATTCATGCCCCTGGGGTCAAATTTGGCCAGGCCCCGGAGGTTGATAGTCTCAATAGACTTGCTATGGGAAAAAAATTCAAAAATCTTCTTCTCTGAAACCACAGGGCACACAGCTTTGATATTTTGTATGTGGCAATGGCTAATGGTCCTCTACATAAATTGTGCCAGCCATGCCCCTGGCGTCAAATTTGGTCACGCCCCGGGGGTAGATAGTCTCCATAGACTAACAATGGGAAAAACTAAAAAAATCTTCTTCTCTGAAACCAAAAGGCCCAGAGCTTTGATATTTTGTATGTAGCAATGTTTGGTAGTCCCCATTATAAATTGTGCCAGTCATGCCCCTGGGTCAAATTTGGCCATGCCCCGGGGGTCAATAGTGTCCATGCATAGACTTTCATTGGTCGATTCTCAATTAATTTAAATCTCATGAGCTTACAATGTGATAATCTCTCAGGTGAGCTACAGGACCAATGGTCCTCTAGTTAGCTCACCTGAGCCGAAGGCTCACAGGTGAGCTTATAGGATAGCCAGGCATCCGTCGTCCGTTGTCGTCCGTCCGTCGTCCGTCCGTCCACAATTTCAAAGAAGAATATTTCTGAAGGTAGTAGGCCGATCCTGATCAAATTTAATGTGAACCATAATTGGGTTGAGGGATTGATGGCATTAGGTTTTGGAGCAGATTGTATCAAAATTGTGGTTTCCATGGCAACAGATAGGTCCCATAGACTTACAATGGGAAAAACTAAAACAATCTTCTTCTCTGAAACCACTAGGCCCACAGCTTTGATATTTGGTATGTAGCAATGGCTAATGGTCCTCTACATAAATTGTGCCATTCATGCCCCTGGGGTCAAATTTGGCCACGCCCCGGGGGGTCGATAGTCTCCATAGACTTACTATGGGAAAAAAATTAAAAAATCTTCTTCTCTGAAACCACAGGGCCCACAGCTTTGATATTTGGTATGTGCCAATGGCTAATGGTCCTCTACATAAATTGTGCCAGCCATGCCCCTGGGGTCAAATTTGGCCACGCCCCGGGGGTTGATAGTCTCCATAGACTTACTATGGGAAAAAAAATAAAAAATCTTCTTCTCTGAAACCACAGGGCCCACAGCTTTGATATTTTGTACGTGGCAATGGCTAATGGTCCTCTACATAATTGTGCCAATCATGCCCCTGGGGTCAAATTTGGCCATGCCCCGGGGGTGGATAGTCTCCATAGACTTACAATTGGAAAAACTAAAAAAATCTTCTTCTCTGAAACCACTAGGCCCACAGCTTTGATATTTGGTATGTAGCAATGGCTAATGGTCCTCTACATAAATTGTGCCATTCATGCCCCTGGGGTCAAATTTGGCCACGCCCCGGGGGTTGATAGTCTCCATAGACTTACTATGGGAAAAAAAATAAAAAATCTTCTTCTCTGAAACCACAGGGCCCACAGCTTTGATATTTTGTACGTGGCAATGGCTAATGGTCCTCTACATAATTGTGCCAATCATGCCCCTGGGGTCAAATTTGGCCATGCCCCGGGGGTGGATAGTCTCCATAGACCTACAATAGGAAAAAAACTAAAAAATCTTTTTCTCTAAAACCACTAGGCCAACAGCTTTGATATTTGGTATGTAGCAATGGCTAATGGTCCTCTATATAAATTGTGCCATTCATGCCCCTGGGGTCAAATTTGGCCACGCCCCTGTGGTTGATAGTCTCCATAGACTTACTATGGGAAAAAAAATCAAAAATCTTCTTCTCTGAAACCACAGGGCCCACAGCTTTGATATTTTGAATGTGGCAATGGCTAATGGTCCTCTACATAAAGGACATCTATGCCTTAGATTGGGATAGTCCCTAAATGACAAATATGTCTCTTTCAAAGACGAAAATGCCTTGTTTGATAAAATTATTGTGTTCTTGCATATTTTAATTGTCAATGACATAATTTATGTCAATTTTAACATAAGATTGGGAATCACATTTCTAAGCATTAATGCAATACGCATAGATTGAAAGCAAATTTACTTTTGAACCTGTACTGTATCTCTATAAATACATCATTCTACATGACCTACATATGCTCACCCTGACACCGGTTTGACAAGAAATACGACCATGAATGTTTACAATTCTACAGTTGATGTCTTTAAAATTGTCCATAACAACTGTGCTTATTTTAGTTCAGGGAAAATTTCAGGAAATTGTACATTTTCGCCTCGCTGACCCTGTTCCCCCCCTAGACCCAGGATGCCACTTTGATATGTTGTGTGAATGTGAAAAACACATAAACTGACGAAAGGGCATGCTGGGTCCCGGGGGGGAACACACCTAGAATTAAACTATAAGATTGTAAATTAAAGATCTTATGCACCATGGTAACATTTCTTTCAAAATAAACTTAAAATTACAAAACAATAAACAATCAATGTGTGGATATTGTTCAGTATTCATATGGCAAACGAGCCCATATTTATTTGCTTAAAAAGTGCTGTTGACAAACAAATGCAAATCAGTTCAAAGTCTAATGGTTCATTTGTCCCAAAGATGGGGTGGGTTGTGAAAATATTTAGTTGCATTGTCTCGATTCTGTTAAATCAGCCAAACTGTTTTGTAAACGAAAGTGTATATATTTCTTCGCCTATAAATGTTAAATTCAGCCAAATACACGGTGAGGAAACTACATAGACGGAGCCATTGGCTCTGTTAAGAAAATCTTGTGTGGGTTTTTCCAGTCACGTGCGGCGCCGTCAATCTCGGCTGTTTCGGTGGACACGAAAACGTAAGTTTTCCATTTAATGTCAAAATTTGATTTTATACTGAACACTAGCGAGAAAAGGGGAATTGTATGAGGGGCCCATGACTTTCAACATACTTCCTTGTCTGTTTGCGAGTTCCAAGTCGGCGTGGTTTTGTCTGAATCACTTTTGCCGTGAGCCACTGCGAAGTAAACAAAGGTCATTTTCTATAATGACCACTGGCTTTCTATTGCTCTTTCTGCATAAATATTACTTATCTAAATATTTAGACCGTCCAAATGTATGAATTGATTATCTAATCCTTCCCCACTCACGAAAAACAAAATTTGAATCAAAATATAAAAAAATGAGAAAAAATAAACAATGGCTCCGTCCATATCGGCCGGCTCTGTCTATATCGGCTGGCTCCGCTGTATGAGGGTGAGTTTTATATTATATTGCAATTCTGTAGGCACTATATTTTGTGATTCTTTGTTAAATCTCTACACATTTACATGAAGTGGCCAAATACTCGCAATCACGAATGCGTGCCTTAATATGATTGAAATAAGAGCTGTCGCATGACAGCGTAGCTCGACAGCATCTAGCCTTGTCAAACTGGGGCCAGCTCTGACTCACACAGTTCATCAAACTCATATATCTCATGGCCTTGATGGTATAAGGCACAAATAAAAAATAATGAAGATGTTCTAGATTTTAACCCTAAGCACCACCCCACCCCAGGACAAGGACTCAGGAACCCCTGTCATGGAAGATCATGGAATGAAAGCCAACCATGATCTGAGTACCTATGGTCCAAGTGTGGACCCTCTACGATAAGTTGTAGCCATGATCTGGACTTAAAGAAAACCATATCGCAGAAAAGTCAATCTTTCTAGGGTGTTCTAGATTTTAACCCCTAGCCCCATCCCCGGGCAAGGACCCAGGAACCACTGTCACGGAATGAAAACCAACCCTACAGGGTATATATTGTCCAAGTTTCGACCCTCTATGATAAGTAGTAGCCAAAATTTAGACTTATAGAAAACTATACCGCAGAAAAGTCAGTTTTGAAGGTGCTCTAGATTTTAACCCCTAGCCCCAACCCCCGGGCAAGGACCCAGGGGCCCATGTCATGGAATAAAAGCCAACCCTACTGAGTACCTATGGTCCAAGCTTGGACCCTCTATGATAAGTTGTTGTCATGATCTGGACTTATCAAAAATATTAATCAGTGTGAAGGGAACGCGGACGCGGGCGCGCACGGGAACGCGGACGACCGAGGTGACTACAATAGCTCTTCGCACTTCGTGCAGTAAGTAGGCCTATTCAAGTCTGGAATGTCAACTTCAGACAAAACTGCCAAACTTCAACAAAGGTTATTCTCAAATGTTGGTTTTATTCAGTTTTGCGTCCCCCAAGCTGTTTCACTGGTATTGAGACGAATGGATCGGTAAGTACCCTTACGAAACAGGTTTCTGGCAATACACTGGTAATAAACTGGCAATACACTGGCAATAGTCTGGTAATACACTGGAGTGACTGGCAACACAATGGCAATACACTGGTGATAGGTTGTTAATAAAAATATGACATATGGTAATATACTGGCAACAATTACCAGCTATTACCAGCTACCTGACAGACTGGTATCAGGCTGTTTACAGACTGGTAATACAATGGCAACACACTGGCAATATTGCCAGTCTATTGCCAGTTGCTGGTAGTAAATGCAGTTTCTTCAATCTTGTTTGCAGCTGGATACACAAGGTATTAAAAAATGAAAAACACCTGGTAATACACTGGCAAGAAAAATCTTTTATGTTTTGACAAGATAAGCATCTGGCAACACACTGGTAACACACTGGCAAGAAATAACTTAAACTTTTGAAGATAAATTTGAGCCTGGTAACACACTGGCAAGAAATGTCTTTAACTTTTCAAGAGACTGTGTCTGGCAACACACTGGCAAGAAATGTCTTAACATATGGCAAAGGTCAATAAAGGTTGGGGTTCCTGTGGGAATTACTGGTCCCTCTCACAACACTGTCAGGAAGTCCCTCCACATTCACAATGGATTCATGACCAATTTCTGAAAAAAAAAAAAAAAAAAAAAAAAAAAATACATGTAATAATAATATGAAATGAATTACACTTACTCTGAATAACAAAGCTAATTTGGTTCATTTGATCATAATTAAGATTATAAAACTTTCTTCATGCTCCACACAGCTGAGCATAAAATTTGGCTTGAATTTTCACTGACACTGTAAGCCTCTGCAATGACTGATTAATTTAGTCCAAAGCCTATAACTAAGGTTATGTTGGGAACTTGGGGCGGACAGCTATTACCCTTGTAAAATCATTTCTAGGGCAAGCCCCACAGAGGCAGATTACCAGTATTTTATGCTCATTTTTTCACCACTAGCTGTTCTTGAATCAGTAGAAGAAGAATGGCAATATAAATGCCACCCAATGAGTCATTGTGCACTTAACTAAATATTTCTGAGCAAAAATACCTGACTGATAAGAAATACCTTCTAGAGCTACATGCCATGGCCCCGTGTTGTCGCACGCTCTTGTTTCTGCAGAGGTCGCCGTCTTTTACTGGAAGGCAATTGTGACTTCTTTTCGGTTGGCGCATTTATCTGCATACTTCATAGTATGCCAGCTTTTGCATTTATCTGGAAATGAACAAATTAAATCATACTGATGACTGCTAAAGCACGAATACAACAAAACAAGCTTGTACGATGAATGTGAATCGAGGGATTCATGTGAGGATAGCCGGATGGCTACCTTTTTGGGATACAGCTAGTCATCTTGCTTTTTCTTGCATGTTGTAACATTTTTGTGATTTTTTTAATTGTTTAGTTTTACTGCCTGGTGTCTGTGTTGGGATTTTAAATTTAATTTACCCTATTCACACGAGTGTAACATGCAGTTTTTTTGCTCAGAATGTGGTGTACAAAATTTGGTGCACATTTTGTATAAGAACACCAAATTTCAGACTTTTTCCATAGATGTACAGTCATCGGACCCTGTGCAGGTTAAAGATCCCTCGGAGGACTGCCGGGACCCATTGGATCTGAACAGTTTACTTTTGAATGATTCAAAATGATGATTAAATCCTGGCACTTTAAGCCAGGCTATGGTGCCAGTTTTCTCCGGCCACACAGGTGTTACAAATGTTGAATTATTAATATATATTTTTTTTTGTGGGGGGAGGGTACAATTTCAGTTATATACTGGGAAACTCACTTTATATTATTATTTGTGCGGGTAGGCATTTTTTTGGGGGGGAGGGGGGGGGGGATACAGAGGCTGGGACATTTGGCAAAATTTCAGAGAGACCCCACCACACACACAAACCAGCCCTACTGTACAATGTCACCAAGCTGGTGGTTTCCCCTCATAGTACGTTCGTAAAATTCAAGTTGCCCCACCCACTAATCAAAACTTTTTGGACGACAGGAGCAGGCCAAAACCCTTTCACTGTTTCGGGTCGGCTCATTTTAAGCTCAACTGTCTTCATTTCCTCAGACTCTTACCAGTTTGTTTAGCAAAGTACTTGTCTAGTTTCTGTTGTGACATTCTGGAAATTTCTAAATTGTCGCGCGTACAAAAACTTTTTCATTTTATAGACCGGAAATAATCAATAGGCGAACTCGTTTAATTAAGAATGTAATACGTCGTTATCGGCGCAGCGTAGGCCATAGTCTGTAAACGGCGACGCTATCGAGTTGAGTCGATCAGTCTCAGGCTAAATTTAGAACTTTGTCACGGGGAAAAACATTTTGGGTTGAAATACATTGAGCAAAAAAAATTTTTTTTTTTTTTTTTTTTTTCGGCAGACTAGACGGCGATATCGCCGGCCGTGCGATATCGCCGCCAGCTGCTTTTGAGAGCACTGAACTGTTACAAGCTTTAATTAATAATAGGGCCGATTTTTGAGCCTGCAAATGATTTTCTCTTCGATTTTGGGTCTCAATTCTAACTTGGGTTGGCAGATAGATAGATAGATAGATAGATAGATAGATAGATAGTGTGCTTAATGATTCATTACTGCTTCGATTAATGAACCGTAACTGCTCAATTAACTTCTTTATCTGGCACGTGCCGGGTGACTAAGATATAAAGTTATTTGAGTATAACTCATGACAATAGCTAAAATGGTTGATGATGAACTTCGAAATGCATACAAAGGCCAAACGAAGTGAGAAAACGTAGAAACCATTTTGTTTCCAAGCTTTTCCCTGTTTGTTACTCATTAGAATCACGGTGTTTGTATATTTTGTACGTGCCAAGATGTTTTCTGGTTAAATTGGCCTCCATTTTGTAAGAAAGGTAACTGTTCTGTTCTGTTCGTAAACCCCACCTGTAGGAGCACCTCCTTGCGGAGTAAAAGTTAAGTCATATAAAATAAATAAGATACAAGAAGTCACACTTCACTGTCACACAAACCTTCAGAAAAAAATCACAAATGAAGTTTACACAGTAAAATCCACTGTATATATACACTTAAAAAAAGTTATATTGACAATCACCGAGTAGCTAAGTCTTGGTTGAAGCTCGAAGCAATATGTGTGATCTTCCTTCGAGGTTGAAGCCCTTTTGGCAACAACAGAGCAGGCAAATTTGTAAAAGCCCCAGTCCTTCCTTTGACAGTCTGTGCTGCAAAATCTAGTGATGTGACAGCGGGCACAGCGCTTGAGTTCAGTTCCTTCTACAGTTAGCACACACTCCTGTATCACCGAAATCGTCGTCACTGTCAATGTTGCTATTAGAAGCTAGGAAGTCCTTTAGGATGGCCTGTTCCTCATGTAAAGTAGCCGGAAGGGCAACACTCGACACCTGGCTATCAGAATGTGTGGAGCTGCTTGTCGGGCTACTAGGTTCAGATTCCACCAGCACATATTGATCGGTTCTCTTTTGATATCTGATCTCCGATGAAAGGTCCAGTTCTTTGGGAACGGAGGAACGGCTTCAGAAGTAGCACGTTTCGGTGAGGTAGCTTTTTCAGCAGCCTTCTTCTCCAGGAAACGTTGCTGTCTCTTTCGAGCACGTCGTTTGGTAACTCAGCGTTTTGTTGTTTCGTAGAGCTCCTCCTTTGACTTTTCGGCGCACCCGGACTTGAACCACTTACTGTATTTACAGTGCGCCGTTCGCTATTGCGAACGTAGAAGTACATTATCTGAACGGTAGAATAATACAAGATTTAGGTGTCCCAATTTTTTGACTTCAGTAATCACCTACTCAAAACATGGAGCAACGTTGCGTAATACATGTCATTAATAGCCTTCAGCAATCTTTGTTTACGGTCACGTTATGGTTTATGGATAATCCCCTAGCGGGATATTGTGCATTGCTTGACTTATTTTCACAACTTTTATGGTTCACGCTTCGCGAGCAGTGAACTGTGTTGTCAAAAATGACGATTATCACTTGTGAATACATAAGCTGTTTAGGCAGCCGATACGGTTCATACACACATTATGCTTTCTGTAAGGAAACATGATCATTCAGTTTTTAATATGCAAAAGGTAATTAAAATTACTTCATCTCCTAGTAGCATAAAGACAAACTGCAAGGAAACGGCACCTTGGCGAATGCCTATAGGCAAACATTTTTTTCACATAGTACCACAAAGAGAAACTGTAAGAAAACGGCACCTTGGCGAAAGCCTGGCTTTTTTCTCATTCACAATTTTTGCATTATCGGCTGGTTTCCTGCTGACAAAAATCAATATTGGAAAAACAGGTAACCAGAACCCCCCTCAGGGCGGTTTGTGGTTACCTGCATTTCCAATATTGATTTTTTAAAGCTGGGAACCAGCGAATAATGCAAAAAATGGTAAGAAAACTACACATTGGCATACAATCTCTCCTTTTTTCTTTCTTTTTCTTCTTTTCTCATAGTGCCATAAACGGAAACGGTAAGAACACTTCGCCTTGACAAACGATCTTTTTTTCTTCTTCTCTTTCTTGTACCATAAAGAGAAACTGTCAGAAAACTGCACCATGGGGGTTTCAAATCTGAGAGGAATGATAATTTGAACTGAAAATGTACAGTTTTAGTACAGCCACGATTTGTGGTGCTAATCTGCCGCGTGTTATGTATAGAAATTGATCGAATCAGTATACGAAGATAGGATAGAACCTGTGTAGGATCGATCTTTAACCTGCACAGGGACTGTCCCTGCAAAGGGGTCCTCCAGGTAACGTCCCGATCCGAAGGACGGTGCACTGAGTCATGTCATCCCTGCAAACGACACGAAGAAAAGCGTGTGCGTACACCGATTTTTCCTCCCCGCAGACTATGATCGAACCTGGGAGCTCTAGCACCCGAGGCCATCGCCCTAACCACTGAGCTACCCCGTTTAATAATGAAAAAATCAGTCACCTGTACTATGTACAAAGCGTGGCATGGTGTAGAATCCTGTTTGTGTGTCTCCCCAGTCTACTGTCAGCAAGCTGGTTCTAGTTTGTTTATAATATGAGCTGATTACTGCTAGCAAAAATAGAAACACACAATTCAGCTCTTTCAAAAAGTCGTTACTTGTCATATATTTTTTGTCGAAAAAAATCGTCCTGCAACTAACGCGATATATCACGCCCTCTATCGACAGGCAGAGGCTCCAGGGAGGACAGACATGATCGACGTAATAAGACGACTGGATCAGCCGGGTTATCCTGCAACGCTGTGCGTGCTGTTGCTAGCATTTCTTATTAGCATTAATTCCAAAACAGCAACTTTGTTCAATCTCAAATGTTGATTGAATCGTCTCCTCTTAAATAGCGATTTTTTAGCCAATTTATATTGCAAACTCGCAGCAGTAAAATGTTACCGGCCGTATGCTATGTTTCGTAGTGTTCCGCCGTTGACTTATCGACGCACCTCGTTTCAACCCCTATCTATCTATCTTCTGATTTTTTCTTCGGTCCTTTGAGACTGGGCCGAGTTGTCTTTTATGAATTGGGTCGAGTTGTCTTAATCCGAGATTTTACTGGGCAGAGTTGTCCAGGGTCGAGTTGTCTTTGGGCCGAGTTGTCCTAAACCCTACTAGATAGTAACATGACACACGTTTCATGCATATTTTTAACATAAACAGAGAATTGTTTTTGAATTTATTGATTTTATAAATTATGCTACCATGCAGTGGCCCATAATTGTTATTAAATTTTCATTCTGTTCTATTCTATTCTGTCGGAATATGATCGTGCATTTCCGTAGAGTAAATACACTTTTTCAATATTGAAATTTGCCACTTTCGATAACTTTAAATGTTTTCTTTCAAAACTATTTTGTCCTATCTTTTGTTAATTCAATCAAAAATGAGCAGTATCACATTAGTTAGAATAATTAAGCTAAATATTTCGTGTCCGTAATAGTTCGGTAGATTCCGATGGCTTCGTACCATGTGGCCGCGCGGCGGATGTGACGTCACAGTTCGTAGGCGCCAAAATTTGACCTGCGAGCGAGGCGTCTCCAATATTTATGCGGTAATGAAATGGACAAATAACGGTAACAAACTCTCACCACACCATCTTAAACACGTGAAAGAACCGAAAAAAAAAAAAACATCCTGCAATGAATATGAGATTGGAGACGCAGGCCAGGCGACGGAGACCTGGAGACAGAACTTTCGAAAATTTCCAGCTTGGTGGTAACTGGTAAGATGATTTTAAGTACAAAGTAAAGGTATCCTACGAGTATGCTTTTTCACGCTACACAATAATCACGCACCTTTGTTCTCAAGCCTCGCCAGCTGTTTACACAAAAAGTGATGAAGTGACACATTTATTTTTAAAGACCACATGTTCTTAGTCTGACGGGTCAGCCGTCAAAATGAATTTTTGATACCTGATTGTTTATCATTTTGACGTCTGACTTCCTTCCATTGATGAAATCCCAATTACTATAAATATCACTGCAAGCTGTTTTTAGCCACTGATTTTATGGGAATGCCCTCATCTGATTGGTTGATTTGGTCATGTGATGGGTCAGAGCCAATCAGATGTTCGCAGTTCCCTTCCTGAGATGCAATTTTTGAAGAAAGCATGTCAGCCACAGTGAAGGGATTTCTTTTACAAAACAACAAAATTTGGATATATTTTAGCTTTTTTCAAATGGAGGTGTGTTTTTTATTTTGTTTTACAGTGTTTTGCACCATTTGTTTTGTATAAAAACTTGTTATTCTGTAATAATGGATGTCACCCAAAAGTGGCCGACAGCTTGGCTTTTTGAGAATGTGCTGGAGTCAGACGGCAAAATGAACCTTAGGTATGATACTTACATTTTGACGGCTGACTAGTCAGACTAACATGTTCTATACTTTGCTCAAGAGTTATTACGTTGAAATTATCAAATCTTTTGATTGGTTTATGGTCAAATCATGTACCGGGTGTCACTTTTGTTACATTTTTCTTATACCCCAAATTTTGAAACTCCTCACAAGTCAATAATACTTTTTCCAATCACCCTAAACTTTTGACTGTTGGTCGTCTGTGTTCGTTAACATCCGGGCTACCGAATCATGTCAACATTTTATGATTACTTGTCCTAAATAAGAATGTATGGGCAGCTAAACTTACCTTATCTCTTATATGAAATCAATCAAAATAATGATAATATTCATTGACCACTGTTACGAGTTCATCGCAATTAATACTTATCAAGGAACAGGCAGCATCGATAAAACAGGCATGGTAACTTTGCTGAAAAGCCTTATTTTCTATTGCAGGCAAATTATTTTATTTTAGTCAGATATATACTTCACGATAACGATGGAATGAGCAGTCATTTATCTTCACGAGTCCCAACCTTGGTTTCCCTTTGTGTATTTACTATGTCTGTGTTGAAATGCCAGTTACTTAGAAGATTTAGCAGTTGCAAACTTGAAATTTGGTTCCTGTTTGGCCAAAATACTTAGTTTGAAATTGCAATGTAGTTCATACTTGTTGTGTGTTTGTCTGCCCATAGATTCAATTATTTTTGAAGTGAGTGACTTTTGATGACGTAGACAGCAAGCGGCCATATTTATATGGGATTTTCCAAAGTCAGATATAGCATGTGAAAAGGTACTTTTTAAATTTGTCACTGGACATGGAGCAAGGACTTACGTGAATGCATGTAAGAAATGATGATAAATTAATTGTTTGGTCTATGCTTGTATTTTAAATGAGCCAGGAAGTGTTATGTGCGTGAATATTGCTTACACTAGGATAGATATAATGCACCAGGATGGCGGGATCATGCGCGGATCCAGAAAATTTTCTCAGGCTGGGGGGAGGGGGGGGGGTCCAAATTCCCAGAAGGGGTCTGACGGAAAATTTCTCAACATGGCAAAAATTATCCAAGGATAAATCTATGGCAATTCCAGAGGGGGTCCGGACCCCCTGTCGGACTGTCCCCCGATCTGGATTTGCCCATGGGGATACCCAGGGGGAATTTAATAGGCAAATTTGACAATGTGGTCTAATTCGGCTAGGTCTAGATTACATTTGGCCGATTCTGGTGAAGTAATCTAATTCCCCATCCCTAGGTCATGATGTTCTGTCTAACGCACTAGTCATTGGTAATCCCGCCCCATCCCACCCCCGAGGGAATAGTGAATCCCCGGGGACAGCTGATTGGTAAAACCATGGCTAATTTCCCCCGCTGTCCACTATCTTTTCATTTCACTGCCCTCTTTGACTATAATGCAAACACCGGATAGTTCCCCGGCACTGCCAGGGCTAAGCTTTGGTAAAAACCCCGCTCATTTCCACGGCTATACCCCGCCCTGTCTGGGGGGGGGGGTGCTGCCGGGGTTACAAATGACTACAGTAGTGCTTAATTCTCAGGGGTTGGGATTTATAAATTGAAAACATTGACAGTAGTGCTTAATTCTCAGGGGTTGGGATTTATAAATTGAAAACATTGATAGGTGCATAAGCAATGATCAGGAACTGGCGTGATTAGAACCAAGTCCCAGCCTACAACCTATGTGGGAAAAACCAAATCCTGGGCTCTATGTTCTTACTTTAAAAGCCAAAATGCACTTCTCGCTATTGCCTATTCTACCACAAGCCTGGGACAAGGTAAAAATAAAATGGTTGCTCCCGTATGTATGACCCGGGATGTATGAATACCATTTTCTTGCACCTCAGATCGAGTTTTCTGCTCACTACTTTGAATGTTCTTTTAACTTAATTTCTGAACATCTGAAATCTGAGCATAAAATGACATTCAATTGTTTATTTAGTGGTGAAAGAACTTCTGATTTGAAACGAGCTAATTAAAGAGTTACTGATTTGAAACATTTTATTCATAATTCTATAGCCGAGCAGTGATTGTCAGAATGACCCATCCCATACCCAGCGTTGGAACAGTCTGGAGATAGTGAATGGATCGTACGGACAGGATGACTCACTGTGTTAATGATATAGCGGAGATCAAGTTTGAACATCCTATACCTATTAGGGTGAGTCTTGTGACAAAAATTTAAGTCTCAAAATGATGTTTAAGTCTATTCTCCTTGAAAATAAATCTTAAAATGCATCGCCATCCTCTGACAATAAACTGTACGGGGTGGCCCCCGTGGCCGAGTGATTAAGGTCGCTGACTTCAGTGCACTTGATCATTCGATCATCTCACCTAGAGCTGTGGGTTAAATTCGCATCTCCCTCGGGGCACGAGTCACATGTGGGACAAACCAAGTTCTGCTTGCGAGTGTGTCAGGTGGTTTTTCACCGGGTACTCCGGTTTTCGACCCACCTACCGATTGATTTATCTCGATATGAGTGAAAAAGCTTGAAAGGGACATAAAACTGAATCCAAAAAAAAATAAATAAACTGTAGTCAGTAATTATTTTTTTCTATCCAAAAGAATGACAACAAATGAAATCAAATTTATTATCAAAAATACATAAAACAAATTTATGCATTCAAAACAATGTTCAGTTAAGAATTTGAAAGTCGAATCATAATGAACATGATGAAAAAATAGCAAATTATTGAAGGAAAACTAATATTATTGTTGCGAGGGGAAAAAAGTTTTTGATTTTGAAGATCATTAATAAATTTTTTGGGTAGGGCCATTTTTCTAGGGTCGGTCGAGTATGGGGAAACAAATAAAAATTTTAATTTTGGCCTAATCATAGTATCGATTATCACTTTGGGCATCGATTAACCAGCTCTACATATGAATGTTTTTCAAGACATTGGAAATTGATACGTAATTTATGATGTGGCTGTAAGACATTGAAAATTGATACATATGATGCGGCTGTATGTTTTGCAAACACTGGCCAATGATGATTCTCTTTTCTCAGGGCAACCAAACAAAGTAACAGCAACCGAAGTCACCCCTTTCAAGTCTTCCACAAAACTGGGTAAGTTATTCTTATTTTATAAGGAGATACAATCAGGTTCCAAGCTTCATACACAACATTACATCTTTAAGGGAAAGTACAACTTACAAAAAATCTCACAATTAAGCAAACTGAGTCAGCAATCCTTTCCCAAATAAGTAGTGACTCAGAATATAACAATTTACCAACCTAACAAAATTAAAGCAATATACGTAAGAGTTGATCTCAGGTCCACTTCATTACAACTTGGTCATGCTACTGATTAGCTATCGCACCTGGTAAAGCAAGAATTCACTTAGAAAATAGTCCGACCAAGGGAATGCAGGAAAAAAAAAAATTTATATTTTAAAATGGGCTAACAGTCCATGCCGTCCACACTTGCATAAATTAATTTTGTTTCTGTCTCAATTTTGTTTCAGTCTCAGAGTCAGAAGAAAACAAACAGTACTTGCAACAGAAAACTCCAAGGTAATAGCATTTTTAAACACTTGTGTGAGGGATAATATGGTGTCACTATGATTAACCCACGGATTCCCATCTAATGAACTCTTCCATCCTTAAATATTGGTAGAGTCCATTCCTGATTTTAGGGGTGCTAGGTGTAATTCATCAGGAAAACAAGTCTGTGCAATATATACCCCCTTAAACCCCACTTTCATATAGTAAAACTGGGGTTTGCAGGGGTATACCTATTTTTTAGCTCACCTGAGCCGTTAGGCTCACAAGGTGAGCTTATAGGATGGCCATGATCCGGCGTCCGTTGTCCGTCCGTCCACAATTTCAAAGATCTTCTCCTCTGAAACCGCTTGGCCAATCAAAGCCAAATTTTATATGAAGCATCAATAGGAAGGGGGAACCAATGTGTATATAAGAAATCCAGGTCACATGACCAAGATGGCCGCCATGCCCATATATGGTAAAAACCCTTCAAAAATCTTCTTCTCCAGAACCGGTGGACCGATTTCAACGAAACATGGCATGAAGCATCAATGGCTGAAGCACTACAATGTATATATAAATCATGACCCTGTGATGACCTTGACCTATTACAGCAAGGTCAACATAGGTCACCAATGCATTTGAATGGGGAAAGCTTTTAAAATGTCATTTAAAGTTAAAGTCTTGCAGGAAATGGGCAGTAGGACAGTAAATTAATGATTCTGAAAAAAATTGGACCCCAGGGGCTCATGTGCCCCCACCCCGGGGCAATATACATATATATCTCCATAATATTCAAACATCTTCTCCTCTGAAACCACTTGGCCAATCAAAGCCAAATTTTATGTGAAGCATTAATAGGAAGGGGTAACAAATATGTAGATAAAAAATCCAGGTCACACGACCAAGATGGCCGCCATGCCCATATATGGTAAGAACCCTTCAAAAATCTTCTTCTCCAGAACCGGTTGACCGATTTCAGCGAAACTTGACATGAAGCATCGATGGCTCAAGCACTACAATGTGTATATAAATCATGACCCTGTGATGACCTTGACCTATTTTACGGCAAGGTCAACATAGGTCGCCAATGCATTTGAATGGGGAAAACTTTTAAAATGTCATTTAAAGTGAAAGTCTTGCAGGAAATGGGAAGTAGGACTGAATATTAATGACTCTGAAAAAATTGGACCCCAGGGGCTCATGTGCCCCCACCCCGGGGCAATATACATGTATATTTCCATAATATTCAAACGTCTTCTCCTCCGAAACCGCTTGGCCAATCAAAGCCAAATTTTA
The DNA here is from genome assembly GCA_964017185.1 of Rugalucina vietnamica. Classification (NCBI taxonomy): domain Eukaryota; kingdom Metazoa; phylum Mollusca; class Bivalvia; order Lucinida; family Lucinidae; genus Rugalucina; species Rugalucina vietnamica. The sequence continues at coordinate 47,705,317 of OZ024877.1, forward strand.
TGTCATGCATCTATAAAATTGGGGAATCAATGTGTGTATAAATAATCTAGGTCACATGACAAAGATGGTCGCCATGCCCATATATATATGGTAAAAACCCATCAAAATTCTTCTTCTCTGAAACCAATAAACTGATTTCAAGGAAACTTGGCGTGAAGCATCGATGGCTAAAGTACTCCAATGTATATATCCATTGAATGTATATATAGATCAAGACCCTGTGATGACCTTGACCAAGTTTATGGCAAAGTCAACATGGGTTGCCTATGCATTTGAATTGGGAAAACTGTTAAAATGTCATTTGAAGGGAAATGCCAGGAGGAAATGGGCAAATGGACAGAATATTGTCTGAAGAAAGAAAATGGCCCATGGGCTTCATCTGCCCCTGCACTGGAGTTAAATACCATAATATTCAAACATGTTTATTGGTATATGCAGCAGATCTCAGGTGAGCGTTTACAGGACCATTGGTCCTCTGGTCTTATTTTTGCTTCAAAACATAGATTGTGGGTACTCGTTAGAACCACCTCGCCGAGGCGGTTCTAACGGGCGAGGTGGTTCTAACGTGTACCCACAATCTATGTTTTGAGCAAAAATAAAAAAAATATCAAGATTTTTCTGATGAAATTTTCATTTTTTACAACTAATAAAAATCTCTGTTTATTACATGGGCAAATTTTCATAATGTTTAGTTTAATTTGATTTTGAAAACACAGTAAAATTTTCTTTTTAATTTGCACAGTAAAAGGCAACAGTGGGGACCCTGATCTGGGTCTGAAGAGTTCGCCAACAGCAATAGTTAAAGGCTGTTGAACAATTTCACCCATCCTCAACAAGTGGTTATAATCTATGAGCAGAAGAAATATTTTAAGTAAGTGTAAAATTGTTCTGACATTTTCACATAGATCTTAATTTCAGATCTTAAAATGCTGTTAAGTTAAATGAATTAATTATTCATAGATCTGTTTATAATACACGATATATACGATATATACGAGACCAGGGTCATTCTACAGAAATTCTTCCAATATATGCTCCTTGATGAGACGCATCATGAGAAAACAATGTTTTACATATGCGAAAATTAAGGTGCAGATCAGCTTCGTGATTACTGCGAAGCTGATCAGCCCCTTATTTTTCCCTACATGGATAGTACAATTCTACTTTCTATGTCCAAAACTTCCAGCCTCTAGCCATCTTTTGTGGCTGTACAGCCCATGGCTTCTATCAGACCTGGGCAGAAACCACAACATTGGTTTTCTGTTGACGCGGCTCAACTGTGTTTCATAATTCAGTTCTAAGAAAACGAATCCGGAAACTCGAAGAGGACGTAAAGACCCTTAAGGATGATTTAAGGAGGATGATCAAGAAGTGTAGGAGGCTGGAAGAAAAGTTCGATGAAAAGACAGCAAAAACAGAGGCCCCATGCACGAGCGCTCAATGAACCCAAAACCACAATGTCACAATCAATCAAAGAAATAAAAGGGGAAATACCTTTGGAAGGATTTGATGAAACGGAAACAGAATGTTTGGCTGAAAAAGACATTAATGCAATCGTCAATGACAAGACAGATCCTGTAAAGAGATTTCAAGGCCTTTGCAAGGCAATATTTACTGAAGAGGAACTTAAGTTCTGCAGCCCAACGGGAAAAACAACTACCAAGTGTGGGGAAGGCCCCCTCTAGATAGGGGCAAACTGAAACAGTTGTTTGCCATTGCTGAACAGCATTTACAATTTATGACAAGGGAATGTCCCATAAAAATTTGAGAATTTCCAAAAGGTTCTTAGACGAAAGTGAACAACTGTTTTAGTTTGCCTTTATTAGCACTTAGTGAGTATTAGTATATAGGTAAGGATCCGGCGTCTGTCGTCCATCCATCTGTTCACTTATTGATTATTGTTGTTTCAAAAGTTTAGTTCTTTGAAGTTTTCATATAAAGGTAAATGCACCTATAAAGCTTGTAGTTATTTATATTGTATTACCAGTGTTAACGAAAACCAAATTATGAAACTGAACTGTACTGTTAACGCCTTAACGGTCAGAGATCTCCACAAAAACAAAAATTACATTCAAATGTTCAGTCATGTTCATCCAGATTAGTTATGTTCTCTATGAATATGTCATGAAAATCATAAGTTACAGTAAATTTTCATGAACGGCTTTCAAATGACAATGTTTTTAGCTCACCTGAGCCGTTAGGCTCACAAGGTGAGCTTATAGGATGGCCATGATCTGTCGTCGTCCACCATTTTCAAAGATCTTCTCTGAAACCCCTTGGCCAATCAAAGCCAAATGTTATATGAAGCATCTATGGGAAGGGGGAACCAATGTGTTTATAAATAATCCAGGTCACATGACCAAGATGGCCACCACGCCGATATATGGTAAAAACCCTTCAAAATTCTTCTCCAGAACCGCTGGACCGATTTCAAAGAAACTTGGCATGAAGCATCGGGAACTGGAGTACTACAATGTGTTTATAAATTATGACCTTTGGATGACCTTGATCTATTTTATGGGAAGGTCAACATAGGTCACGCATGCATTTGAATGGGGAAAATTGTTAAAATGTCATCTGAAAGGAAAAAAATTGCAGGAAATGGGCAAATGGACTGAAGATATGTGATTCTGAAAAAATCTGTAATTTGGTAGAAATTTCAATGATCAAATTGATCATACCAATGCATTTTTTTCTGAAATTTTGCTGAAATACCAGTGCTATTTCACTGAAATTTCAGTGTGATTTTTGGTGAAATTTCACCGAAATTACAGTGATAAATTAGTCAATATTTTAGCAGAATTTCGGTGAAATTCTGCTGGAATTACACTGTAATTACAGTAATAATTTGGATGATATTTTAGCAGAATTTCAGTGAAATTATTTCAGTGAAATTCCACTGAAATTACAGCACCTTTTTCACCTGGGTGGAAACAAACTGGTAATACACAAAAGATAACTGGTAATACACTGGGAGTATACTGGAAACAAACTGGTAATACACTGGGAGACAACTGGTAACACACTGACAATAGACTGGTGTCAAATACTACATTCTGGTGACACTTGCAATAGACTAGAAGCAAACTGGTAATACACTGGAAGCCAGCTGGTAACACGATGGCAATACACTGGCAATAAACCTTTATGGATTTTTATTGCCAGTGTATTGCCAGACCCCTTTAATACCAGTCTATTACCGGATATCTACCAGCCCCCAAAAAAGCTGGCAATACTATGGTAATAGGCTGGAAAATACCAAATACAGTCTATTACCATAGTACTACCAGCCTATTGCCAGTTATCCAGCCTATTGCCAGACTGTTGCCAGACTATTGCCAGATTTTCCGCCTATTGCCAGCCTGTTGACAGTCTGTTACCAGCTAGTTATAACTAAAATATATTTTTTGGAAAGATAAAAAACCTCAAGTTTTATCAACGACAGTCTATTACCAGTGTATTGCCAGCATATAACCAGCATCATCCAACCCTGGCAATAAACTGGTACATAACTGGCAACACTCTGGTAACAAGCTGGCAATCTGGTAATCATCTGACAATAATGTGGTAATACACTGGCAACAGATTGGCAATAAACTGGTAATAGACTGGTAATGGACTTGCAATGGACTGGTAATACACCTAATTTTCATAAGGGTACTTATTTTCCAATTTAATTGGTCAGCTGCTGAAAAAGACACCTGATAAATTCATCAAGTTGACCAATATCATTAGGTATTATATTGGTTATTTAAATGGTAAATTTGCCATAAGAGTCTAATCAGATGTCTTGCTTCATGAGCAAATTATACATAAGAATGATGACTTGTATTCTTACAAAGTTTTCTGAAAACATAGGGTTTCAACATGCAACTGGATTTATCCATCTTCAGCTCAGGTGAGCTAAGAAGCATTTGCTCAGGTGAGCTAACATTGACAAAATTGCTGCTTTTCAATACATGGTGTATATTATTATCATGGAAAGTATTACATGGTGTAATATTTTTGATTTTAGGCAATTTTCTCCCCTTTGACAATGATCTCTTCACACCTCCTATTGTAAACTTGTACACTAGGAATATATTATTGGGGAATTATCTCTAGACCAATTCAATTGATTTACCAACTCCTCAGGTCAAGTTGTGAAAGGGACACCTGATGTATTCATGAACTTGACAAGGTAATTGCCAATTATATTGGAAACCCTTATTGTGAAATAGCCATAAAGTGAGCATTGACCTCCCTGTCACAACCAGACACCGTTGTGATATTACAGATAATGCTGAAAGCGAGGTTAAACCGAACAAACAAACAAACAAATGATGACCCTAGGATGACCTTGACCTATTTTACGGCAAGGTCAGTTTTGGAAACATAGGCTTTTACATGGGAAAATGTGAAAACTATGGATTTTTTTGAAAACTATTGCAGCCTGAGACTTGAAAAGTTGTAGATGCAAACAACTAATAGAGTAGATGAAGGTATGTGATTAATTTAGGTCAAGGTCAATTTTGGAAACATAGGCTTTTACATGGGGAAAAAATGACAACTAGGTATCAGGTAAGCATTTACAGGACCAATGATCCTATGGAAACTATTGCAGCCATAGACTTGAAATATGACCAAGATGGCCGTCATACCCATATATGGTAACAAAAACCCAACCACTTTGTCTAGTGACTGTACTTGTTGACTCTCAGGTGAGCGATCGTTGCCCTTGGGCTACTTGTGTTAATGAAGTTTGATAAAGTCATGAAGAGATTCTAAAATTTTGTCTTGGTATTCTATCCTGTGCTTCTTAACAATTCTAGCAGATATACATTTTAGGCTAAGTTTCATGTGAGCTTTAATGAAACCTTTTGCCGTATCAGTTGCAGCGACATCAGCAGCCGTTTTCCCATCTATATTGCATGCATCCACATGTGCACCATTGTCTATTAAGCACAGTATGATATTGCTAATAACATCCAAATCAGCATTTGCACATTTCGCAATAATATGCAGTGGTGTGTTCATCTTATTGTCCTGAGCATCAACATTAGCCCCGCTAGCTACAAACGTTTTACAGAGAGTTACATTTGGAAATAATATTTCATCTTCGACATCAATATCATTATCATTTGATTCACTATCACAACATATATGCAGTGGTGTTAATCCAGTCTGTAAACATGGCTTCTGTTGTACAAACCTGTAGGCTGCTTGCATTAATTGATTTTCTTGTTCTTTCGAAGTATAGGTCATTAGCATAACACCTATTAAGTATATGCATGTAAAAATATCCTTTTCATAGTAACGTTTATGCCTTCTTTCATTCATTTCCACTCTGCTTTTGTCTAACCTTAATTCAGTTTCAGCGATTTTAAAAGAGTTTATTAGAGATAAAAAATTGATTTGTAATCCTCTATGTAACATAACTGCAAAATACTGTGGAAACCTGTCTACCTCACACCTTTGGTCAATATTTTGGCTTATTTTTGAAGCAAAGAGCCAAAGATCAATGCATTTTTTGTAATCACCATAAAAGTAAGCACATACTGCTCCTGTACAAAATAATGGATGAGTGATTTCATAATTTTCAGTTCCAAAAACTCTTTCATAAATATGTATCGCCTCTATGTGCAGTGCAATGTCATTGTATTGTATGTCTATTAACTCCGATAACGTTTCACATTCTTTTATGCCAGTTATTGCTTGCACTGGTGACATCTTTGGAATACATTTTGTAATACTTTTGTTTGGGTTCTTGTATCGTTCTTGCATTGCCAGCATTAATTGATGATGAGCGTTATTGATGTTGCGTTCTTTTGTGAATAAGTATGATGTTGCTAAAAGTTCCAGAGCATTGATGCGATCAGCTGTGCTACATATAGCTAAACCAGAAAGGTAGTCCACAATCTTAGTTTTGCCATGAACGGCTGCTTTCATTAAAGGTGTTACTCCGTAATTGTCTTTCATCATAACTGATACTCCATTATCAATGTACAATTTTGATATGTCAAGATGCCCTTTTGCTGCGGAATAGTGGAGGGCTGTTTGACCATATTTGTCTTTTAATCCTGGGTCAGCCCCATTCGCCAATAGATACTGTGTCATCTTATAATTTCCTGAGCGATTTAGATTCATTAAACATGTACCTCCATAAATGTTTGAATTGTTCACATCAGCCCCATGCTCTACCAGATACTGCACAATGTCAGACCTGCCATCGTAACATGCTGTTCTTAGTGGTGTAGAACCATGCTCTGTTGGATTATCAATACTAGCTCCATTATCAACCAGAAGCTTAACGATGTCGTAATGTCCCCAACAAGATGCACACCACAGGGATGTTGCCCCACGAAATGTATCCTCTTCATAAACCACAGTTCCTTTCTGTTCTAGATCAACTCCTAAATCAATTAATGTATCAACAACATCTTCGTGTCCTTGAATGACAGCTATAATCAAAGGTGTTGTGCTTTGTCCATCTTCTGTTGTGTGGTGATTAAGAATTTCCGTCACTATGTCACATTCAACATTTTCTAAAGTGACCTTTATTTTGTCTGCTAGTCCATCTCGGGCTGCTCTCCAAACTTCACCCTTCAGGAATTGAGTTTGATTTTCACTCATTTCGACACAAAACTTAAACTATCTATGTATGAACATGTAATTGTATTTACTCGTTCAGAGTAAAGTATCATATTTTTTCATGTGTTTAAATATTATCTAACCAGGTATTGATCACACAGTGTTTTGTTAGTAGCGGTATTTATATAGTTAAGATTTATCTAGTGTACCTTTGGACTGATTTTCTGATTGATAGGTTTTAAACTTCCTTTTTGAGAAAAAGGAAGTTGAAATAAAATAGCAACACATCATGGAATGAAAATGGGGTCAAAGATTTTTTTCATTATTTTCTGGCTGATTTTTAGCAAAAGTTATGTTATAGTGGGGGAGAATAAAAGCATTGGAGTGATAATTCATACTGGGGATAACACTAATTAGATATCAGATCTTTGAATAAAAAGCTCCAAAATGCAGAAATTCTGCAGAATTTGGCCTTTTCCTATTTTTTTTATTCAACAAAATCATGGCAAAGTAAGAAAATCTACTATGAAATAACCGAAGCAAAATCTATTAAAATTGCTGATAGTGCAGCTTAATGCAAGATTTTTAGCTCACCTGAGCCTTCACCTGAGCTGAAGGCTCACAGGTGAGCTTATAGGATAGGCAAGCATCTGGCATCCAGCGCCGTCTGTTGGCGTCCGTCCACAATTTCAAAGAAGAATACCTCAGAAGCTAGTGGGCCATTCTTGATCAAATTTTATGTGAACCATCACTGGGCAAGGGGATTGAATACATTAGGTTTTGGAGCATATTGTATCAAAATTGAGGTTTCCATGGTAACAGATAGCTCCCATAGACTTCAGTTTTAATTTGTATTTGCTATTACTGCAGCTGATGTTGTGCCGTGTGGCGGCCCTAAAATGTCTCCCCTTACATCATCCATAGTGCAGGTTATATTTTCTTTTTGGTCTTTTGAGATCAGTGAGGATATTCTGAGAAATCAGAAGCTTATTATCGGTTAAGATTCATTTTCTAGCCAATATTTAACATATTTGATCCTATTTAGCTAATACTTGTCTTTGTATCGACTACTCTGTTGAAAGTTGCAAAATTTCAGTAATTCTCTTTGGCTCCATGTTGCCAAATCTAAAGGGTCACTGACAAGACTTTATGGCTATTTCACAATGAGGGTAGCCAATATAATTGGCAATTACCTTGTCAAGTTCATGAAATACATCAGGTGTCCTGTTCACAACTTGACCTGAGGAGTTGGTAAATCAATTGAATTGGTCTAGAGATAATTCCCCAATAATTTATTCCTAGTGTACAAGTTTACAAGAGGAGGTGTGAAGAGATCATTGTCAAATGGGAGAAAATTTGCCTAATATCAAGAATATTACACCATGTAATACTTTCCATGATAATAATATACACCATGTTTTGAAAAGCAGCATTTTTTGTCAATGTAAGCTCACCTGAGCAATGCTTGTTAGCTCACCTGAGCATGAGCTTATGGAAGATGGATAAATCCCAGGGGCGTATCCAGGAAATGCGTAATGTTGAAGCCCAACACCTTTTTTCAGTTAAAATTACTTGTTTTTCATATTTTTTTCTCAGAAAGACCCGGGGAAATACCATACTTGAAAAAATCACGTTGAAGCCCTGGCTTCCAGGCGTCCGCCTGGATACGCCCCTGAATCCAGTTGCATGTTGAAACCTTAAGCTAGTATCTCACTGGCATGTGAATTTCTCGCGACTGTGTTGCAGATTTAGTCGCGGACCTTTCACACAACATCCGTGCAAGTGTCGCAAGAGTGTCGTGAGAATTTTCATGTGTCGTGAACTAGTTGCGAACTGGTCGCGAAGATTTTAAACATGTTTAAATTTTATGCAATTTGTTTTGCCAGAATATGTCGCAAGACCATTGCGCTATTGTCGTGCAACAGTCGTACAACGAACCTGTCACCACAAACTTTTGGCAAATTTACATTGCGAAAATTTCGCAACACTCGTACGAATGTCGTACGGCAGTCACGCAACAGTCTAAAGAAAAGATTTGAACACCTCGCGGCCATCTGGCCAGAAAATAAAACTAAGCGACATTCGTATGAATGTCATGAGACACACTCATGAATGTCTCGCGACAATCATCACCTTTGTTGTCGCTTAATAGATTACACAAGTCAAAATGAGTATCCAGAGACAACCAACGCAGCTGAGACAAACAAACACAGATGAAATCAATGCACTACATTAGGTAATAAATACCTGTCTGGAAACAACTTTCTACAGACAGGTATTTGAATGCTATAGTCATAAATTGATTCCATCTGCGTTGGTTATTCTCAGTCACGTTGGTTGTCTCTGGATAACCAGCGCGCAAGTCCTCTCGTTAATAATTCTAAAATTTCAAGCTTGTAGCAATCTTCTGTTGTTGCACATTCAGTTTTGTTTTGGAACTGATGGTAAAACCTGAAGACAAGTTTTCTCATTGTGACACTTATGAGCCGCGACGCAAGAAAACCGGTCTTCGGGGTTTCCGACCAGGTCCGACACAAACCGGCCTGTACAAGCTCAGAAAAGAGCTAGAAGCTTGCAATTTCAGATTTAAGTAGAAGAGAAATTGTACTATCCGTGTAGCGAAAACAAAGGCGCTGATCAGCTTCGCGGTTACCGCGAAGCTGATCTGCGCCTTTGTTTTCGCCTAGGCAAAAATCTCTCACGATGCGGCTCAGCTTTAACTTTACACTAGGAAAAAAGATTACACCATCAATTTGTAAGGCAGCAATTTAGATTTGAACGAATTTGAGAACATGATTAGGAACTTCTTTTCTAACTTCCCTAGGTGGCAATCATGTTGACAATTGAACTGGTCAAGACTAAAGTAAAAGCGCAATTAAAAATCTTCTCAGAAACCATGAGTCCCGGAGCTGTTATATTTTGTGTGTAGCAATTTTCAATAATCAGATCCTCTTTATAAATCCTGCCACCTGTGCTCCTGGGGTCCATACAGGTTACGCCCCAGGGCAGGGGTCTTTAGCTCCGCTACAAGCAAAGCTGTCCAGATCAGGACCATTGGTCTTCTGGTTATTTCTCTCACTGTTTTATTAGACTGAGTAAGGCGGAGATATCTTATATCCACAATTTATGTTTTGGGGCGCAAAATAAAAAACACGCCTGTACACCCCAGTTTCATAATTAAAAATTAATAGGGATGTAAAGGGGTATCCTATCTATCTTCATATACTGAGTCAATCAGTTCCTGATCATCATCTCAGGTGACATGCCATGGACATGCCATCCTGGTGGCTTGTTTGAGCATGTAAACTTGCAATCGGCTCTTTGTCTTTTGATTGTCTAAAAGAATTTACTTAACGATTTTGCATAACCTTACAAACCAAATTAAAGGGGATGTACAAAAGCTATTTTTGAACATTTTTATTCTTTGTCTGCTGACTACATTTGTACTTGGGATTTGTTTATGGAAAACTAAACCCAGATATACCTATCCGCTCAAAAGATATGGGACCGTGTTTGAATAACAACATTATATTCATGTGAGAGTTAAGTCCCCCGTGGTGAAAATTTTAAAAACCAAAATAATTCACTTAAATGATGATCAAAAGTTTTGAGTTTCTTAATTACTCGATCATCTCACCGCTGTGTCTGGTGTGGGTTCGAGCCCCGCTCTGGCCACATGTGAGGCAAGCCAAGTTCTGCTTGCGGGTGTGTCAGGTGGTTTTTCTCGGGGTTCTCCCGTTTTCGCCCCACCTACTGATTGGCCCGTCTCATATGAGCTGAAATAACCTTGAAAGGGACGTAAAACTGAATTAAAAAAAAAAAAAAAAAAAAAAAGTTTTGAAACTTAAACAGTAAGTTGTATAAAGGGTTTATAATTATTTTCGAATGATAAGATGTTTGTTTTAATTGAGCCGCGACGCGAGAAAACCGGTCTTCGGGGTTTCCGACCAGGTCCGACACAAACCGGCCTGTACAGTCTCAGAAGCAGGCTAGAAGCTTGAAATTTCGGATTTAAGAAGAAGAGAAATAGTACTATCCGTGTAGCGAAAACAAAGGCGCTGATCAGCTTCGCGGTTACCGCGAAGCTGATCTGCGCCTTTGTTTTCGCATAGGCAAAAATCCCGTTTTCTCATGATGCGGCTCAATTGTTTGTTTGCATGATATTCAAAATTTCCTATGTGCTTCTATGACGTCATAGTGGAACTAATGAAAATTCATGAGACAAAATGCCAAAATTACAAATCAAGCTATCTCTGGAACCTGTCATGATAATTTGGTGAGGTTTTCGGCAATTAGTTCCTTTTATCAGTCTACTTCAGTTTTATAAAATCAAAACCTTTAGATATGACCATTAAGAGTGAATTCTTGGGTTTACATTACGGAAATTTGCCCATGTAATACAGAGAGATTTTTTCAGCTCTAAAATTTCATATGAATTTTTTTCATATTTTTAGATCACCTGAGCCGTTAGGCTCACAAGGTGAGCTTATAGGATGGCCATGATCTGGCGTCCGTCGTCCGTCCGTCGTCGTCGTCGTCCACCATTTTCAAAGATCTTCTTCTCTGAAACCGCTTGGCCAATTAAAGCCAAATTTTATATGAAGCATCTATGGGAAGGGGGAACCAGTGTGTTTATAAATAATCCAGGTCACATGACCAAGATGGCCGCCATGCCCATATATGGTAAAAACCCTTCAAAATTTTTCTTCTCCGGAACCACGGGACCGATTTCAATGAAACTTGGCATGAAGCATCAGGGACTGGAGTACTACAATGTGTTTATAAATTATGACCTTTGGATGACCTTGACCTATTTTACGGCAAGGTCAACATAGGTCGCCCATGCATTTGAATGGGGAAAATTGTTAAAATGTTATTTGAAAAGCAAAACTTGCAGGAAATGGGCAAATGGATTGAAGGTAGGTAATTCTGAAAAAAAAAATGGACCACAGGGGTTGGTCTGCCCCCACCCCGTGGCAATATACATGTATATTACAAAAATATTCTAAGATCTTCTTCTCTGAAACCACTTGGCCAATCAAAGCCAAATTTTATAGGAAGCATCTATGAGAAGGGGGAATCAATGTGTTTATAAATAATCCAGGTCACATGATCAAGATGGCCGCCGTGCCCATATATGTAAAAACCCTTCAAAAATCTTCTTCTCCTGAACCAATGGACCGATTTCAACGAAACTTCGCATGAAGCATCGGGGACTGAAGTACTACATTGTGTTTATAAATTATGACCTTTGGATGACCTTGACCTATTTTACGGCAAGGTCAACATAGGTTGCCAATGCATTTGAATGGGGAAAACCTTTAAAATGTCATTTAAAGTGAAAGTCTTGCAGAAAATGGGCAGTAGGACTGACTATTAATGATTCTGAAAAAAAATTGGACCCAGGGGCATATTTGCCCCAATCCCGGGGCATTATACATGTATATTACCATACTATTCAAACATCTTCTCTGAAACCGCTTGGCCAATCAAAGCCAAATTTCATGTGAAGCATCTATAGAATGGGGGAATCAATGTATATATAAATAATCAAGGTCACATGACAAAGATGGCCGCCATGCCCATATATGGTAAAAACCCTTCAAAAATCTTCTTCTCTGGAACCGGTGGACCTATTTCAAAGAAACTTTGTGTGAAGCATCTATGGCTTAAGTACTACATTTGTATACATAAATCATGACCCTGCGATGACCTTGACCCAGTTTATGGCAAGGTCAACATGGGTTGACCATGCATTTAAATGGGGAAAATTGTTAAAATGTCATTTGAAGGGAAAAGCCAGCAGGAAATTGGCAAATGGACAGAATATTGATTATTCTGAAAAAAAAAAGAAGAAAATGGCCCAAGGGCTTCATCTGCCCCTGCACTGGGGTTAAATACCATAATATTCAAACATGTTTATTGGTATATGCAGCAGATCTCAGGTGAGCGTTTACAGGACCATTGGTCCTCTTGTTAATATTTTTGCTCAAAACATTAACTGTGGGTACATAAAATAATGAACAGACTTACCGAGGCTGTTCTAACGAGTACCAACAATATATGTTTTGGATAAAACATAAGCAAAAATATTTACACCTGCACACCCCAATTGTATAATTTTAAAGTGGGGTTCAAGTTTGGTATACAATACACAGACATGTTTGTGTGATGAAGTACAAGTCCATCCAGGCCATAAAACAATAATTGCTGCTGACATATTCTCCAAACCTGACTTAAACTGAGCAATGAAAGGATTTCTAATGATAAATGGTGAACTGTATTGGGTAAAATCTGCCAAAATATTGCCAGCGTAGGTGGATGTCAAGTATTTTAAACTTCAACATTTGACATCCAGGCAAAGTTAGTTTTACCGTCTGCAAACAGCAAGATACTGATAACCTTTAGAGGTAGCCTGACTGTGGGAAAACAAAAACCCCAAGACCTTTGGCTACCCCAAGACCCAAAGCTTCTATATGTAGTATGCAGGGTTGTTATGTGGAGCTTTACATAAATCCTGTCAATCACGTCCCTGGGGTCAAAAATTGCCCCACCCTGGGGGTCATTAGCTCCCATAGCCTTATTATGGGAAAACATAGAAAATCTTCTTTGCTGAAACCACAAGGCCCACAGCATTTATTAGCTCACCTGAGCCGTTAGACTCACAAGGTGAGCTTATAGTGTACCCATGCTCCGTCGTTGGTTGTCACGGTCGTTGTCGTCGTTCACACTTTTCAATCATCTTCTTCTCTGAAACTGCTTGGCCAATCAAATTCAAATTTCATGTGGAGCATCCTTAGGAAGGGGGAACACAAGTTTGTATAAATGGTCCAGGTCACATGACCAAGATGGCCGCAAAGGCTATAAATAGCAAAAACCTTTAAAAATCTTCTTCTCCAGAACCAGAAGGCCTATGATTTTGAAACTTGGCATTTAGCATCAGGCAATGGAGCTCTACAAAGTTTGTATAAATCATAACCCTGGGATGACCTTGACTTTTTTACGGCAAGGTTAACTTAGGTCGCCCATGCATTTGAAAGGGAAAAAATAGGAAAATGTCATTTATTGGCAAAAATCTTGCTAGGAATGAGCAAATGGACAGAAGACTTATGCTTATGATAATATTTTAGGCCCAGGGGGTTGTCTGCCCCTGCCCCGGGGCTATATACATGTATATGACCAAAATATTTGAACAACTTCTCTAAAACGGCTTGGCCAATCAAAGCCAAACTTTATATGGAGCATCCTCAGGAAGAGCGAATGAAAGATTGCATAAATAGTCATGGTCACATGACCAAGATGGCCACCATGGCTATAAAAAAAAAAAATCTTGAAAATCTTCTTCTTCAGAACCAGGAGGCCTACGATTTTGAAACTTGGCATGAAGCATCAAGGAATGGAGGTCTACAAAATTTGCATAAATCATAACCCTGGGATGACCTTGGACCTATTTTACGGCAAGGTCAACTTAGGTTGCCCATGCATTTGAATGAGAAAATTGTTAAAATGTCATTTGAAGGGCAAAACTTGCAGTAAATTGGCAAATGGACTGAATTTTCATGATTTGAAAAGACATTGACTCCAGGGGTTATTCTGACCCAGCCCTGGGGTTATATACATGCATATTGCCATTGTTGTCAAAAAAGTTTATAAGTATATATCTCAGGTCTCAGGTGACCGTTTATAGGGCCATCCGTCCTCTTGTTTCTTTTCTCATAGTACCATAAAGAGAAACTGTAAAGCTAGTATCTCACTGGCATGCGAATTCCTCGCGACTGTTACGCGAATTTAGTTGCGGCACTTTCGCACGACATTCTTGCAAGTGTCGTGAGAATTTTCACGTGTCGCGAACTAGTGGCGAACTGGTTTTAAACATGTTTAAAACTTGGATGCGAAATTTTTTCCCAAAATATTTCGCAAGACTGTTGTGCGACGGGACTGTTGCGCGACTGTCGTGCGACGGTCGTGCGACATTTGTGGGAATGTCACGAACCTGTCGCTGCGAAATTTTGGTGAATTAACAATGCGAAATTTTCGCGACACTCGTACGAATGTCTTGCGAGTGTCGCACGACGGTCGCGCGACAGTCAACATGCGAAAAACTCGCGACTATCTGGCGAGAAAATAAAACTTAGCGTCATTCGTACGAATGTCGTGCGACACTCGCACGAATGTCGCACGACTGTCGTACAAATTAAAATGAAAATAAGATACATTCGCGGGAAAGTCGTGAGACACTCTCACGAATGTCGCGTGACTGTCGTGCGACAGTCGCGCGACTATCGCGCGACAGTGGTGAGATATATTTTCAAAATTAGGCCGAAATTCGCGAATTTGTGGCATAAATGTCTATTCAATGAGACTGCAACATGAAAGTTTTGTTTATATCGTTAATCTTTGTCGCGTAATAGTCGCGAACTATTCGCGAACTAGTCTCCGGTTGTCGCATCCCAGTGAGATAGGGGCTTAAAACTGACAGAAAATTTCACCTTGGGGAAAGCCTATAGCAAACAATATTTTTTTTTCTTTTTAACTTTCTTCTTCTTCTTTTCAATTCATCACTGATGAGATGCCAGTGTCGTATACTAACATGGGTGATTCAAATCTGAGAGGAAGGGTAATATGAACTGAAGACGCTAAGTTTAGTACAGCCATGATTTGTGGTCCAAATTTGCCGCGTGTTATGTATAGGAACACGACTTTTTTCACCAGATTTGACCCCAAAAATTGAGCGTGTGTTATGCATGAGTGCGCACAATACATCGCGAAGTATGGTATTCAAGAATTTGATGACTAGCTCTTTCCCAGTCAGGTGGCCCACCAGCTACTGTAGTTTTGACTTAAAGGTCTACATGCGTGCTATATGTAATTTGAAAGTGAATAAATTTTGTTCACCCCACAGGTCAGGAGGAGGGTACGCTGGTCGTACACGTGACTCCGTGTAAAGAGAACGGGAAACAGATCGAGGAGGATTCATTTGTTGACGATCCTGAAGAGTTGAAAGGGAAACCGTACCATTTTAAGGTAACTTTCAATATAATTATTTGCCTATTGTTCTGGTTCTGTAGAAGTGTAGTTTCTCTCCGGATATGACTGAAAAAATGTTGGGTTTGACATAAAGTAACCAACAGACAAATTAAGGTAAATTTGACTATCGAGAGTTGAATAATGGTAAGTCTGAAATAATAAAAAAGCATGATTCTCTACAGCCTGAACTTGTGAAAGTTTCAGGATTTTTCAGCCATTTGCATAGGCTTGAATTTCAGTTACCATCAAACTTATGTATTCAGAAATTAAAAAGTCACTTTTTGCTGGTCCTTAGAACCACCTTGTTTCTTTTTCAGAGTATTCTGTTATATATATATAAAATTGCTGTAACTATAATTTGAGCCTCATCACGAGAAAACTGGATTTTTGCCTATGCGAAAACAAAGACGCAGATCAGCTTAGCAGTAACTGCAAAGCTGATCATTGCCTTTGTTTTTGCTACACAGATAGTACAAGCCCTCTTCTTCTTACATCCAAAATTTCAATTTTCTAGCCTTCTTCTGTGACTGTACAGGCCGGTTTGTGTCAAACCTGGTCGGAAATCCCAAAGACCGTTTTTCTCGTGTCACGGCACTTATATAAATGGACTGACATTGTATATATTTTGAACACAGGTCATTGTAAGAAGTGCTGAAATCTACAAGTCACGATTCTCGAAAGGAATAAAAGTGAAATATCGTGTGTACAAGGACAACACAATGACGGAAACTCCTCTTGTGAAAAACTCTCTTGTGCCTCAGTTTAAACATTCCAAAGTATTTACGTTCAGCAAAATTACAGAGGAGCATTTACAGTTCTTTGAGTCAGGATGTATAACTTTTCTGATCTACGGGACACAGGAAGACGCAATACCAGATTCTAAACTGCTCAAATATACAACAAGGGTAAGTTAATGAAACATCTTGTAACACTGATCATGGTCTTGGTCATTTAGATGCTCATAAGAATTGTTAAGATGGGCTTTGGTGGCTTTTCCTTTAAGACAACATCAAAATATGATTGTACGCCTAGGACATTGATAATTAAAAATAGTTGTTTGCCATTTATGAAAAATGTCTGTCTGAATTTAACAGACAATGGAATTTAGGGCTGCGTATTGCCACCTAGTGCACCTAGCGATACGGGTGCAGCAATACAAATATGATACAAACCATAGTACAAACCTTCTTGGCCTTCAGTCGGAACTTTAAAAGTTGAATGTATACAACATTTTCCATTGCCTGCATATGACTCATCACGGCTTTGTTTAAAAAAAAAAATAAATAAATAAAATAATCTGGACAAATATTCGATAAATCCGGGTCAACTCGGCCCATTATCATAGTAACATTAATAGTGGTATTGGCACTTGCTTTACTCCGTGAATGATATTAGAAAAGAATGAAAATCTAGCAGCTAATGAAGCATGCTTTGACATACTTTCTGCTTCATGGTTCCGAATGATTTTGTTGTGCATGAGTTGAACAGTGTCCTAATGCATGCATTGAGGTTTTCCGAAAGGTATTTATTATAAGAATGGCGTCCGATAAATATTGCACAAATTATTGGAAAATTACCTGTGAAAAAAGATGAATTTTCTTTAAAGAAGGCAAATTTCCTCTATGAAATCCTTTCTTAAACAGCAGTCACACATTAGCGTATAAGTGAAACGCGCGCCGGGCGTGTTGAAAAAATACAAATTTCCGCATACGCCAGACGCACGTTTGTGTTCGGTATATCACTGCAGCCCTACAATGGATAATTGAATGCTTGGGATAATAAATGTATGTACTCTTGTAATTAATTAGCTAGAGCCGCAACCATCATCAGATTTGAAACACAATAATTTGAATTTTCAAACTACTGCAGGAACTTCGTCAGATGGAGCAAGGTGAAGGTCACTCTAGCGTAGGAATGGTGCGTAGGAATACGCACTTCGCCCTGGAGACGGCATCTGACCAATCACATCTCAAGACAGAAATCATGCTGCTGCAGAGGAAATATGAGAGACTAGCTGCTAAGGAACGCAGATTACAGGTAAATGATTAGAAATGATTCATTTAAGAATGCAGAGTAGAGGATAGTGAGTACCAGATCAATTGCCTTTTGTTTGCTCAAACCCCCATCAGAAGCATTTTGTTTCCTTTTTGCATGGACCTTTGAAAAAGGATCAGGTGGAATCAGACATAAATTTTTGAAGTCTCCATGGCATAGTGGTAAAGCCACTTGCCTTGTAAAACAGGGATCTTGAGTTCTATCAAGAGCTTCTCCAGATGAGATTTTCAACCACGGTCCAGTCTACATGTGACCTTAGCTATTGAGTGAGATGTAAACCATGAATACCTTAGCTATTGAGTGAGATGCAAACCATGAATACAACCAACCAATGTTTTGTAAATTTGAAATCCAGAATCTGTGTCAAGAGATCTCATGGACTGCTGTAGCATTTAGTTCTGGTATCAGACTGATGACTAGAGTACAAATTATGAGCCAGGTTCACGTCTTTCTGAGATTCATGAATCTGGTTCCCTATTTCAGGACATCTGTAATGAATGGAAGGACAAACCAGAGAGTGAGCAGGAGTACCAGCCATTCTACAGGGCTGTGTCTGCTGCAGCATTTAGTACCGGTACCCGGCTGAAGACTAGAGTACAGATTATGAATCAGGTACTAGTTTTTTTCAGTAGCTTATCATTTTTGATGATGGTTGAAAGATACTTTTGTAAAGTCTCTATAAAACAAAGTTGTAGGTGCTCAATAACTGCTCATGCAGGTTTATCTAATGTGTAACGAGTACCTTCAATATTTGAGCCGCTGTGTGGGAAAACCAACAATGTGGTTTGAACGTTTCCGAACAGGTCTGACACAAACCGGCCTGTACAAGCACAGAAAAGAGCTAGAAGCTTGAAATTTGGGATTTAAGTAGAAGAGGAATTGTAATATCCATGTAGCGAAAACAAAGGCGCTGGTCAGCTTCGTGGTCACCGTGAAGCTGATCTGCGTCTTTGTTTTCACCTGTGCAGATTGTTGTTTTTCCACGAGGCGGCTCATTTGTCATTTTGGATAAATTATCAAAATTTTTTATTATTAAAAGATTCTTTCCATTATTGTATTATGTAAGGCACTCGAACAAATATTTTCCAAAATATTGGATGTTTGATAGAGTTTTAGAAATTTTGTAAAGCAGTTGAATTGGTTATAACTTTGAGACAAGCTAATGCGATGTTAAATGAGGTTTTAGGTTTATTCTAAATTTCTTAATGATTAATGATTAAGTTGGTCTGTTCAGCCACTAATTGTAACATTTTTAGTATGAAAGTACAGGAAGAGCTATTGCAGTCACGTCAGCGTCGGCGTTAGCGTAGGCGTTGCTCAAAATGTTAAAGTTTTTGGTTAAAGTTTTTATGAGTCTATATCTCTTGAAGGTGTGGATGGATCAAGTTGATGCTTTGCATGTTGGTAGATATTGGTCTGAAGTTTAATGCTGTACCATCATGATCCACATGGGTGACCTTGAGGTCAAGGTTACGGACTTAAAAATTTTATGTTAAAGTTTTTGGTTAATGTTTTTATAAGTCTATATCTCTTTGCTATGTAGATGGATCAAGTTGATACTTTGCATGTTGGTGGATATTGGTCTTAAGTTTTGTGCTGTACCATCATGACCCACCTGGGTGACCTTGAGTTCAAGGTCACAGACTTTGAAATTTTATGTTAAAGCTTTTGCTTAAAGTGTTTTGAACTGTATATTGCTGGAACAGATGAATGGATCTAGTTGATACTTTGCTGTTAGATATTATTCTTAAGTTTTATGCTGTGGCATCTTGACATACCTGTGGTCAAGGTCACAGACTTAGAAGTATACCGAGCCAAACTTATAACGCAACACGGCTATGACATGTTTTTCGCATTTTAATGTAACACAAGACGTTCTACCAGACATATGATGGTCAGCAATCGCCAGTGAATAAATTGGGTACAAAAATTTGGTTTTCAGAGCAGCAATCGCCAGTGAATAAATTGGGTACAAAAATTTGGTTTTCAGAGCATGGGTCACTGAGCTTGAATCTGATTGGTCAAAATGGTTATTTGGGTGGCATGCGTCTCCTGAGAGATTCTGGAAGTCAGTTTTAACACAAATGGCTTCTTTATGGATCGTCCAATGAAGCTCGATGCGGTAATTGCAAAATGCCGTCCATTTGTACCCCAAATTTTAAATCAAAGTTTGCATTATTGAAAACTTAACGTTTAGTACAGTGTATTGCATTGAACACAAAAGAAAATGGAATTGGTGAAAAATTCTAACGGCGAATGTTTTTAATGAAACCTTTGTGGAAACATGTTCATTCCGTCATTCAGCATTGTTAGAAAGCACAATGACATCCAATTGTTGGGTCAGGACTATCTGTAACAAATGTTAAAATGTGAGTAAACTTGTATGGTTAGTGGCGAAAATGAGTCTTCAACTCTGCTCAAAATTTAGAAAAAATTATCTTTTGACAGTAAAATTATTCATTGTCTAAAATGGAGCAGGGGTAATCCTGAAAACCGACATTAATTTCTAGGGTACGAATACATGTCACATGACGCGTTCTGGAAAATCACAATGCATTTCATTTTTTGCCAAGACCCTTCCTCTGAAAAATGATTAATTTCTTGAGACGCATAACACAGAATGTTAAAACCAAGATGTTGTGAGATGTGTCGATCGTCCGGCAATCTAATTCAGAAGAGACAAAGTTTATTTGATAATGTTCCGAAGTATAACAATAAAAATAAATCAATGTTGCGTTATAAGTTTGGCTCAGTATATGTAGATGGATCAAGTTGAACTTAGCATGTTGGTAGATATTGATCTGAAGTTTTATGCTGTATCATCACGACCCACCTGAGTGACATTAAGGTCAGTGTCTTTGGTCATAGATTTTAATAGATTTAATGGCAAAGCACAAGTCAGGCGAGCTAAGCTGTCCTGCAACAGCTCTTATTTGCCATACTGGATGATTTGGCCTTGCTTTATGTCTGGTAGGATGGAATTAGAGGGGTAGCTCATCAGTTTTGTCAGACTTGGCAAATCAGTAACAAATAATTTATCTTTTTAGTTTAAAGTGTGTTCTGAGAAATATGAAAAATTGAAATAAAACAAATCATTTCTTTCAGATCCTTAGGTTACATAGAGGCAGTAAACCATCTTTAAATTCATCTGAGTCTGAACAAATTTCTTTGAAACCTCTGCCCCCTATAAGGGCTAAAACAGAATTTGATGTAAGAGCTTAGTGTGGCTTAGGTGCTTATAAAATCTAACACGTATAACAAAGGTCTGTTTCTCCCCTCTTGGAAGATATTTGTTGTATGTTTAAGTTTTGACTGGCATTTTGCTACATCATAGGGACTAAAATGCAGATAAGGCTGCATTTCTCAGTCACAGAAATAAGATTGTTATCTAAGCAGGCCCAAGCCAAGACTATATATGAGCCGCCACATGGGAAAACCAACAATGTGCATAGGCGAAAACAAAGGCGCAGATCAGCTTCGCAGTAAATGCAAAGCTGATCAGTGCCTTTGTTTTCACTACTCGGATAGTACAGTTCCTCTTCTACTTAAATTCAAAATTTAAAGCTTCTGGCTCTTTTTTGTGACTGTACAGGTCGATTTGTGTCAGACCTGTTCGGAAACCACATTGCTGGTTTTCCCACGAGGCGGCTCATATATAATAATATATATGATAAGTCTTAACAATTGAATAATTACTATTTGTATCTTTGACTGTCAGATATTACTTTAAGATAAAGTTTCTAGATAAACTGTCTCATTTCTTAAACCAGGGGGAGTAATAGACCGTTAATGTAGCACATTTTGATGCAGAGCAGAGTGATAGTTGATTGGTGTTTTTCACTTGAAGTGCACTTTGAGCTGTGCTGGCAAATGAAAACTTGATGAATAGTTCTGGTAGCAATAACCAACGAGATGTAATCCTTAATATACTAATTCACTATTGTATTCTTGAGAAATCATATTGAAGTAAAAATAAAAATAAGCTAAAAAAATCTTTAGTCAAATAATTGTTACTTCATACACTAAATTCCTTGTAGAACTATAATATACTCAAATAGTAATACATAATTTCTTAGCAGTCTATAAAGTTAGAAATAATCAGCTCATAATTAAACAAGATAACAATTTTCTTGTGAACCATATATATATACATGTATACATAACAAAAAATTTATGCATTTTACAGTGAGCCTCCATAAGCCAACCTTTTAAATAATCACTCAGTCAGCTAGCATTAATGTCACGGGTGGAAAAAGAATATGGCCGGACTGGAATTTGAACCCAGGGCCTCTCACGGTGCAAGCTCTCTGCCACCTGAGCCACATGGCCAGCCAGTTACATTTTTCTCCTGCTTATCCTGCTTAGTTAGATTTGACCCCGAGTCTGCTCGGAACAATGCTGGAACCGATAAGACAGTCCCTTTGCTGTTTGCAGCCCAAGCACGGACCCACACTGGTCATCAAATGTCACAGGGGCAGAAAAAGAACATTGCCCAACCAGTAGCTCAGCTGGCAGAGTGCCACAGTGAGCAAGAGGCCCTGGGTTTGAATCCTGGTCGCGCCACATTCTTGTTTTGGCCCCTTAAAGACTTTGCAATCCTATTTTGGAATTTAAGCATGCCATTTGATTGTTTGGACTGTAGAAATTATTTTCATAACAGTCTTTGTTTGGAAGAATTATCAAATGGCGAAACTGGGAATCTTAGGTCATTTCTGTACCAAGTCATCATGAAAACATGTCTGTGTAATGTATACCCCCTTAAACCCCACTTTTATATGGAAAAGTGGGGTTTGCAGGGGTATACCTATTTTTCTTATTTTTGCTCCAAAACATAGATTGTGGGTACTTGTTAGAACGGCCTTGCCGAGGCGGTTCTAACGTGTACCCACAATCTATGTTTTGAGCTAAAAAAAAGAAAAATATCTATTTTTTTCTTGTGAAAACTTTCACTTTTTAAAACCAAAACATTTTCTGTATATTACATGGACGTGTTTTTGTAATGTAGTCAATAAGGGTTTCTATCCAAATTATGTCACTCTACCTTGTTAAACAATTTTGTTTTAACAGTTAATGGTTTGGACCATTGAATACTCTAAAATGCCAAAAAAGAATGGACAGTCTGACAATGCTCCAGATAGCGTCCGTACAGCCGTAATTTACGGACTTCATTTTACCAATTACGGTAGAAATTGAATTTTTGTCAGTACCAAATACTGGAACGAAATGACCGTTACGGTTCGGTAACAGTTTGTTGACCGTACCCTAAAACGGATTTTGTACCAATAGTCGTTTTGACTGGTTTAACAAACTTTACTTTTATTCGCTGTTTTCGTGGACGCGTAGGGTAAATATTGTAAACCAGTCTAGAATCGAAACTGAAAGTAGAACAAACGGCGCAGTGGCGAAACAGCTTTCCTTCCTGAAGTTTTGCAAGACAGAAATTAGTGAAAATGAGCCTAGACAGATAGCGGCTTCGCTCATCAACAGTATCATTGATACTGTCATTCAGCTTGCGGTTAAAAAACTGAAGAGGCACACTGGTTGGTACCGATCAATCTGAGTTTAAATAGAATTTCCCCCATTTTGCTAAATTCAAACACCTGAGGTGACGATCAGAAATTGATCGACTCAGTATCTGAAGAAAAGAAAAGAAAGTCAAAGAGGCTATGAATTGTGTACTGGTGACACGCCAAATACACAAAACTCCACCCATTTTAAAGATGACACTTAACTTTGAAGCCAGAGTATGTACCCTTTTCATATCTAAGGTCACTAAAGGGAAAGGTTGTGCATTGGACACTGACACTAAGTCAAGACTTGCAAGTCTTTATGAGCCAATGTACTCCCCCCACCTTCCCTTTTACTTCTGCCTTGCCCATATCTTTCAATTGGCCTGGGATATTTGGGAGGGGTGAAAAATCAAATGCAAAATACAGGGGAACCTATGCCCAAATTTTTCACAGGGTTGGACTTTTTGTTTTTTTTTTTGTGGGGGTAAATTATAAGGGGGCGAGAAGAAAATGCAAATTTCAGGGGAACCTATGCCCAATTTTACTTTACTCTTTAATGTACAGTCCCAAGCCCCTCCCACACTTCTGCTTGTTTTAGCCAAACTAATGTATGTTTTAGATGATTGAGTTCACAGGCAAGTTAACAGGTGTCTGAGTGAAATTCTGGGAGTGATTTCTTATTTCAACAAATCACTGCCCCCTGGTGAGAAATTGTCAGAAACATAAGAGTTGACCAATAATGCTGTCACAAGGAATGTACTATGTAAAAGTAACAAAGACATGCACATTAACTTTATTCTCAAATCTCAATTTACATTATTTAAACATTTATACATGTGTAAATAGCATACTAAAACGGTCAGTGTCCATGAAGCAGATTAGTCTTGGAGCAGATACTGAAGCCAGAATCTCGATACTGACAGGCTCAAATTTCGACCAGTACTGTACTGACTGAGCTAAAAATTATCTGGAGCACTGGTCTGAGAACTAATTTAAAATTAGATCTTTTTTGAAGAAATGCATACAGTTTACTAGACAATAGCGAATCACTAAGAGATCTAACGCTATTATTTTAAACACGACCATGGGAATGTTAATCTATTTGATACTAAGAACATCCAACATATCTCAGCTTTACAGGAAAATAATAATTTTAATTCATTCAATTTCTTAATGGGAGATAACTCTGTTGATATGATACCTCCTGGATTAGACAATGGCGAACCAAACTCGACAATAGCGAATCAATTAGCCTATAGCCCAAAAGAAACCATTTTAGAAGGGGATTTTTGCACACAAATGGTGCCATTATCATGCGAGACTAAATGGTGTTCGATAATATTGTGTTAATTTGCTTTTGTGCTTTACGTTAACTGTCAACAGCAAATGCCATATCGGAAAGGTGAATTTTACCGATTTAAGCATGTCTTATTGCGTTAAGGAATCAATGTAAGCCTAAAAGCAAGATGGTTAAACCACGACTTGCACCAATATTAGTTACGCAATTGACCAAACCAAATGGTTCCAGGGCAAGCCTTCAAAAGGTAGATTATCAGTACTTTGTGCACATTCTTTTCACCACACAAAGTATGATTCGCTATTGTCGAATGTACATGTACATCTTTCTCCGCTTATATCTACCTTCAATGTCAAAACTTTTATCAAAAACAGGCATATTGCACAACTAGGGATATTAGGCATTAAAGTAATGCAAAAGTGGCCATCATCAAATGCTAAGAAACGAGGTATGAAACGCATTTTATCTGAATGTTACATTTTTGTGGAACAATAAACTAGGCATCTTAGTTAAGGGGTCAAGCGTTTCAGCAACCCTGATTTTATTGTCCGGTGGAATTTTGACTCCATTCTTTTACCAAACCCCAAGGCTTAGATGAAAGTAAATGACTGAGTTATAAAATAAATAATATTTTGTCTAAGTTTCAAGAAATTCTGCAATATCTTTACGAGTGGTTCGCCATTGTCGATGATTCTCTATTGTCGAGTTCACTGTATATGTATTTTAGTTTAACGTAATTGTCTCCTAATTTATTGATAATTTTGCATTAAACCTTATAATTACATAAGGAATGATCTGATTAATCTGTAAGTTATAGATTAAGTTATTGTCAAACAAAGTACATCTAAAGACCAGTAGGGCCAGGTGTGTGCATTTGTTTTGTACTGTGTGTGAGTGTGGTAGATGGGCAATGGATCAGTGCCTCTACTTTTGATTTATAATTAGGGGTAGAGGCAGTCTATCTTCTTCCCAAAGCTCAAATTAGTATCAGCCTGTTAGCCCTTCTGTAGCTGAACAGCCTGGATTTTTGTTGTTAATAGGCTTTTTTGGGCTACATGACTAGAAATGCCACAGAGATGCCTCCAGATATGTAGCTTACCGTAAAAATTCTATTAAATGCCCACACTCTAATAAACGCCCAGCCCCCTATTTGGAAGCCAAAACTGGCCATTTTATCTGTGAATATTGGAATTTCAGGAACCTCTAATAAGAATGCTCACTTCAAAATGTTGGGAAAATCCTATAGTTTTAAGTAATAAATTGCTTATTTTACTCTTTCATCATACAAGTCCATTTTTCTTTTGTAGTCTGAATAATAAATGGTTATAGAAAAGTCATGTCTGGGGCAGACGAGGACCACCAATAGTTTCACATCCTCTATATGAATGCTTGAATGTTGCGCAACAGTGTAGCCTCCAATAAATGCCCATTCCCTTCTATAGAAAAGGCATTGTTTATAATAAACGCCTGGGCATTTAATAGAATTTTTACGGTATATGATAGAAGCAGCTCTGTTTACTTAGCCATATGGTGACTCCAATTTTCAGGTTTTGAGGCTACAAAATAACCATGAAAGCAATGTAAGGTTTTTTGCTTTGAGTGCTTCAGAATTACTAACATTAACAAATTAACATGTATGCTTAATAACAAAACATAAGCGTTTTAAAGAAGTTCATATATAGCTTTTATTTACAGCGTTAAAGTATTTATTGTGTCAGATTTGCTGTATAGTTCATTATTTTTTCTTTGATAGAACAGTTATATCAAAGAAAAAATAATGAACTATAATTGAAAGTTAGAAAAATATCTGACATTGTTGCAAGGTATAAATGACACACACATTCTAGAATAGAGGTTTCTTGTGATCTTCCTTTCACTAATCTGGACCAGGGGAATGTATCCCAAATGTGTTTGCCATAATAAAGAAGCAATACCTTGCAATTTTCAGTCTGTCATTTCATAATATAAGCCTTTTTTACCCAGCCACTTGAAAAAGTGTGGGGTATTATGTTATACCCTCTGCAAAAAAAAAAATGTGTTTAAGTGTCAGTCCATTGGTCTATCCTTCCGTCTGTCAGCGCTTTGTTTCCAGTCACTAGCTTGAGCATTTATTGACCGATTTTCTTCAAACTTTGTAAAATAGTTCATATTGGGAAGGAGTGGTTTGTGATTGTAGATGAGTAAATTTTGTCAAATAAGTACAGACTTATGGCTCTTGGTTTTGCCTAAATTTTGAAACAAACTTTCCAAAGAATGTCATCCAGATATTCTGTGCATTTGTTCTAAATTAAATTTTCGTGGTGGGGCATTGTGCATGCCTGCATCACTTTTATTATTACTTGAGCAAATACATATGTGAAGCTAAATATGGATGATAAACGTATATAGACATTTATATGATTTATCCGAAGATAGCCATGTATTTATCTCTGAATATATTTTGATTGTTTAAGATGGTGATCGGGTTGTTTCTCCAATTACATGTATCTATTTTGAAGGACAGTCACTGTTTTATAGTTTGTTCCCAGCCTTTGCTTTTGGTTTTCATTACTTTTGCCTATTTTGGGTTGCCCATGCATGCATCCGAAATCTCTTCTAATCTTAGTTTATGTCCATATAGTATACTTAACAGAAAACAAGTATTGGCCATTTTTGCATTATCGGCTGGTTTCCAGCATATAAATAATCAATATTAGAAATAAAGGTAACCAAAACCACCCTGACCTTGAGGTAAGGGTAGTTTTGGTCATTTGTATTTCCAGTGTTGATTTTTTGTAAGCTGGAAACCAGCCGATAATGTTGAATAACTAATACTTCTATGGTGATAAAAAATAATTCAATAAAGATTTGACATTTCCGTCTTACATCAGGAAAACATGTCCGTGTAATGTTTACCCCCTTAAACCCCACTTTTATATAGTAAAACTGGGGTATGCAGGGGTACACCTATTTTTCTTATTTTTGTTCCAAAACATAGATTGTGGGTACACGCTAGAACCGCCATGGTGAGGCGGTTCTAACGTGTACCCACAATCTATGTTTTGTGCAAAAATAAGAAAAATATCAAAAATTTCCAGCTGAAAATTTTCAAATTTTAAAGCTAAAAAATATCTGTTTATTGTATGGGCAAGTTTTCGTAATGTAAGAATACTGACTGTGTTATTATACTATAATGGTAAAAGAACAAAGTCATTTGTTTACACGATTTATGAGGCTATCACCAACATGTCCAATGTTTGTGAGGGCATCACATTTCAAATGTGATGGTGTACTATGTCAGAATAAAAAAAGTTGTAATAACAAATTAGATAACTGAGTGACGTGATATTTCAGGGGAAGAAACTGGTATGTGCCACCATCAGTTCAGTAGAACAGCTCCAGATTATCTCCCTTCCCCAGTTTAATTTTAACAGCTTTTAAAGTTTTTCTTTAATATTGTTTACCTATTTTATATCCGGAATCCATAGGCCTTTTAGCAGTTTATACTGAAAAGCATGTCTCAGTAGGAATTCACAGCACTTGATTGCTGCATGATAAACTTAGACAGGAGAAAAAGAAGTCACAGTACTTGGTATACAAAAAACAAAACTGGGAACATGCTTTTCATTTGATATTGTCCATGATTAATTTGACACTTATGGCTGCTTATTTCCAAATGCATTTTTCCCCATTTTGCAATCTTTTGAAGTGGTTGATTTAGGATGATTTTTCTTAAATGTATGAAACATGCATTGTTATATTTTTATAAACTTTTACATATAGATGAAGAAATAATTTTGGGGGCCATAAATTGCACTTGGGCAAATATTAGAATTTTCACAAGATTTATGCATGTCTAGTTTAACATAATTTAACTAATAAAAGAAAATCAAGTAATTATTTGTCATTCACATGTGAAATGATTTTTAGTAGTGGATAATAAGCAGCCACTAACCTAACTATAATTCCCATATTCTTTCCACCAGATCTTGAAGGCAGAAAAATATTTACAACAAAAGCGAGAGAACACTGACATCCAAGGAGTAAGGCAGGGCGACATAATCAGCCCTTTATTATTTGCATGGTTTGGGTGCATTTTTTGCAGTATGCACAAATGTTATTTTACCTTCCTGATTTTGTGTGATAAAAATTTAAATGTACATGTATAATACAGCCTGAGTTTGATTAATTGTTCATTAAGATTTGTTTCTTTTTAAATTGCACTTGTTTCTTTTATTTCAATATTTCAAGTTTCAAATGATTATTTTCTGTAATAAAATTGATAAATAACATTTTGTCCCAATGTTTTAGAGAAATTGACATAAAGACTGCTGAATGAGTGATAATCCCAGTCTAAAATGATATTATGTTTATGAAGTCTTCAACAAAACCAGGAAGGTACAGTGGGTAACATTTTGCCGTATGCTTTGATATTTATAATATAAAAAATAGGACATTTTTATGGAGCACAGTACACTTCATTATATTAATACAGATACCCGGATCCACTTTTATTTTATCTAAATTTTAATTAAAATAATAGCATTATCAATATTTATTGGCTTTGTTTTCCTGTGCACTGATTTGTTACATTTTAAAAATGTATCATGATAAAGCAGCATGCATAAACTTATAATATGAATGATAGCTCTAACAATAAAATTTTAATCTTTCTCTGATCTGGTAAATGTATTGCATGCTTATATTAAGAATTCTTTAACAGTTGTAGGCCAGCTTGCATGGTGGTTGCTTCATTACTAATGTATTGATGGTGGATGTTACTAACTTTAAATCTCTAAAACCAGAGAGTTACTTAGGGAAAGTTCTGGTATTCATGGTATTAGATTATGTATTTTAATACACAGCCTTAGAAAATGTTAATTTGCAGGTCTATCAACAGACAGAGAGAAAAGTAAGCTGTATGTGCTGAAAGTTGATTGCTGTAAAATAAATAAATATTTTTATGTCATAGTGGCATTTTTACAGGAGAATAATAAGAGACGTAAGAGTCAAACAGAGGATGACTTGATAAGTTTATATGTGTTTGGAGAAGACGAACAAACGCTTTCTGCTGAAGCTGAACAAAATAATGGAGTTGTGAGCTATAGCCTGGTGAAACGACACCACTATAAGGATATACCCCTAACCAGGGCGAAATCATTCAATCGCGTAGGTTACAGTGAAGTGATGTGTTGCCAATAGTCAGCAAATGGTGCTGTCACATAAAATGAGCCTGTGTGTGAAAAAAACAACAATTTGGGTTCTGACCAGGTCTGACATAAACCAGCCTGTACAGTCACAGAAGCAGGCTGGAAGCTTGCAATTTCGGATTTAAGAAGAAGAAGGATTGTACTATCCGTGCAGTGAAAACAAAGGTGCTGATCAGTTGTGCAGTTAGCTGTGCGGTTTTGTTTTCGCCTATGCAAATTCTTGGTTTTCTCATGCGGTGGCTCAGATAGTTTCAGTATTGAACCTTAAATGGTAAAAGATCCCAAAGACTCCGAATAAAATTGCTAAGACCTCAGGACAAGCCTCTGGCTTTTTGTCAGATCCTGGATATTGTGTATTTCTATACTTGTTTCTTTTATTATATATGAATGGAACAAAATGAACTTTAAACCAAATCAAACTAAAGATGCCACCATGGAATTAAGTGATTCTTTCGGGTGATCAGTTTTTAAGGTCACTTAATATTGACGGTTATTTTATCTTTATCCATTTTAAGGTGGGATTCAAGCATATTCCTATTAGTTTAATTATTTTTAGGGAATTATGATAAATAAGAGTGGTTTATATTTGAACCATTTGCTGGCCATTGGTACTATAATTGTTGTCTTAAGCCCTCACATACTCAAGCCGTGTACACGTTTTGTGAGTTGTTAGTTTAGTTATTGCTTTAAGTTGTTATTTAGAAATATTTTTCTAAATATAATTAACACTATTTTATCTTTAAAGGAATAGGTTTACAAACATTATCCTTCATTTCAAAAGAAAGAGATTAGTGAAACAAACATTTTGACACCACATTTATTAAAATCGGTTAAGTGGTTTTGAAGATATGAAAGTTTTAAGATTCAACAATGGCCGCCTATGGTGGCCGCCATTTTGTTTAGCTAGTCACGTGACCAAAAAGGAAAAATGCTTATTTACAGTAGTAGACTTACTTTTTACATTTGAAAACAGATCAGTATGATTCTGTTAAGTGAATGAAAAGTATTTCAACAACTTTCATACTTTAATATGCATGGAAATGACAGATATTTATAATTCCATGATTGTGAGGGAGTGACATCATACCCTCACAGCCTCGTTCTGGATTTGGGCCATCAAAATTTTCAAACCGCTATGATTTTCTTATACCTTGGTTGATTTTCATGAAATTTGTTGCAAACTATTCAGTTACATGAAGGTTTTCATAAAACGCACACAAAATAATTTGTGGGCCTATTCCTTTAATATAACGCAAAAGAGAGATGATATTTAAAAAAGCATTTCTTTGTTGATTTTCTATTATCTTTAGAAACAAATGTTATCAAGGTCCTTATCAGGTCTTGTACTTTGACAGTATGATCCAGTATGGTTAGGAACAGATACCTACTCATCTTCCTTTGACCTGATTTTAGAGCATACCAGGGTTTGACTTATACAATATATGCCAGTATATTTTGACTTCAAAACATGACTAAAATTGAACTGAAGGCTGCATTCGGTATCATTCCAGTAAGTTTATGTAACTGAGTGGCCATCTATTGAGAAAATAGCTGCTCATTCGGCTTACGAAATGTTTTCATGGTATAAGTACCTTATTGTTAGTTTGGATTTTTCCCGCCTCTGTTTTTGGAGTGGGAATTTTTTTCTGATTGCGCCTTTTCCTGATCGTTGCCTACTTGTACTTTTTCCAATACGGCCTTTTGATCACCAAATTTTCAGGAACCATGACTAAAATTGATCTGAAGGCTGCATTCAGTATCATCCCAAATCATCCCAATACTGCCTTTTGATCACCAATTCTCTGGAACAATGACTGAAGTTGATCTTAAGGCTGCTTTCAGTATCATTCCAATACAGCCTTTTGATCACCAATTTTCTGGAACCATGACTGGTTGATCTGCAGACTGCATTCAGTATCATGAATACAGATTTTATTTTCCTTTTGGTCCTTTGAGATCAGAGAGGATATTTTGAGAAATCAGAAAACTATTATCGGTTTAGATTCATATTCTAAGCAACGTTCAATGTATTTGGCCCCGTTTTTGATTAATACTAGTCTAAGTATCGACTAGCCTGCTGAAAGTTGAAAAATTACTGTAACTCTCTTTGGCTCCATGTTGCAAAATCTAAAGGGTCACTGACGAGGCTTGAATAGCCGAAACCGCGGTATGGCCCATCACCTTTCTCTAAAATATGCTCACTGCTCTTAAAGGATCTCAGTCCTCAGTCTTATTTTTTTTTTTTTTTTTTTTTTGATCACCAATTCTCTGGAACCATGACTAAAGTTGATCTGAAGGCTGCTTTCAGTATCATTCCAATACAGCCTTTTGATCACCAATTTTCTGGAACCATGACTATTGTTGATCTGAAGGCTGCATTCGATATCATTCCAATACCCCTTACGGAATTGCAGCGAAGTTCCAGCATGAATCCAGTATAAATACAGCATAATTTTGCAGCATGATCCCAGCATGACTGCAGCGTACGCTGCAATCGTACTGCAAAAAAGTACTATGGTGATTTAAATGGAAGAAGTATGATTGCAGCGTGTTTGAATAATGCTAATGAAGCTGTTTTCATGCTGCAATCATACTGCATTGCAGCGTGGTCTTATATATAGTATAGCCATACTGCAATCATGCTGGAATCATACTGCATAGCAGCGTGTTTCAATTATGCAAATTACGCTGACTTCATGCTGGCATCATGCTGCATTGCAGTATGGTGACCATACTGCAATCATACTGGAAACATACTGCATCAATTATGCAAATTAAGCTGCTTTCATGCTGCAATCATACTGTTATCATGCTGCAACCATGCTGCATTGCAGCATGACTAAAATAATTACAAACCTCTTGGCCTTGTATGCTGCTTCCATGCTGCATTCATGCTGCAATGCAGCATATATGCTGGTTTCATGCTGCATCCATGCTGTAATGCAGCGTATTCTGAATTCATACTGGAATCATACTGTTTTTCACGCTGCAAATCATATGCCTGCCATGTTACCCCACCCATTTCATTTGATACATTGAGAAGTTGTGAACATGAAAAGATAGAGGAAAAACACCAAAAAATCTTACATGCATTCAAGTTTGATGTAAAGAATCATTTAGGTTTATAACAGGGCCTTCCAGAATGCAAATGCATACATTGAAATTAAATAAACATCAAATTGGTTGTCGTCTGCAAATATATATCACAGCTACATTCTTGCTTTATAGAAATGCTAGTTAAACAGTGGCTTACCCTAAAAGCTATGAAAATGTGTTTCTAAATGCACTCACAAGTTCTGCTAATTTTCTTTGTTTCTTTCCAGCCTGTTTTTCTTTAAATTTGCATTTGTAAAACAGCTTTCAAATTTCCCTCCACTTGTGGCAGCCATTTTTGCCCATAATGCAATTGATATATGACAATCAATAAATCAATATCTGTAGACTACAGCATGATTGCAGCGTACGCTTCTGTGCAATATACGCTTCTGTGCAGTATGAAATCAGCGTATATGCAGCATATACCTAAATCGATTATATTATGCTAAGTTAAAGCAGCATGAAATCAGCATGGATCTAGCCAAGTAAAAAATTTCTAAGACAGTGCAGTATGAATGCAGCCTACACTAGCAGTATGATTCCAGCGTATGCTGCAAAGAAGTATGGAAACAGCGTATAAGAAGCATAAATACCAGCATACTTCCAGCGTATGCTGCAATGCAGTATATATACTGCAACTGCGCTGCAGACATGGAGCAAATAAGAAGTATGAAAACAGTATGAATGCAGTATGATATCAGCATACGCTGCATTCCAGCATGCGCTGCAATTCCATAAGGGACAGCCTTTTGATCACCAATTTTCTGGAACCATGAGTAAAGTTGATCTGAAGGCTGCCTTCAGTATCATTCCAATACAGCCTTTTCATCACCAATTCTCTGGAGCCATGACTAATGTTGATCTGAAGGCTGCTTTCAGTATCATTCCAATACAGCCTTTTCATCACCAATTCTCTGGAACCATGACTAATGTTGATCTGAAGGCTGCTTTCAGTACCATTCTAATACAGCCTTTTGATCACCAAATCTCTGGAACCATGACTAATGTTGATCTGAAGGCTGCATTCGGTATCATTCCAATACAGCCTTTTGATCACCAATTCTCTGGAACCATGACTAATGTTGATCTGAAGGCTGCATTCAGTATCATTCCAATACAGCCTTTTGATCACCAATTTTCTGGAACCATGACTAAAGTTGATCTGACGGCTGCATTCAGTATCATCCCAATACAGCCTTTTGATCACCAATTTTCTGGAATCATGACTAAAGTTGATCTGAAGGCTGCATTCAGTGGCATTCCAATACAGCCTTTTGATCACCAATTTTCTGGAACCATGACTAAAATTGATCTGAAGGCTGCATTCAGTATCATCCCAATACAGCCTTTTCATCACCAATTCTCTGGAGCCATGACTAATGTTGATCTGGAGGCTGCTTTCAGTATCATTCCAATACAGCCTTTTCATCACCAATTCTCTGGAGCCATGACTAATGTTGATCTAAAGGCTGCTTTCAGTATCATTCTAATACAGTCTTTTCATCACCAATTCTCTGGAGCCATGACTGATGTTGATCTGAAGGCTGCTTTCAGTATCAATCCAATACAGCCTTTTGATCACCAATTCTCTGAAACTATGACGAATGTTGATCTGATTGCTGCATTCAGTATCATTCCAATACAGCCTTTTGATCACCAATTTTATGGAACCATGACTAAAGTTGATCTGAAGGCTGCATTCAGTGTCATTTCAATACAGCCTTTTGATCACCAATTTTCTGGAACCATGACTAAAATTGATCTGATGGCTGCATTCAGTATCATTCCAATACAGCATTTTGATCGCCAATTTTCTGGAACCATGACTTAAGTTGATCTGAAGGTTGCTTTCAGTATCATTCCAATACAGCCTTTTGATCACCAATTCTCTGGAACCATGACTAACATTTTGATAATTAGAAGATATATGTTCATGTTAAATGCGTGATAAATAAGTCTCATTTCTTCTATATCCTTGATGTTATTTTCAAGCATTGAACATTTCCCAACCTTGTATTTGGAGGGATAGAAAAAAGCAATATTTTTTTCTGTTTATATGATTTTCTGTTATTCAGTCTTTGATTGCATGTGGCAGTAATCCAGGTTTGTATGTTGTAAATCAAGACCATGAATTAAAGCATGCATTTTTGTTTTGTTATGCCCTATTGTTGGAAAGTTTTGTTTTCTTGGATTCCTTGTGTATGCATAACACCATTGTTGTAAGTTATGTCCATATAACCTGCTAAAATTTTATTTTCTTTCAAATGCATACATGCAGAAGCTTACAACAATTTCTGACCAGGATACAGACTCCCTTGCTTCAAGTGACTTGTCTCTTTACATGCATAAACTGAGACCAGATTTCCCAGGGGTACAACTCAGCAAGACTGACTTAAGCTTAAAGTCGAATGTGAGTTGTGATTTTGTCAGTGTGGACTCTTTCTCCAAATTTCTTTATTCTGATATTCATTATGTGTGGATGTATATTTTATAGATGTTATTTCTATATAGCTTACTCAATATCTTGACTGAAATTGAAAGGTAAACTATCCAGGAGGCAAGATTGCTGAGTAAATTAATAGAACATTATACATTTTTAACTTTGTTTTATGTTTCAGACACAAGCCTTATTCATGTGTAATCAATTTTGGTTTGCATTTTACAGCCATCATACTTTTTTGTCACATATTTTGTTGCTGTAGATTTGTTAAAATTTGTTTGATTTGAGCCAGATCATATGATACAAATTGTTTTGAGGAGCAAGGCTGAAGACGAAATATAGGCTAAATCTTGGGGTGTGAATAAATACTGTTTCAAACATAAATGTTGAGCTTATGCAGATACATAGGGTTCTATTTCGCTTGCTGTTGTGTATATCAATACTAGAATGAAAGAAACTAAGAGGACAAAACGCATTAGAAAGATATAATTATCATGTACATTGTTGTAATAATTTGATTGCTATAAAGTTTCTATACTTATATGATCTGGTTCATATTTTATTGTCACTAGTTGCTTTAAAAGTGAGGGTTTAAGCACATCAATTTATTTGGCTGTCCTTTTATCAGAAGAATGATATGGATGTTTATTACATTCATTACATGCTAATGTGTACTTCATGCACAAAATTCAACCATTCAATAGCATGAAAGTTACATGCTTTGCTGCATGGTTATGTAGAAAGCTGATTGAACTGTCTCAAAGATATTGTCGTTACATTCATCAGCATGTACCTGCTTTTGAGAAAGTATATTTTGAGTAATCAATTTAATGTATTGAATTATATAAGCATTGTAATTTTGTGTTCATATATGTGACAACATGTCAAGATAATTTTTCACTGTATGATGTTTAACTGTTACATTTTCAGGTTGCATGATTGCATAACTGTGTTTCCTTCTCTGGATATTGCTGTTACTTTGAACCCCTTAATTATGAGCAAGTGCGTGAGAAATCCAACTTGGAGATCCAACCAGGTCCCACACAACCGGCCTGAAAAGTCACAGAAGCAGGCTAGATTTTTGAAATTTTGGATTTAAGAAGAAGCGGAATTGTACTATCTGTGTAGCGAAAACAATGACCTGATCAGCGTTTCTGTTACTGCAAAGCTGGTCTGCACCTTTGTTTTTGTATGTGCAAGTTATTGGTTTTCTCATGCGGTGATTCATTTTGTAATTCTTCGTCATAAATATTAATTTGCAATAGTATAACATGCCTTAATTTTCCTGGATTTATTTTACCTGAAATTTGCCATGACATAATCAATGCATGCTTCTGTTATTTCCTCAATATTTATTTATCAATGTCAACTATACAAAATGTAGACTTAATATTATCTTTGTTGCATGCCACCATATCCATTTAAGAGCTTTTAATCGCTGAACCTTATGTTGAACCTTTTTATCTTTATACATTCTTGTTGATAATTCTGTAGCAACAGTAAGTATTGTAGGTTAACAAAGTTTGGAAAAAAAATACTGTGTACATCCTCTTAACCGCACTTTACCCCCATTTTCCTCTGTTTTGGGGGTAAAGTGCGGTGTCCACTTATGCTGTAATACCTGTTGTGATTCTATACAGCTTATCAGTGTTGAGCTGCCTCTCCTGGTTAATTATGCAAGGAATGGTCGGATTTACTGTAATCTGATACCTAGAATTCCAGGTATTTTACAGTACAAACCAAACCCAAAAATACATTTTTGTTCATTTTTCATCACAATACAATTTAATCAAAATAATTGAAATATTCATAAAAAGTTAAGCGATGTTGCATGTTCAATGGTCTAAATCGGTTCTGTATTAAGGATTTTGTATAGTCATTTGTACATGCTGATCAGAGCAGATGTTCCTTACCTGGAATTTCTTATCAGATGCTGCTGAACTGAAATTATCCCTGCTAGTTGGTTTTACTGCCTTTTGCACCATGGGTGTCTAATGACCAAAGTGGATTTTTGGAGTTAAGAGAATGTACACA
This sequence comes from Rugalucina vietnamica, assembly GCA_964017185.1. NCBI lineage: Eukaryota > Metazoa > Mollusca > Bivalvia > Lucinida > Lucinidae > Rugalucina > Rugalucina vietnamica. The sequence continues at coordinate 47,742,535 of OZ024877.1, forward strand.
TTTTGGGAATTTAAATCGCATACTCCAACATTGTTTTTACAAGGGGGAGTTGAAAATTAGTAGCACAGTCCATTAATTCAGTAACTGATCGGCAAACCAATACTGTTATACATGTTTGCTATCGTTTGAAACATCTATCTTTCTTCTATGTACTTACACTAGTTTCATGAAGTTGACATAATGCAGTCAAGGGACAATGTTATTGTAAACATTGGAACTGGTTGTATACTGGAAAGAGCAAAATCTCAATGAATTATAGACAATTGTTTATCATTTTTAAATTTAGCCATGCATGAACACTGTCTAATGGAATAAGATCATTTAGCACCATTTTGTCACCCATCATATAGTCAATTTATTATGCAGGGTCACTGATGAGGGTTCATTAGCGGAAATTGTGCAATATGGCTCTTACTTTCTCCCATTGAATATTTTCTCTGCTTCCAAAGGATTATTTAGTATTTTATTTGATATAGATAAATTATGTACATTATTTTCCATAATATTTAAAAATAATTGAAATGATTATAATTGATGTTTGTTCATTTTCAGCACAAATATTTCCTAAAATTGTTGATTTATTTTGCCTTCAATAAAAAAAATGATAATTATAATGAGATTTTACTTTAGTTGTTTTTTGGTTTAAGGCTCTAATTAAATATAATTCAATTTCTTTAAATCAAAATGTTTGATGAAGTTTGAATTTTAATTGTTCCAATATATTTCACTTCAACTCTGTTATAGTACCACTTACCACTAAAATTTTCTGTTTCCAGCATGATAATGCAAAGAAGAAGGGGAGTCGACAGATCAGATCAGCAGAGGGGCGGCGTAAAGATGGCAGTTCTGCATGCATTCTGCAGTGAGACAAATATACATGTATTTGTAATAATTACAGAATCTCCAAGTGCATATAAAAATGATGACAGATTTTGTACAAGCTGAAGAAATGGAAGAAAATTTTCAAAAAGATGTTGCACATTTCCCACAGTACATTATGAGAACATGCCCGTGCATTATACAGAGATTTTTAAAGATGTGAAAAATGAAAATTTTCTGGAGAAAAATTTGATATTTTTCTTATTTTTGCTCAAAACATAGATTGTGGGTACACATTAGAACCGCTTCGCCGAGGCGGTTCTGACGAGTACCCACAATCTATGTTTTGGACCAAAAATAAGAAAATTAGGTATACCCCTGCATACCCCAGTTTTGATATATAAAAATGGGGTTTAAGGGGGTAATCATTGCAAGAACATGTTTTCCTGATGAGTTTTGACAAACAAAAATCATATTATATATAAATGATTTTTTTAATCATAGACTCGTGACACTAATTTGCCATTATAAATGTGAATAAATAAACACAGCTGACCAATAGGAAAAGATATATCATTCGTATTGATAATGGTAAATCTGTGATGTAAGTCTTATGACGAAAGAAATCCATTTATTGTTTGTATTTGTTAGAATTTTTTAGTAAGCAATGCAATGCAGTCATTTCTAACAAATCTCTATGGCAAGCCAAATGCACACTAATTCGGGAAACCTAGGATATGTCCGTAAAACCTGGTTTATCTGTTACATAAACCAGGTTTAACGGACATAAACCAGGTTTAACGGACATATACTAGGTTTCTCGATCGTTATCCTAAGTTTCATTACATAAACCAGGTTTAACGGACATAAACCAGGTTTAACAGGCATATACCAGGTTTCTCGATCGTTATCCTAGGTTTTCTTCCCTAAACCTATGTTTTCGATCGTTATACCAGGTTTCTCTTTGTGAAACCTAGTATATGTCCGTTAAACCTGGTTTATGTAATGAAACTTAGGATAACAATCGAGAAACCTAGTATATGTCCATTAAACCTGGTTTATGTCCGTTAAACCTGGTTTATGTAATGAAACTTAGGATAACGACCCATAAACCTAGTATATGTCCGTTAAACCTGGTTTATGTCCGTGAAACCTGGTTTATGTGCGTTAAACCTGGTATATGTGCGTTAAACCTGGTTTATGGACTGTTATCATAGGTTTTACTTAAAACTTGCGATATCACAGGTAAAAAGTGTTAAACCTGGTTTAACAACCCTTTCGTAAAATCTCGAGTTAGGCTGCAAGCCAAATGCACACTAATTCTGTTAAACCTGTCCTCCGGATAGGTTTCCTTCCCTAAACCTGTGCGGAGGATAGGTTTCCTTCCCTAAACCTGTGCGGAGGATAGGTGTATCTTTATCTCAGGTTTCCATAAACCTATCCCGAGCATAGGTTTTTCTCCCAGGTCACGTGTTTTCATATCACAAGTTTCTCGGTATTCCATTGGCCCAAATGCACACTAATTCTGTTAAACCTGTCCTCCGGATAGGTTTCCTTCCCTAAACCTATGCGGAGGATAGGTTTCCATCATAAACCTATCGGTATAGGTTTTTCTCCCAGGTCATGTGTTTCATATCACTAGTTTCTCGGTATTCCATTGGTCGGATCGTTCATCCAGGTAAATATGTCACGTGTTTCGTTAAACCAGGTTTCTCACAATCTGATTGGTCAATGTGCTTGTCCCTGCGAATTCTTCACAAAATATATCAATGAACTCTTTGAAATAAATAAATAAATAAATAAATAAATAAATAAATTTCGATACGGTGTAAATTACGCGGCTCCTGTTAAAAAAATGCTACGTCGGTTAGAATCCGAGGTTCCAGATTTTATTTTTTGTTGTATAGGTCATAATAAATAGGAAAGCATGATAGAGCGCAAAGGAAATAAAAATTAACAGGAGCCGCAAAATTTACACCGCATTCAAAAATATATACGGTATATTGAAAAATAAAGCTGTGCTCAGCCTTGATGCGGTCATATTTAACAAATGTCATAGTTGACTACATTCACACCTTCGCGCCTTATGGGAATATGGGGATATGATTAATCAATGCCCAATTGACTCCTCCGTCAGCAAGGTATAACCACGCCCACCCCTATTTCCTTAGACAAACATTGTGTTTTTGCACCTATATTTACCTGTAAAAAGCACGTGTTGGTTTGTTTGTCTAACCCCTTGTTGTCTAACCGTCATTGACCGTTAGCTAATGTGCTGATTTGAATGGTCAATTTCAAAATGAATACTAATGATGGGTGGTTTGACGGAGGACTCAATTGTTTTGCCAACATGTCGTAAAGATCGATCTGTTTGGCAAATACATGTAGTTGGGACCGAAACACTATCTTCACTTGAAACACTAACCATCAGGATAACATGTCCGTGTAATATATACCCCCTCTTACCCCACTTTTATATAGCAAAACTGGGGTATGCAGGGGTATACCTATTTTTCTTATTTTTGCTCCAAAACATAGATTGTGGGTACTCGTTAGAACCGCCTCGTGTACCCACAATCTATGTTTTGAGCAAAAATAAGAAAAATAACAAAATTTTTCCAATGAAATTTTCACTTTTTTAAGCTGAAAAAATCTCAACACGCTGAAGATTTTGGACGTATTAAAATTAATTTGTCCCTTTTACTCGCTTTAGCAGTCACACAGTAGCAAGTGACTGAGGCGTGTGCCTGAAGAATTAAAAATCTCAAAGTTCTGGAGTACGTTTTTAGCTCGACTGCACGAAGTGCATAGAGCTATTGCAGTCACCCCGGTCGTCCACGTTCCCGTTCCCGTTCCCGTTCCCGTGCGCGTGCGCGTCACACTTGCGTTAAAGTTTTCTAGAAGTCCATATCTTGAGAACCACTCATCAGAAAGCATTCATACTTGGACCATAGATACCCTGTAGGGTTAGCTTTCATTCCATGGCATCGGGCCCCTGGGTCCAGGCCAGGGGGTGGGGCTGGAGGTTAAAATCTAGAACACCTTCAAAAATGGCAATTCTTGTGTTAAAGTTTTCTAGAAGTCCATATCTTGACAACCACTCATCAGAAAGCATTGATACTTGGGCCATTGACACCCTGTAGGGTCGGCTTTCATTCCATGGCATCAGATCCCTGGGTCCATGCCAGGGGGTGGGGCTAGAGGTTAAAATCTAGAACACCATTAATAATAATGGCTTTTCTGTGATATAGTATTCTAGAAGTCTATATCTTGAAACTTTTTATCAGAGGGCTTTCATACTCGGACCATAGGTACCCTGTAGGGTTGAGTTTCATTGCATGGCATCGGATCTCTGGGTCCATGCCTGGGGGGTGGGGCTGGAGGTTAAAAACTAGAACACTATAAAAAAAATGATGTACTGCTGTGTAACTTTAACAAGGAGTCCATATCTTGACAACAACTTATCATAAAGCATTCATACTTCATACACTTTAGGTTCCATGACGTCGGACCTCTGGGTCGGAGTCAGGGGGGCGGGGCTAGAGGTCAAAATCTAGAACTCCCCGAATTTTTTTTTCTTTTTATTTCTTAATAGAAACAACTTAGGAAGATTGTTGGTCATTCATCTTTTGACTTTGTGACACTGACTTGTGTGTCATGACGGTAAGGGTCGGTTGACCTACTTTCCATGGTTCAGTGATTTTGCCTTATATCTTGACACTCAATTAGTATATTTTCATACTTTTTTCAGATTATGAGTGAGTATGACCAGACCTTTGACCCCAATATACTTATAGGTCACTGTGACCTAATTTCACGGTTCAGTGATTTTGCCTTATATCTCAGTACCCAAATGGTTTATGAACAAACTTCTTTCAAAGTATGTTTGCATATGACAAGACCTTTGACCCTGAAAAAGTCCTAGGTCACTGTGACCTAATTTCACGGTTCAGTGATTTTGCCTTATATCTTGACACTCAATTAGTATATTTTCATACTTTTTTAGATTATGAGTGAGTATGACCAGACCTTTGACCCCAATATACATATAGGTCACTGTGACCTAATTTCACGGTTCAGTGACTTTGCCTTGTATCTCGGCACTCAAGTGGTTTATGACCAAACTTCTTTCACACTATATTTGCGTATGACAAGACCTTTGACCCTAAAGTAGTCCTAGGTCAGTATGACCTAATTTCACGGTTCAGTGATTTTGCCTTATATCTCGACACTCAGTTGGTATTTTTTCATACTTCTTTCTGATTATGAATGAGTATGACCAGACCTTTAACTCAAGCATACTTAGAGGTCACTATGACCTAATTTCATGGTTCAGTGATTTTGCTTTATATCTCAACACTGAATGGGTATATGATCATATTTCTTTCACATTATGAGTAAGTATCACTAGACCTTTGACCCTGAAATACTTATAGGTCAGTGTGACCTTATTTCACGGTTCAGTGATTCTGCCTTGTGTCTTGGCACTCAGTTGGTATATGAACACACTATAACTATAACTATAAATCTTAGGTAGTTATAGTTAACTTTGATGGTTCAGTGATTTTGTCTTATTGCATCAAGGCAAAAAGATGTATGAGCATAATGCTTTGGGTTACTGGTCGGGTTTGGCCTTATGTTTGACAAAGATCAGAAGCAGTCGAGCATGCTGTCCTGCGACAGCTCTTATTGTGTATGTCCTAAACACGATATGCACGCACTACAGGCCGCACAACAAACGTCCATTGCGCGTCTTACACACGCTGGGGACACGCTACTGGAGCACTATCTCATAAAATCGGAACGCGCATGAAGCGTACACTGGCGTGCCTAAAACATGCACCGAACGCATTCGAAGCGTATTCATCGCGCCTAGTAACGCGCATGTGTAAAACTTATTCGAAATATAAGACACACGCCCGGTACACGCTGAGCTTGTAGAAAATTTTTTAAGCATGTTAAAAAAATGGGCCCAAACGCGCATGGAGCGCGCAGCGACGTATATCAACGTGCATCAAGCGTAAACCAAGCGTCTCCGACGTGCGCCTGGCGTATCTTGAATTTAACTTTTTTGTCAACACGCCCGGCACGCGTTTGGCTTATACGCTAATGTGTGACTGCTGTTTAAGAGAGAGAGAGAGAGAGAGAGAGAGAGAGAGAGAGAGAAAGAGAAGGAAGGAGAGAGAAAGAAAAAGTCATATAAAGAAAGAGCATAGACGCAAACATTGATTTACTACTTCATGCTAATTCTAAATGCGAACATTATGATGCAGATTGGCACCGGGTGTCTTAAAATTAAAAAAAAAAAGACAAAAAATAACAAAGAGAGAGAGAGAGAGAGAGAGAGAGAGAGAGAGGATTATATACGCATTGTTAAACAAGAATCGGCATTGTGCATATTTTGTGCTAAGCCCTGATATAACCACCAAGTACATGTAGCAGCGTCCTTGGTTTTGTTACAAACTTTTTCCAAAACTACTTTGTTAATTTATAGTTTCATTGCAGTCAAATCGCGGGAACCTACATTCTATGTTACAATTAAACAATTAACATCTTCAAAATACTAAATCGCAGTGAAAGCCATAAAAATGTTGATTACATCCTTATAAAAACACTAGAGATAAATGGATTAAAGTCATCATCGGGAATTCTCGTGAAGTCTCGTAAAATTACCGGAGATAGTATGCTTATAATTACCTGGGCTAGCTCAGGTAAGGCCTGTATTGGACAAAAACAAATATGACGCAGATTTCCCGAACAGATAGCTAACCAATCGGATTCATAGAAACCAGGTTTAACGTTTTAGGCGATATCTAGGCTAGAACCAATGAAATAGACTCCACCTAGCACGACTACACAAGTTGGATCAGTGATAGGTCAGCAGGAAGTACAACAGTGATCCCTATTGTTTCCACGAGATGTAAATAGTCACCACAACAAGTGTAAATACCATTCAGCACACGCCCTCACAGATATACATTTAGTGTAAATAATAAAAGTTATAAGAACTGTTCTAAGAAGATTACAGACGAAGTCTGGTGTTCCTCATTGGAAGTTAATACGTATACAAGAAGAAGAAGAATCGAGAAACCTGGTATATGTAATCACGTGACGAAGGATAGGTTTCCTTCCTTAAACCTAGGCGGAGGATAGGTTTCTCGAATTATTGTGCATCTGGCTTGCCTACTATATTAAAGAATATGACAAAGTTTGTAAAACCTGGTTTATCTCCACATTTACTAGATAAACCTGGTATATGTGCGTTAAACCAGGTTTATGGACTGATATCATAGGTTTTGGCAAAAAAATCTACGATAACGGACATAAACCAGGTTTAACGGACATAAACCAGGTTTAACGGACGTATACTAGGTTTCTCGATCATTATCCTAAGTTTCCTCACTTAAACCAGGTTTAACGGACATATACTAGGTTTTACTGCCAAACCTATGATAACAGTTGTTAAACCAGGTTTATCACACATAAACCAGGTTTAACGGACATATACCAGGTTTATCAATCGTTATCCTAGGTTTCATCACATAAACCAGGTTTAACAACTGTTATCATAGGTTTTGTAGTTAAACCTAGTATATGTCCGTTAAACCTGGTTTATGTAATGAAACTTAGGATAACGATCGAGAAACCTAGTATATGTCCGTTAAACCTGGTTTATGTTCGTTAAACCTGGTTTATGTAATAGATAAACCAGGTTTAACGGACATATCCTAGGTTTCTCGAATTAGTGTGCATTTGGCTTGCCATAAATCTCAATTGGCAGTCAGGACGGAGACGATACACTTTATTATTGCATAAATACCCATGTCACACGATATTATCAGCCATATATTAATGGAAAGAAAGCCATGTATTAATATAGCAATTCTCATGTGCACATGCTGTTAATATATAGCTTTCAGTTATGCTTGTTTCCGGAAACGCAAAGCACATGCTAATAATGGGTAACTGAAGTCCACCTGGATCAAGCATAAGGATGAAAACTTTTACATGTATGAAAATGTGATGAGGCTATAAAATATAGTGCACCATTATTTCTTTTGTTTGTGCAGAATTTATGCAATAATAGCGATCAAAAATGAATTTGTCATTTATTTACATTCGCTAGGTCACTGGGTAAGTGTTTAAAACCGAGGGACACTCCCCTCTGGACCTAGCGAATGTTAATGAATGGAAAATCATATTTGATCCCTATATTAATCATTAGTCTGGGGTTAGATTATAATCATTAGGCCATGTGACTAGCTTTGTGATATATTTTTGTGATAAACTTGAAGCATATTTGTGATAACTAATGTCTCACAAATACATGTAATTGTTTTATGCTATAAATTGTATGTAGAAAAAAGTTTATATAGCATTCATTTGGTTAAAGACGACTCATGATAGTGATAATTTGGCATGAAATATATTAAATATGTGTTCTGATGTACAGTTTGTTGTAGCCAATACAAATTGATGGCCTGTTATACATTTTCTGATGTTAAACACTTAAACACCCAAAGTAATAAACATGTCATACAATTGTCATATCTTTTAGGATACTTCAATTTGCAATTGAAAATACTAAATGTTTTTGTTGACAGTTTTCAATCACAAAACTTAAAAGAGATTTTTATTTTTTGTCTAGAATTCAGAATTTTTCTATCCATATTTTTTTAGGAAATGTTTACTGTTGTGTTTTTCTTTTCACAGATAAAAAATGTCCATGTCATCTATACATACATGTATATCATAAAAAAAATAATGACATCTGGATTTTTACGCTATTTTATTACCGCGACCGGTTTCGTTATACTCATCAGGCAGATTTAACATAGTTCTAGAAAATCAGTTTTAATGGTCAACTAACTATTTCATATTATATAATACATACATGTTTGGCACAATTGTGACAATATGAGAACATTGTGCACAATCAAGTATGCTATGCCAACCAGCATCTTGAAATCTTTGCTGAAAAACTAACGGGATGCCAGTTTCCTGGTTATCACACATAGTTCAGAAATTTAAAAGAAAAGCACACACACAAAAGCAAATGCAGTTGACCACAAAAATGATTATACTATATGTTTATGCATTTACATTTTCAAGCTTTAACTCATATGTTACCTTGCCTTAAAAATGTACTCAATGTTTCTTAACGAATGTACTCAATGTTTTGTTTAAAGTTTTTCAGTTGTTCTACTCTCATATTGTGCAATATAACAAGAGAATCGAAACCTATTCTGTTTTGTTTAAAGGAATTATCCTGTTTGTAGAATATTCAGTTACTTATTTTTTCATCCTTCTGAATCAGAGAAATAATAATATTAAGATAATTTTTAATTTGTCAAGTTAGAAACCCGCGATAATATCCGAGCCGTAACACTGTAAAATCAACATCTGACATCAGCTACTACCAAACATGCGGAAAGTTTACCAAGTTTTGCATTGTGCGCAGTGCCTTTATCGTTTACAATCCTTGGTTGTTTTAAGGTCCCAGTCAACAATTTTTCAGTCATGTTGAAATGGAACCACTACTTTATGGATATTATTATTAATAAATCAGTAGTCTGAAGGGTTAATGTGCGCTGCTCAAGGACATAACTCGGTGTCGCCTGTGGGGATCATATCCAGGACCTCTCGATTTGGAGTCCAGTGCTCTCTTGTTAACAATCTACATACTGTTGCAGGTTGTCCTGGGTCCAGTTGTTCAAAATTAACATCGTTAGTTAGCGATTCGTCAAAATTTCAAACATGAATATTACAAATACACTGTTATTTTTATCGCACCTGCTTATAGCAGGGTGCGATATAGGAGTTCAAATTTCTGTCCGTCCGTCCGTTCGTTCGTTCGTCCGTCCGTCCGTCAACATTTACGTCGAAGTTTAGTTTTCTCGACATCAGTGATAGCTGCGAGTCTGAAACCTTGCATAGTAATTGTCCCTGACATACCCTTCAAGCACGCACCTTAACCCGGTGCCCTTGACCTATATTTCACGGTCCACTGACTTCGAAAATTTTTACGTCGAAGTTTTGTCAACATTTACGTCGAAGTTTGGTTTTTTGGGCATCAGAGATAGCTGCAAGTCTGAAACCTTGCATAATAATGTCCTTGACATACCCTTCAAGCACGCACCTTAACCGGGTGCCCTTGACCTATATTTCACGGTCCACTGACTTTGAAAATTTTTACGTCGAAGTTTGGTTTTCTCGACATCAGAGATAGCTGCAAGTCTGAAACCTTGCATAGTAATTGTCCTTGACATACCCTTCAAGCACGCACCTTAACCTGGTGCCCTTGACCTATATTTCATGGTCCACTGACTTTGAAAATTTTTACGTCGAAGTTTAGTTTTCTCGACATCAGAGATAGCTGCAAGTCTGAAACCTTGCATAGTAATTGTCCTTGACATACCCTTCAAGCACGCATCTTAACCCGGTGCCCTTGACCTATATTTCATGGTCCACTGACTTTGAAAATTTTTACGTCGAAGTTTGGTTTTCTCGACATCAGAGATAGCTGGAAGTCTGAAACCTTGCATAGTAATTGTCCTTGACATACTCTTCAAGCACGCACCTTAACTGGGTGCCCTTGACCTATATTTCACGGTCCACTGACTTTGAAAATTTTTACGTCGAAGTTTGGTTTTCTCGACATCAGAGATAGCTGCAAGTCTGAAACCTTGCATAGTAATTGTCCTTGACATACCCTTCAAGCACGCATCTTAACCCGGTGCCCTTGACCTATATTTCATGGTCCACTGACTTTGAAAATTTTTACGTCGAAGTTTGGTTTTCTCGACATCAGAGATAGCTGCGAGTCTGAAACCTTGCATAGTAATTGTCCTTAACATGCCCTTCAAGCACGCACCTTGACCCAGTGCCCTTGAACTATATTTCACGGTCTTTTGACTTTGCCCGATGCAGGTGCGATATCGACCTCCGCGGAGTTCTTGTTTTGTAGATAAAATGTGCGAATCTTTTACCAGGCAAAGGATTCTTACATTTTATCAACAAAAAAATAGCAGTAATTTTTTTTTTCTGATAAAATGTGCAAATCCTTTGCCATGCAAAGGATTCTTACATTTTATCAACGAAAAATAACAGTGTATTTGCTTATGTAGTCAGCATTTAGTTAACGTGTTGAGGTCTTAAAGATGACGTTAAGCTGACAAAGTTTTGAACAACTGGCCCCCGAATGATAGAGATAACATTTACAAGTATATCAGTTGTTTTAATGCTCTAAGTATGTTGTGTTAACAGCTCAGCCAAGATGTTCCGTCAAAAATAATTCTTAATTTTTTTTTACCTATACCTGCCGTATATATCTGTAATGGAAATATCTGTAAAAATGTACCATAAGGGGTGAAAGTTTAATCACTTCACTGTCTTGGTGTTTTGTTCTAATTGATACTAGTCTCACATTTTTGAAGTCTAATCCTTTGTATTTTGTACATGATAACTGCTATCAGTTGGGGGATTGTGTTCTTTTTAGCATTATCTTCATTTATATGGTTTAAAAATGTACTTAAATATGAGCCGCGGCGCGAGAAAACTGGAATTTATTCTATGGAAAAACAAAGGCGCAGATCAGCTGAGCAGTAACTGCCCAGCTGATCAGCGCCTTTGTTTTCACTACACGGATAGTACCATTCCTCTACTTTCTAGATCTGAAATTTCAAGCTTCTAGCCAGCTTCTGTAGCTGCACAGGCCGGTTTGTGTGGGACCTGTTCGGAAACCCTGATGACCGGTTTTCTGGCATCGCGGCCCATATTTGCCGTAACTTGTCCTGTATATGTTGGTTTATGGTATATTGGGAATATTCTTTTTTTCACGACCATTTGAGCTGCGTCATGAGAAAACCAACATTGTGGTTTCCAAACAGGTCCGACAAAAGCAAACCGAGCTGTACAAGCACAGATGATGGCTAAAAGCTTCAAATTTCGGTTTTAACAAGAAGTGGGATTGTACTATCAGTTTAGCAAAAACAAAGGCGCTGATCAGCTTCGCAGTTACTGCGAAGCTGATCTGCTCCTTTGTTCTCGCATATGCGAAATGTTCAACATTTCGTTTTCTCATAAATTTTACTCTTTCTGTGATACTCATTAAAGTATGCTTATCAAGCCGTCCAATATGAAGTTTAACATTTGATGAAAACTTATTCTGCAAATAAAATGCAACATTACATTGTAAAGTTTTGTTGTTTCTTTAAATCCATTATCTTTCGGTTTCAGCCCCAATGACCCTGTCTCAAACTGTATAAAATTGTTTGTTTGAATTGATGCTTTACGTCCCAGTCAACAGCAATGGTCATGTTGGGACCTTGCCTCCATTTTATGGGACTTTTACCCAACATTATGATGTCATGACACTCAAAATATGCTTCATAAATATAACCACCCAATCAAACTTATATGTATGGATGGATGGTTTGACGAAAGCACTTTTCCTGGGCAGGTGCAGACTTGAGTGGTTAACCAGTAATCAGATGGTCAGTCGGTAATTAAGAAGCTTTGCCGGGAGACACAAACAGCCCATCTATTTCTCCTAGGCCCCAATGGGCATGAGCCCATGTATAAAATCACTGGGTTTGCAAAACATTGCAGACTGATACATTAATAGTGAGAGCCTGTGCGTGAGAAAACCAACAATTTGGGTTACAACCAGGTCCGACACAAACCGGGCTGTACAGTCACAGGAGATGGTTAGAGGCTGGAAATTTTGGCTTTAGAAAGCAGAGGCATTGTACTTTCTGTGAAGCGAAAACAGAGGCGCCTTTGTTTTAGCATATGCAGTTTGTTGATTTTCCCATGTGGCGGCTCCGTGTGTGTAATTCTGACTTATCCTTCTAAATGCTACAGAACCGCTATTGCTGCACAGATAGATAGCATGTGTGTGTATCAATCTCAATTTGTTCACAAGGCCAAGACAGAAAGAAACCCATATCAAGTTACTGATGTTTATATTAACCATTAATCTTACAGCTCGATATACAGATCACTAACAACCTCCCACCCACCACATGATAATGACGCCCATAGGGTGTCAATCAATAATACCATCTGAGCCAAATCATAAGAAAACTGGATTTTTGCATATGCGAAAACAAAGGCGCAGATCAGCTTCGCATTAGTGCGAAGCTGATCAGCGCCTTTGTTTTCGCTACACGGATAGTACAATTCGTCTTCTTCCTAAATCCTAAATTTCAAGCTTCTAGCCATCTTCTATAGCCGACAGGTTGGTTCGTGTCAGACCTGGTCGGAAACCCCAAAGACCGGTTTTCTTGCATCGCAGCTAATCTGACACACCAGTTATCCAGAGACACCCAACACGACTGAGAACCAATGAGGATGAAGACTGTAGTATTGAAATACCTGCCTGGAAACAACTCAATTGGACAGTGAAAAGTTGTTCCCAGACGTTTGCAGTGAAAAGTTGTTCCCAGATCGATTTTATTCGCGTTGGTTGTTCTCAGTCGCAGATAACCAGCGTGTGTGTGTGATGACCGAGATAACCAGTAAATACCAATCATGAATACAGTAAATCAATGTTAATGAAGAACTAGAAAATGTGTTTATGAAACACTATGCCCCCAACTTGTAAGCCACTTTCAAGATTTAAAAATGTCCAAAAAATCCACTTTCAAGATTTAAAAATGTCCAAAAAATGACTAAGTTCAAATTGTAAAAAAGTGACAAAAATTAATCTGAGGAGTATATATCCCAACCATATGCATATCTTCAAAGCATGGTCACAATGTCTGCAAAGTTTCAAAAGTATCGGTATTAAATTGTAGGAGGAGTTGCGCACACAAGGTACCCTCTATCCATCCACTAAAATGCCCGAAAAAATGACTAAGTTTAAATTGTGAAAAAAATGACAAAAAATAATCCAAGGATTATATCCAAACCACATGCATATCTTCAGACCATGCCCATAATACATGTAAAGTTTTAAATGAATTGGCATGAAACTGTAGAAGGAGTTGCGCACACAAGGTACCCACTGCCCATTCACTTCCCGAAAAATGGCTAAGTTCAAATTGCGAAAAAAGTGACAAAAATTAATCTGAGGATTATATCCAAACCACATGCATATCTTCAAAGCATGGTCACAACATCTGTAAAGTTTCAAGAGAATCGGAATAAATCTGTAGGAGGAGTTGCGCACACAAGGTATCCACTATCTATTCACTTTATCAAGAATTAAAAAGGAAAATAACTCTCACAGAATTGGCCCCTAGCCCCTTGAATTTACCTGAAAAAAAAATACGGGCCCTCTTAATTTTCATATACAAACTACAAACCAAATTTCAAGATCCTAGCTCTAATGGTTCCTGACTGAGTGCTCATGCATCATAGGCGTAACCAGAAAATTTCAATTTATACGCACCAAGGGCAAAAAAGCTAAATTTGTATCGAAAATTGACAAAAAACGCCATAATTTTAGCCACTTTTAACTTTTTACATTACGCACTTGCGTACTGTGCGTAATGGGCGGTACACCTATGTGCATCACAGACTGACTGATAGGGGTGAGTATCGCCCACTAAAACCGTATCGCAATATATTGCGGTGCGGGAAATCCATATCGCAATGCGTATTGAATACGTATTGCAAATAATGTTGGTCACTGAAACATTATCTATAAGTCCCTTAATGTCCCGTTTTTCAACACCAGAACTCATAATAAGGATGATATTTGCTATGACGTACTCATTTCCGGCGAAAATTTCATTAAAACAATATTTTTTCCAACCAAAACATTATAATGGGAGACATCGGCCGTTTAGTATTCAAACCTATCAAGATTTTACATGCGTTTCGGTACCCATGCATTTTCTCATCGGCGCAAAAATGATAATTCATTACTATGATATCTGTCCTTTCATCCGACTTTTTTCTCTAAATTTTGCAAAATTGCCAAAATATGTATGTTCCAAAAATAAACCGTTACAGCGCCACCATGAGCTTAGACGGGGGAGATAATTCTACAGTAATTGCTTAGTTAGTCGGGTCTCAATACCGTATCAATTTATGATTTAACAATACCACATTAATTGTTTGACAGGTGATAATTGCATTAATGTCCACAACTATCTAAATTTTAGAATCAATTGGTACTTCTTTAATTAAATCAGAGTGAGAAGATTAGACCTTTGGAAAGTCAGCGCTATTAGCAGCGTGCGCATGCTCGAACTTTTGTCAAATGCTATCTTTTGATTGGATAATCGCTAGTAATAGCATCACGTGAATTCCACGCCTACCAACTTAATTGACAGTGCACATCTCGGTGTCTAAAAATTGATCAGAACAATAGCGACTTTTTTGACAGCCAGGTCAGAAAGAATCACTGAAAAGAATCGTTTCATCCCCTTGGAAGCCACGTCAACAAATACGAGACCCTGAGGGCTCTGTTTCTGTTGCCTGACTGCCTATTTGATTGTACTATACCATGCTCAACGTCAGGAATCTGTTTATTTCAATCCATGCAGCTTTGTTTGAAGTTTAAACTACGAGGCCGCCATTGCAGAACAATATACCGGTATTCTAATTTTCCATACCGGTATATTGTATTGGAAAAATTACACCGCAATTTACCGATTTATCGGTATACTGTTACACCCTTACTGACTAACTGACTGCACTCACTCACTCTCTGCACTGCACGGACAGACCCAAACCAATATGCCCCCTCAACTTCTTCCGAAGTTGGGGGCATAAAAATAGACCCAAAGAAATTGCTAAATATATCAGAAAAATCTGTTGCCACAAAGTAAGAAACACTTGTTTTTGATATTGGGACCATGCAAGTATGGTGATATACACTGAAAACTTTAGATTAAGAAAAAAAACTATTCATCAAATTAGCTTTCTCTTTCCCCTAAGCATGTTTAAATCTACTCATGTAACAGATTACAAACATAAACTTAACTAAACACATAGCACATGACACAAAGTACAATATAAAACATCCTACATGAGTGTATAAACGATCCCGTAAAATACCTAAATATCCAGACTTCCAATTTCTATGATGTTATCACTGTTTATGCACCAGTCATTTGTAGCCACAGTCCCCGATTTACAGGGAAGGGCGGAGAGTGACGAAGACTATGCATTTTCAGTGCCCTACTATAAGCCCCACCCCCAGAGAACAAACTGGAGGTCAAAAACACACACTTTGCCTAGCCCTTTTTAGTAGAAAATTGCCAAGGTTTAAGGATCCTAATGTCAAGACCGTGTCATTTCCACTGCACTGCGGGAACAACCAAAAATTGCCCGGCACCGAAGCCCAGTTATCCCCCACCCTTTCCAGTGGGAGGGGATAGGTTACAAATGACTAGCACATTAATCAGAAAAGAATGTATCATTGTTTAGCCTCCACGGGACAAAAATAAATGGAATAACATGCAGTAAAGACACTGATAAGATTGCCCAGTAAACAGCAATAAGCCCCGAGTTTATAAGATTTTTCAAGCTCACATCAGCTGAGACTCATAAACGTCAAAATGCCATCAGTTGTTGGCATTTTAACATTTATAAGCCGAGCAATTTACCAGCTTCGGTGATCTAAACCTGAAATTTCAATTGCTTTGGGCTATTTCTGTATTTATTGTGCTCAGATGAGTTGTGCAAAGTTTTATAACCCAAAGCCTGAAAGGGGGAGTTTGATCAAGGTTTGCTCTTTCAAGTCTGAAAACTTATACTATGGCAGTTTTTAATTCACCTCTTCAAAATGTAGCCAAGTTGCTAAAAATAGTCTAATTATAATACTAAATAGTAGAAAATAACTAGTAGTGAGGGTCGAGATGTAAGAAATATTGCTCCCGTGCGATTTTTGTGCTAAAATTGATATTTTTGCTTTAAATGTTTGTTTATTTGTTATATTGTTGAAAAATTATGGGGTTCAATTTTTTCGACCCCTTGACCCAATTTTGTGGCCTTTTTCTTAAGACCACGCCCATTTTTATGATTTTTCTACACTGCAGACAATTATAAAGCATTTTCTGAATGAAAACTTTACTTTTGTGTGGTATGCTGCATCGAATGTATCATTTTGTGGCTTATGTAATGTCAGAGAACTAATTTATTACAGTTGTTGTTTACATTTTCTTAATTTTCTTCTAATTAAAAGTGGGTGGGGTAATTCAATGGGTATATTCAATGGAATAATTCGTTTGGTTCGTTTACGTATACTGGCGGAGTAGAAATCGACATTGAATCAGATGAACAATGATAAAAAAGCTGCACGTGCTATTGTTTAAGAAGAACCCTTCTATTGCATTTTTATACGAGGGACATTCAATAAGTAGTGCGAACTCACATGCATTTTGCCACTGATATGTCGGAAAATATTCTCATATCTTTATTTACAAAGCTATAAATAAATGTTTAAGAGTAACGCATACGTGTGTGCGCAGTGCTGTATTAGATGTACTTATACAGATAATGCACAAGGGTCGTTTAATAAGTAATGCAGGTGCATAATTATGAAGGAATGCGAAACAGACCAAAACAGAACAAGCGCTCAACCGTTGAAAACGCCATCCTACGTCATGTTGCTTTAAGTATTAAGTTACTTGTTTGGTTCTTATGAGTCATCATCACGGTCCATGTTAAACGAATAAATCACAATCTAAGGTCTTGGTAAAGCACATTTTAACAGGCATGGATCTAAAATTACCTGAATTGACTTCTGGAATGGACATGTATTTGTGGCCTGGGGGTAATTTTCTTTTCTTTTGGAAAGCCAAGGTGATCTCGAATATGACCAGATCATGTTCAGCCCGAGAATACACGGCTAAACCTAAATTAAGAACCGTAGTTTGTGTTCCTATAGTTGCCTAGCTTAGATACTTATGTAAGCTGGGTTGCTGCCACCAGTCAATATTCGCTCCTTGTTTAGCAGAAACCTTGGTGATCTCTATTTATCATGAACAGTGGACACTCTGAAATAATATAACATGGTAATAACTCTTTCTTTCCCAATATTGTACTATCGTAATCGCAGCAGACTACGTTTCTGTCAACTTCGGAGAGCAATGTTCCAGTACCAGTTAGATATTCCGGTGTTGAATTCTGACTGGTCAGTATCAGCGTCCAAATAAGGGCGTTGTATGAGAACAAAGAGGAACATTTGATGACGACTATGCTTTTCAATCTCCTTAATTTCAAAGTAATGAGTTGATAAATACAATTGGTCTTCATTTGTTTGAATTGGTGCGCTCACGTCGGGCCGTTTATTTATTTTTTCCTTTCGATGAACACAAAAACGCACCCATACAGAGAGAGAGAGAGAGAGAGAGAGAGAGAGAGAGACAGACAGACAGACAGACAGACAGACAGACAGAGAGAATGAGTTAGAATGAGTGGGAGAGGGTGTAAGAGAGGTCAATAATGTAGTTTGCGTTGTATGATTTGATGGTTAGCGTCACATTTACAGCTATGGGTATGCCTGGTATATTTGGATTGCCTTCCAGCATCAGGGCTTTAAAAATTTATGGGTCACAAGATGTCTCCCGCACAGAGCTGCTAAATCTGACCACATGAGCAATTGTTAACCGCTTAGATGGTCTATATGCGCGTGTCCAATAAAATTTATTTTGTTATACCGATCGGTACTGAAGGGAATAGGTGCGCCATTTCGCCCAAATGTCGAAAGGAAGTTCCGTGAAAACTGCGACAAAGACCACCGACGCCTGTCACATGCACTGGCCCAGATTTGAGACTGGACCGCAGCGGAGACAATTACGTTTGTTATCAAATACGCTATCTAGGCCCCAGTATTCTAGACATATCACTTTAAATCAATAGTACAATTCAAATTGTAAATGAAGTGAATTAGACAACAAATTGTGCTAATTGTGTGACCAAAGAAACACCTACAGGGCGCTCTTTTTTGCATCAAAACGACACTGTGTTTAAAAATATATATTTTTGTTTTGTTTGTTTGAGTTGATGCTTAACGTCCTAGCCAACAGCAATAGTCATGTTGGGACGTTGCCTTCATTTTATGGGACTTTTACCTTAAATGAAAATGTCATGCCAACCAAAACGTGCTTCAAATGTAGCCATCCAACTAAGCCACTAAGGCTTGTGTATGGATGATTCTACTTGAACCACTTTTCCCAGGCAGCTTAGACCTGAGTGGTTAACCAGTAAACAGATGATTAATCATTATCGTAGAAGCTTTGGCTGGAGGCAAAAGCATCCCATCTATTTAGGCTCAAGTAGATATTTGTTCTTTCAGATGCATATTATAGAAAGTACAAAGGCGTTTGCAAAGTTATTACCGAAGTCGATGTAACTGGCCGTACTCTGCAATACATTGTTATTTATCACCTAGTGCTACTAATTATGGACGTCTTTGCTGCTTTCATCCAACAAGATGACTCTTATGCGTAGTCATTACTCCTTTTTGTCACATTGTCGGATGTTAATAACGATACTTTATTCAGTAAAATGCATGAGCTTTAGGTTTATCCATTATTTGAAACTATCATACTATTATTAAAATCACAACAATATCGCGTGTCCATGGCAGTATTTAATTCACCAGAAATGTGTAATCTTACATTATATTAGCCATTAAGGTCGATTTTAGCACAGTTGTTTTGTAAAAATGCTATGTTTGCATTTTTATGCAATACACATACAGTGCAATGCGTGAAATTACATCTGTATTTATATACTATTTGAACGACCCTCGTGTATCATATGTATAAGCACTGCACAGACACCATCAAACATGCAATAGATTTATCCTAACGAACCTAGCTTATTATATTCAGAAACAGAGTTAAAGGCATATAATTCTAACGTAGAAAAATGCACTCCAATTCACATTACTTATTGAATGGCCCTCGTATATAGTTATTCATGGGCACCGCAAAAATAATACCATGTTTACAACTGTTTTTTACATAATACTCATCTGCTTGATGTGTTTTGGTTTTCTTTCAGTGTCATTATACGCCGGCCATAGAGTATGGATAATTGTCATACTCATTTCCCCCGTTAAATTACCCCACCCACTATGTTTTTGAGACATATTATGCTTATTTCGCCAATACCTACCATAAATGTGTTAGGTTTGTTACATAACCTATTAAAGAGGGTCTCAAATGCTAAATACTAGACAAAAAGTTAGTTTTAATGGCAGAAACAACATAACAAGTGTCAACAGTGTAGTATATGCACAGAATTGGGCGTGTCATAGAAAAAGAGCCCATAAAATTGGCTCGAGGAGTCGAAAAAATTGAACCCCATCATTTTTCATAATTATAACACACAAACAATCATTTAAAGCAAAGAAATCAATTTTAGCACGAAAATCGCACGGGAATACATCTCGACCCTCACTATAGTATGCCTCCTGATGTCAGATGAAAACTACAAAAGAAACTTTAACTTTGTCTTATACTATCTGGCTTTGGCTTGAAGAAGTCCTTTATGTTACTAAATGTACATGTAGTATTTGAGCTGCTGCATAAAAAAACCAACAATCTGCATATGCAAAAAAAAAACCAAAGGTGCAGTAACTGCGAAGCCGATCAGCACCTGTGTTTTCGCTACAGGGATAGTTCTCTTCTTAAATCCGAAATAAATTCCAAGCTTCTAGCTTGCCTCTGTCACTGTATAGGCCGGTTTGAGTCCGACCTGGTCAGAAACCCAAATTGTTGGTTTTCTCACACGAAGGCTCATTTAAAATTTGTGTTCTATATGTGCTAGAAAAACCTGTACTGGCAATTCAATAATTTAATATGAGCCTCGACGCGAGAAAACCGGTCTTCGGGGTTTCCGACCAGGTCTGACACAAACCGGCCTGTACAAGCTCAGAAAAGAGCTAGAAGCTTGAAATTTCGGATTTAAGTAGAAGAGGAATTGTACTATCCGAGTAGCGAAAACAAAGGCGCTGATCAGCTTCGCGGTTACCGCGAAGCTGATCTGCGCCTTTGTTTTCGCCTAGGCAAAAATCCGGTTTTCTCACGATGCGGCTCATATGCCCTAAATACAAACGTTTAGCGAAAACACAAAAGAAGCTCTTCTGAAACAAACATATGAGCCACGTCATGAGAAAACCGGAATTTCGCCTGTGCAAAAACAAAGGCGCAGATCAGCTGTGCAGTAACTGCACAGCTGATCAGCGCCTTTGTTTTCACTACAGCCATAGTATAATTCCTCTTCTTCCTAAATCCAAAATTTCAAGCATCTAGCCCTCTTCTGTAGAGGGCTAGATCACGGCTCATATAGCCATGACATAAATATCACAACTACAAAGGCTGGTTGATCTCTCGTTTTACATTCCACTCAACAGCTGTCATATTGAGATGGGACAACTGAAATGGAATAATGGTTTCTATAATGCAACAACCCTACATATTGGTCTTATAAAGCGGGGTCCATAAATAGAAGCTTTCCGAATAAATGTCATCTCTACTGACTAAATAAAGACCGCGTTGCAATTTTGTTTAATGCAACAAAAAGAAGTGCGCCAGTGACGTCAAATTTAGTCATGTTTTGTGATGTCAGTCTTCGCAATTGTTATGCAATGTTACGTAGATGAAACAGTGGACAAGAAAAAATTTAATTATCAACAAAATCTACTGCTATGGTGGCGAATTCTGAGGAGTCGTTCTGAAGAGTCGATTCCTGAGCTGTTGACTAAATAAACAAAATGGCGGAAAGCAAATCTCCTCACATCGGGTCAGTTTTTTTCGCAAAATTTGCCGGCTTTTGTTGCATTATAAAGTGATAACTACCCCGTGACCAAAATTAACCGATTTATCACGCTCGGACCGTAAGCAGATGAAAGGGCTCCCTATTCTGCATACTAATCCTCATGGATAAATCGGTTTATTTTTGGTCATGGGGTATTTATTTACTATGAAATTCTAGCAAATTAATTGACAGACACTTGTATATACCATAAGCCCAACTATGAGCCCTTTGCTCCAGTAAGCATAAAAAAAATTACATACATGTATAAACTTAAACAATGTAAAAATACTAATACCTAAATTGCTACTTATTCTAATAATTCTATAGACAAACTGTACACTTTCTACAAATAAATAACTAATAATAGTTTCAACCAAACTGACCATAAGAACTGCTTAAATATGCCAAAAATTTCAAGAATTTTTGTAAACGGAAAGCTTAATTCTCGTGACAGTTCATTTTGAACCATGATTTTCACGAAGTTCAAACACTTTCAAACATGATCAAATTGTAACTTCTAAACTTCAAAATATATATCTATGATCTAGCACACTGTTTGGCTATTGATAGCACATAATCTTTTAAATCTAATGGAATCATCTTCAAATGAATATCAACAGTATTGAATGATTGATAAAATGTCAGAAAATAAACCCCACCCCCAAATAATGTAACCATAAGACCCACATGATATAAAAGCTTGCATTTTGCATATGTGATAACAGACATAGATTAGCAGTCCAGTAAACATATAGCCAATCAACAATGTTGCTTTCCCTAAATAGATAAGTACTTTTCAGCCATTCTTAAAATCTGAAATTTCAAATTTCTATCCATCTTCTGGGAGTGTACAGCTCTGTATGTGTTAGACCTGGTTGGAAACCCCAAAGACGGCTTTATGCAGACCAGTCCAAAACGACACTAATCTACCCCTTAAATTTACACAAAGATGACAATGCTAATTTAGCCACCGCATGGGAAAAGCAACAATCTGCATAAGTGAAAATAAAGGCGCAGATCAGTAACTGCGAAGCTGATCAGCGCCTATGTTTTCGCTACACAGATAGTAAAATTCCTTTACTTTCTCATTCCGAAATTTCCAGCCTCCATCCATCTTCTTTGACTGTACAGCCCGGCTTGTATTGGACCTGGTCGGAACCCAAATTGTTGGTTTTCTCACGCAATGATAATTGCTTCCTCTTGCACAATGAGAGTTTTAGTGCATTAAGATTCTCGTCTCCATTATTGTCATGGAATATGTGAAAAAGATGAATTTTTTTCAAGACTGGTTTTTGAACTTTGCATTGTTCGGTATCCTGTTTACAGACTGGTTTCATTCGCCAGGTTGGAAAATGCATGTAACATAATGCACTAGTCATTTGTAACCACGCCCCCCCCCCCCACCAGCCCCGGGGAATAGCGGGGACTTTGACTTTTGGTCCAGCAAATCCCCGCTATAAGCCTGACCCTGCGGGGACTGCTTGTCGGTAAAACCACTGCTGTTTTCCCCTGCAGCCTGCTATTTTTCATTATTCATTTCACTGCCCTTTTTGTCTATATAAAGCAAACCCCAGGTATTTCCCCCGCACTGCCGTGGCAAAACTTTGGCCAAAGCAAAGCTCATTTCCACGGCTATCCCCAGGGGTGGCGAGGCCGTTGTTACAAATGACTAGTGCATAATGAAACATTATGGATCCCATCATTCTTGAGTCACATGTTAAACACTTAACCAGAACAGGCTAACTGCACCAATGTTCTGGCTTTTATCCCTGTCATACTGGCTCTATTTCACACATGAATATCAAAAGCCTTAGTTCTGGCTTTTACTTAAGTCCACTGGCTTTGAGTTCTTTCACTGAAGTCTACTGGTCTTGTTTTTTACCCAATTCCAACTTTTTACCATTTAGGGCTTTTAACAAACCATGTACCAGGGCGTAGGCTTACCCTCACTTTTTAAAAGCTGCTGCCATAGATCATCTCTTGCTATAAGGAACCACCACATACATAGTATTCAGTAGAACAGACTGTATGGTTCAAATACAATGATACAATTCGAATTTGATTTTTTAAAAGCTCTCCGTAAAACTTGTATTAAGTGTGCATTCACAAAATTGCAGAGAATCATTGTAAACCATTTCAAACGCCCTTCAAAAAGTGACATGGTCTGTTCTTCTTTGTATTGGTCTGCCCTTGACAAGTGATTATATGCTCAGCACTATGTATACATGGTGTCGGAAGAAAACTATAGTCTTTTCCTCATCATATTAGAGCCTTCGCATGAGAAAACCAACAATTTGGGTTTCTGACCAGGACAGACACAAACCAGCCTGTACAGTCACAGAAGCAAGCTAGAAGCTTGATATTTTGGATTCATGTAGAAGAAGGATTGTACTATCCATGTAGTGAAAACAATGGCACTGATCAGCTTCGCGGTTACCGTGATGCTGATCTGCGTCTTTGTTTTCGCCTTGGCCTTTTGTTGGTTTTCTTATGCAGCCGCTCATTAATCAATCTTTGGCAAGTTTTCAGCCTCCAAACACAACATGGTGTAGTCTGTTCCTCTCTCGAATTTGGACTATCCTCGGCAAGTTTTTAAGCTTCTAAATGCTACATTGAGAGTAATGGTACGTCGAACAGATCACAGGCGCCTTCGTTGTCATCTAGGTTAAAGTAATAATCTTTGTCCGTAGGCGGTGGACTGAGTCGTAGTAATGGCGCAAACGCTGAAATGAAAAATACTTAAAATGTGTTATCATTCCTCATGGGCCAATTCAAAACTGAGAGCCTGATAGACTGATAGTGATGTTTCAAGATCATACAACACAATTTCATAAGACAGATTGCAGGCATTTCCTTTATCATCTAGGTTACAGAAATAATCTTTGTCCGTAGGCGGTGGACTAAGTCGTAGTAATGGCGCAAACGCTGAAATGAAAAATACTTAAAATGTGTTATCATTCATCATGGGCCAATTCAAAACTGAGAGCCTGATAGACTGATAGTGATGTTTCAAGATCATACAACACAATTTCATAAGACAGATTGCAGGCATTTCCTTTATCATCTAGGTTAAAGTAATAATCTTTGTCCGTAGGCGGTGGACTAAGTCGTAGTAATGGCGCAAACGCTGAAATGAAAAATACTTAAAATGTGTTATCATTCATCATGGGCCAATTCAAAACTAAGAGCCAGATAGGCTGATAGTGATGTTTCAACATCATACAACAAAATTTCATAAGACAGATTGCAGGCATCTCCGTTATCATCTAGGTTGAAGTAATAATCTTTGTCCGTAGGCGGTGGACTAAGTCGTAGTAATGGCGCAAATGTTGAAATTGAATATTTAAAAGCATGTTATCTACACGTTTCTAAGCTTGCATGTTCAAATTTATCTCCAGAGAAAGAATATAATCGTTACAAGTATCGTCTTTTATAAAAAGTGTCTTAATCAGTTAATGATACATTTCTAACAGCCGCCTCTTCACTGCGTGCCAAACCTGCATTGAATTTGTCGGCATTGCCAAATAAAACTCACCTTCTGAAGTCATGAGCTCCTCTATCAACTGACCGTCCATACTATCTGTAAAAACAATTAACAAAATATGAGCCACCTCATGAGAAAACCAGCAATGTGGTTTTCAAACAGGTTTGACATAAACCGGGCTGTAAAAGCACAGAAGATGGTTAGAGACAGGCAATTTCAGATGTAGAAAGTAGAGGAGTGGCGAAAACAAAGTCCCTGATCAGCTTCGCTGTTACTGCGACGCTAATCTGCACCTTTGCTTTTGCATATGCTAAATGTTGGTTTTCTCATGATGGGGCTCATATTGTCAATCGACCAGACAAATTTTCAGACGAAATTTTCAGACTATTAAGGCCTTGTCACACATAAGCGAAAATCCCTCTACATGGACTTTTATTGTGAAAAAGAATTCTTGTGCATTTTATTTATTACTTTAAGCCCCTTTCAACAGCTAACATCCCAACATGACCATAGCTGGTGACTGGGACATAAAGCAATAAACGAAACAAACAAAAGCTACTTTTTGCAATTAAACGCAAGTCTGTGTTAAAAGATTTTTGCTTATGTGTGACGAGGTCTTAAAACACAGATATTTTACCTATATTTCTGGCCCTGTTCTTTCAAATGTATCAAAGAGATCTTGAAAGCAGTTTAGCATTTATATCACCTTTACACCCATAGCATAAAGAGAGAAGCATGTATTGGGTCTACAACTTCGGCTTCAAAAATCATACCTTCAGGGTCATGCAACAATTTTAGAACTTGGGAGTTTTTACTACCCAGGAAAGAACAATGTTATGCTAATCAGTTCAGCAATTCATTGCCTCTGTGGCACTGTTTACGCTCTTGTAGGGTTGCTTGTCTCTTATACCAAAGGTTATCTTCTCATACATAATTAGACTCAAATGTGCTACTAAAGATACCGGCCCCGATAGCTCAAGTGGTAGAGCGTCCGCTTCGGGATCGGGAGGTCGCAGGTTCGATCCTCGGCCGCGCCATACCAAAGGCGTAAAAAATGGTACTGGTAGCTCCCTTGCTGACGCTCGCAATAAAAGGGTAGTTCCAGGAAGATACAAGAAGGCAGGTAAGTATCTGTTAAGGATATTTGTTATGTCGCATAATAGCTTATGAGCTAATGTTGTCTGTTAAAAACGCGACGTTAAATAAAGCTTCTTTATCTTTATCTTTATCTTCTTTATCTTTATAAACTATCCATACCAGTCGGTAAACCTAAAGAAACTTACCAAAGTCTGCCTTGGTCGGATCAAAGAGGAGATCACTGGGTAAACTATCCATACCAGTCGGTAAACCTAAAGAAACTTACCAAAGTCTGCCTTGGTCGGATCAAAGAGGAGATCACTGGGTAAACTATCCATACCAGTCGGTAAACCTAAAGATGTGGATGCTGAAAATACATTAACCCATATTTGACGAATGGATTCTCCCATCATTATCAATTGGGTGAGTCCACTTTCATTTTTAGGGGCGTCAGGAGTGATTTTTAAATTTTATTCAATTTTTCGATGAAAATTCTCTAAGCAAACAGAATAACCCCAGATGGGACGCCGCGTTCTGCGGCTTCACATCTGGGGCTATTCTGTTTGCCTATGTCCCATAAATGGGATGCCAGGCTTAAATGAGTTAAAGACAGTGACTCAAAAACATGGCATTCAAGAAGACTTGTTAACTTTGTTTTGTGATTTTAACATCCCAGTCAATAGTTTTTCAGTCATGCATGGATGGAAGCAACTGCTTCCTTCCTGCATATCAGGCAGCTTTATGGGTTGTTAATAAGTCTTGCTCAAGGACATAACTTGGTGCCAATGCGGTTTGAACCCAGGACTTCTGGATTTGGAGTTCTTTATTAGATCACTAAGCCACCATGCCCCTGCTGATAAAAAATGAACATACACTCAGCAGGATTTCAATAACAGTCTCACTTACTATGGACATAACAAATAGTGTTTATAACTCGAACGCACCCAATCAGATAAAAAATTCAATCTGCATTTTTCATATAATTTTCTTCTATGCATTTTTTCTTCCGTGTGTTTCTTGTCTCCAAAAGATGTATTTAACATTAAAGTTCAGCAACTAACCTTGACCTTGTTGGTGAGATGGCACTGGTTGACTTTGTTTCCGTGGTGATGACCTTGTGGCCATTCTGTCGGCTGTAGGTTGAGATGGGCGTAATGGAGATTTAACAGGTGATTTTTGAGTCTGGAAGTAAGGAAAAATCACCATTTTTTAAAAGATTTATACGTTGTGCCAACATGTTTTCTGTCATGTAAGAAGATCCACCATTTCCTATATACGAGCCGTGACGCGAGAAAACCTGTCTGC
This sequence comes from Rugalucina vietnamica, assembly GCA_964017185.1. Classification (NCBI taxonomy): domain Eukaryota; kingdom Metazoa; phylum Mollusca; class Bivalvia; order Lucinida; family Lucinidae; genus Rugalucina; species Rugalucina vietnamica. The sequence continues at coordinate 47,769,947 of OZ024877.1, forward strand.
AGGGTTTCCGACCAGGTCTAAACACAAACCTGCCTGAACAGTCTCAGAAGAAACCTAGAATCTTGAAATTTTGGGCAGAGGTATTGGAGGAATTGTACTATCCTATCAGTGAAAAGAAAGGCGCTGATCAGCTGCAAGTTACTGCACAGCTGATCTGCGTCTTTGTTTTTGCATAGGCAAAAATCCGGTTTTCTCATGATGCGGCTTGTATTATGGCGAGTCAAATATCTTGCATACCAACACAACGCGAAGACAGTAGGTTAAGAGCCACTAATATCTTGCTCTTGACTTAGAGGAATTCTACTGAGCCAACGCTATCCTCCAACCAACGTTCATTTCATCAGTTAACATTTCGTGAAAACTTGAAAACCTATCATGGTTATAACTTATAGGCCATCTATCTATAGACTTAACTTGAAGTATTTTGGCTTTTCTATGCCAAAATTGTCTTATTTACTTTACACTCAACAGTAAGAAAATCTAATACATTACCTTTGCAAGTTGTTTCTGTTTTCCTGAGGGGTTGGGGTTATAATTTTGATTCTGTGCAGCCTGCGCGGCAGCTATAGCCTGAGCAGCCTGGTGTTCGTTAGGGGGTGGGACCTGTACCACGACAGGACTGCTACTGTCCGTGTCTTTGTTCACCAAGAGAACATTTATAGGCCCTGAGCTACTTTTGAGATTGATTTGGTAATTTTTCTTGTAACCAGGTCCCTGAGGAGAAAAGAACAACAATGCATTTACACAATGGATAATATGAGCCGCATCGTGAGAAAACCGGATTTTTGCCTAGGCGAAAACAAAGGTGCAGATCAGCTTCGCGGTAACCGCGAAGCTGATCAGCGCCTTTGTTTTCGCTACACGGATAGTATATTTCCTCTTCTTCTTTTATCCGAAATTTCAAGCTTCTAGCCTGCTTCTGAGCTTGTACAGGCCCGTTTGTGTCGGACCTGGTCGGAAACCCCGAAGACCGGTTTTCTCGCGTCGCGGCTCATATATACTAGGGCTGTCCCAGAATATCGTTAATTTATGTAATAAGTTCTGTTCCTCAATGTTCTGTGAATTTTAAATATTTGTTCATACACATTCATTCATGAATGAGACATTTCATACAACCAAGGTTCCCAATAGTTTTTTTTATCCCCAAAATTTGTCATGTTCTCCCAAAATTTGCAAACCCTATTATACAGGCCTATACACAGGGGGTATAAAACTAACAAAATTAAGCCAGTGTACCCTCGATTTCAAAGTTCAGTGGGATCAAGTACAGACAATATTATGTAAAACATAGTAAATTTATATGCATTTACATGAAGAAGTGTAGGTTTTGGATCAATTAGAGGTTTTGTTTTTCATAGCGTTACATAAAATTTTCACTGAAAATTTTTCATATACGAGGGTTGGGATTTAAGTTCGTAGACTTTGGCTACTGATTGAATATTACAGCATTTATCCAATATTTGATGCATTATTATAAAGAAACAAAGTCTCCTTGTTTCGTGTTTACAATATTTTTCAAGACATCTTGCGCAGTGCTCATAAAATGGTCTCCATAGCAACCTAGGTTTCGCTACCTGGGGCACGCCGAATTTTTAACAATTCTGAAGTTCTGTGGCGTTGAAGAACACACCAATAATTATCATATTGCAAACCAAAACTTGAGCTAAATCAGTTTAAGGCATTGTAGTATTGTGTTGTTATCTCTGTTTAAATTTTTAAGCATTGTGTCGACGACTTGTTTTATTATTGGAGAAAATATATGGCCAGTCGCGCTGCTTGGAAAAGAAAAATGGCGTTAACAGGCAACGTCGAAACAACAGCATTGATCAAATCTTACCCACAGAAACATTCAAAATAATAGGAATGTGTTGCACAGTTGTGGAACAGATCGTGCAGTGGTATTTAAATGGTATGTGAGATTTCAGATGGACGTACTTAAATTTTAACGATGAGAAATGCACTAGTCTACTATTTGTCTTCAAATGCTACGGCCAACATTCTTGATTTAAAACACTGATATGCATGATACGCATAGAAAGTTATGTATAAGAACAATATCTGATGATCACAGTATTTCCACAATAATAATTAAGAAATCCCTGAAGAAAATCTTGCAAATAAGTAAAGGTATGGCTTGTTGTTTGGTTCCAAACAAGGCGTTTTAATGCTGACATTTATTGAAATTTGACGTAGTTTTGACGTCAGAATTTAGAATTTCCACGACGTGCCCCGGGTGATGAAAGGTCATCGTGTTTAATTCATTGTTGTGCAAATACCATTTTGAGTAGAACAATGCTTTAAACCTTATACAATAGGTAAAAGAATGTATTTTCAGATTATAGCATTTAAATTTCTGTGTGACAGACATCTGATCTTTTACAAAGAAAGTCTACAAACTTAAATCCCAACCCACGTAGAAAAGGAATTAGATCAGTGGCAAGCTTCTAGTTGATCCTGACTTACAATTTCTGGTATTGGCACTTCTTGCTTTCTTGAGTGAGCTTGGATAGCTAACAATGTGTCACCTTTAAAACCTCGACATATATCTTCATGTGTTACATATAACATTTAGTATGGACCAAGAACACATGCAAGTAACTTACGATTTCTGGTATTGGCACTTCTAGTTGCGTTCCTGAGGGAGCCTGGATAGCTAACAAGGTGTCACCTTTGAAACACCGGCATATATCTTCATGTGTTACATATGCTAATCTGACAATAGTTAAGGTATATTGGCTGTGCAAAAATTATTAAGATGAAAAGAACTGAATGAGATGAACCATTTTAATAAAATTATAGATGAGAAAGTTTGTGAGCCTTTCAAATAGCCACAAGCCTCTTCATGATGCCACTCTTTGTTAATCTGTATTCTTTTAGCAAATAACTAGCATGTAAACAAAACAGTAAAGATCTATGGACCCCCAAAACACAGTGCCATCCGTGGCAGTCTTGTAGACACATCAGACAGTGTAGGGTATTAAACTAAACCACAGAAGAGAACCACATGTGGCAAAATTCTCAAAACCCTCCAAGGCTCCAAGAAGTTAAAAAGATTCTTAATACAATAGATTATTTTAACTAAACATATTTCCAGAATAGATTATAAACTCAGGCCCCCTAGCAGATTCCAAGAAAAATAAAGGTTTTTTATAAAGGCTATTTTTGCCAAAATAAAGGCTCTTTAAGACAGATTTTTGAGAAAATAAAGAGCACAGTGTGGTCTGCTAACAACACCGTGAAACAGTTTTTAGAGATCAGCAACACCTATTTACCACTTCAACTCTTTGTGAAATAACCCAGAAGAGTCCCCCCTTGTAAAAGTACGAGTGAAGCATAAAGCTTAATTAAGCCAGGGGTCTGGGGGCCGGCTAGGCCCCCAGAAGCCAAATACTAAGCCTTGAGTTCCCTTACAATTTCAGCATTTCCTGATAGCAATATGTAAAATAAAGGCTATTTAGTTACAATTATCCCAGAATAAAGGTTTGAGAGTAAAATTATAGGCTTTTTGGTGGATTTTGGAACAAAATAAAGGTTTTAAAGGATTTCCATTAAAATAAAGGTTTTTAAAGGTTTTAAAGGTTCCCCTAGGGCCCCTGTAAACTATACTAGCGATTGTATACATTTTTCAACAGAGAAATTAAAATCCACACCCGAAGTAAGAGTCACATGCTTCGAAAGTCTATCTCAAATTTTGAAAGGATACCGTGAGTTTGATACTTCATCGTTGACATTTTTTATACTTTGCTGTATCCTGAGTTTCAGCTGGTCGAGTTCTGACTCTTGTCGATTCAGTTCCTCCAGTTCATCTTGAACATTGACCAGTTTGTCCGAGATCTCTCGTGTGTTACAACCAGGGCCTGCCCCTCTGTAATAAATTAGGTTTTAAGCATTGCCGTGAGAACAAATATATCGTCAGCATTTTTTAGATATGTCTAAAGGTTGACTGGATTTAAGCTGTCCCTCTATAATATTATTTCTTTACTTTTCTGTGATCTTAAATAACACTGGTATGACTTTTCGACACTTACTCAATGCTCACTATGTCACAACTTATTACATCCTCAACCCATCAGGGCTTGGTTCAACACAGCATGTACTCAATTAAATTACTTTGTTGAAAAAGTTAATTGTAAATTAATAACTCAACCCATCTGGTCTTTCACTTAAGAATTAGTTTTCCTAGTGCTTACTTCCATTGTATACTGTTCTTAGACTTCTTCTCAATAAGACCAATACCCTCTAAAACGTTGGTGATATCATAAATTCTTCTCTTTTGTCTCACTGCAAGTTGGTCAGCAGCCTGAAATTTCAAAGGATTTTAAAGACTTAACATCAATGTTAAATGAGCTGCTTCATGAGAAAACAGGATTTTGTCTACGCCAAAGCAAAGGTGCAGATCAGCTTCGCAGTAACTGCGAAGCTTGCGTAGCTGATCAGGGCCTTTGTTTTTGCTATACCGATAGTACAATAAATCCAAAATTTCCAGCCTCAAACTATCTTCTGTGACTGTACAGCCCCGCTTGTGTCAAAACTGGTTGGAAACCCTGAAGACCTCTTTTTTCGAGACGCAGCTCAAATATAGTCTGACCTGTCAGCTGTTAAGAGTACAATCATTTTTTTCTTCATTTTAATTCAGTTTTACGTCCCTTTCAAGATTATTTCAGCTCATATGAGACAGGCCAATCAGTAGGTGGCGAAAACAGGAGAACACCGAGAAAAAAACACCTGGCACCCCCGCAAGCAGAACTTGGCTTGTCTCACATGTGAACCCACATCAGACACAGCAGTGAGAAAAATCAATTTTTGATGCCTGTTTGTTTATCATTTTAACAAACCATGAAGCATGATACTTTTGATTTGACAGCTGACTAGTCAGACTATATTCAAATTCTTGTAGAATAATTCAGGTACACATAAAGCCCCCATCTCATTGACATGCAACTGTTTTGCAAATCGAGAAAATGGGTAATCTACTGTCATCCAGTCTGGCCATTACAACTGTTAATTGCGCATTACGAAAACTTGCCCATGCAACATACAAAGATTTTTAAAGTAGTAAAAAATGAAAAATTTCAGTAGAAAATTTTTGATATTTTTCTTATTTTTGCTCAATACATAGATTGTGGGTACACTTTAGAACCGCCTCGCCGAGGCGGTTCTAACGAGTACCCACGATCTATGTTTTGTAGCAAAAATAAGAAGAATAGGTTTACCCCTGTATACCCCAGTTTTGCTATATAAAAGTGGGGTTCGAGAGGGTATTCATTGCACGGACATGTTTTCCTGATGCGGAAATTCAGGTGGGAAAAGTGAGCCATTACATCCACCACCTCCCACCATTCCCGCCCATACTCCAGACTTCCAGACCTGAAATAGCAAACACTGAACAAGCCATGTCATGAGAAAAACAGATTTTTGCGACAGAACAAAGATGGAGATCAGCTGTGCAGTCATTGCACAATAGATCAGGCTGATCATCAGCGCCTTTGTTTTGGCTACGCAGATAGAGAACAATTACCCTTCTTGTTAAATCTGTACATAATACTCGCGAGAGGGTGCTGGCCTGCAGTATATATAGAAAGGAATTTTATGCATCTAACAGTACCTTAATTAATTTTTTAGCCTATAGGGTATTTACGCACCCCTTTTTCATTCAATTGCGTATCTGGAATTTTAATTGGGTAAGTTCAATTCTGTTACGCACTCTATTTTCAATCAACTGGGTAAAATGGAAAACAATTTGGTAAAAATGATGTTCGAGGTGTACTTTCCTTATTTTCTTCTACTTTCGCTTTTGCATAGCATAAAATAAAAGGGAAACATTGATTGGTTGAGAGAATTAACTAAAATCGCAGTCAACCAACGAAAAAACAGAAAAGAAATGGCTTCCAATCGATCGATTTGTGCATGTCCAATGACATTTTTGTTTAATGTAGACGGCGTAAGCCGTTGTGCGGCGCACACCGATAAAAACCGGTACGCAATTGATTTTTCCGGTATTGCGTATCGGCGATTTCTTTTGCGTTTTCTTATGCTACCAGATCGTTATTAATTGCGTTTTTTCATATTTTAATTGGGTAATTACGCAAATACGCGGCCTAATTAAGGTACTGATCTAACCTTATTCTGCACCTGTACAAGCCCGTTAGTTGAGCCTGGTCGGAAACCCTTGTGTCACAGCTCAGGGTGATGTGGTATCTATATAGATAGATAAATAATGATGCATTTCCGAAACTTGTTCAAAATTTCTGTGACAAAAATTCTTGCAAAACCATCGCAAATCCTTTGCAACAACTAAAAGCGCATCAAATCTTGGCAATATCCTGATTTACTCCCCGCGCTTTATTTCCACCACCTCCCACCATACCCACCCACCCTCCAGATTTCTCAGACTTATAGATATGAAATATTAAACACGGAATAATTTGCATATTATTTTCTTATTAAATTGTAAAGGGGAACAACTTTAGATGCAGTTTATTCCGTTGCGGGGAGTAAAACATGATATTGCCCAAATCTTTATTTGTTACTGGATACTCACAACTTTGAGATCAAGAACTCCATCTTTTGCTTCCTGTAGTAGTGATACGAACTTGGTTGTCAAAAGTCCCAAACTTTTTTCGTGCCGACTGGGTGCCTGGTCTGAATTATTGAAGTCGAGAGGAAGGCTGTACTGTGCCATGTCGATCTTGATCAAGCGCACACAAAAATAAAATGATTCATTGCATTTTTGCAGAGAAAGAACAGAGCAAAAAGCATCTGGGCCTTTTAAAACGTGGTCCCTTGTTTTCAAGTCCCCTGTCAATTTGGAATTCTGGGGACGCGAAGGTTAGGATTCCGGTTCCGGTCCCTGGCCAACTTGTAAAAATGGAGTGGTATACATTTTACACCGGAGACTCAAGGTGACTCAACTGAACTGATGGCGCACCACCATGGCGGAAATTTTGACCGCGGTTAAAATTATTGGAAATAACGATGGAAAAATTCCCCAGTGTTATTCCAACTGCCATAATTCACATCATCAACACATTGGAAAGTGATAGCGAGCACCGGTACCAGTGGAAGCTTTCCCGGAATCTGGAAAATGTCTCGTTATTCGTAAAATGCGAATTTCGCGCCATAAGTGTTGAGGGTGACCAACCACCATTTCCTGTGAGACGGAAACCAGGAAATAAGAAGCACAAATCGCCATCTAGACTGAGACGCCAAAGAGCAAGAAAACAACGTTTTCAGGAAAAGAAGACAGCTGAGAAAGCTGACTCGCCTAAAAGCCCTGCCTCAGAGGTGAACACAGCCGTTCTTCAAGAACAGGAACATACAGCCGTTCTACAAGAACCGGAGCCTTCTTGTGTAACTTCCATCAATGACAGTAGTGATCTGGATAATACCGGTCAAATTCAGGATTTAATCTGTGGCAGTGATAAGCGCTCTGAGAAGCAGGTTTTGTCACCAGATTCTGACATCAGTATCGAGACTGAAAGAGCCCTTCTCTTAGAGGTTCTACAACAGACAGACACTGACAGCGGCGACAATTCATTTGATATTGCGGAAGTGATTTCGGAAATCAATACATGTTCAAATTGCAAAAGTCAACCTCAAGCAGGTGTTGAACTCGAGCGTTGTTCGCGTTGTCAAATAACCAAGTACTGTAGTGTTGATTGTCAGAAGAAAGATTGGGATTTCCACAGATTCGCATGCTCAGTGGTCGCAAAGTCTGCGACGAAGAAAACTTAACACTTGCTACAGTTAAAGACCTTTGCACACGTGTAAATATTGTATAAAAGACATTTCAGTTGCGTTCAGACATTTTATAATATACTGTTTTATACACATTCCACATATTTCAGTGTTGTAGTGAAAACTTACATTAACAACTACGCCGAAAGGTGGTGCGCCTCTATATAGGCGGAATATACATCCGAAAGAAAGAAGGAAAGATCGTTTCGCTCGATTTGGTAAAGATTGGGTGGGGTATGAAAGCCCCTGCCGAGCCGAGCTGTATAAAAGACCCTGCCGAACCAGGTTTTTGACGTAATCGCCAATAAAATTCAAAATACAAAAAATGATTTCATATGTTGAAATAGGTAAAATCGCACAGATGTTAAAGATATTGTTCGTCATGATTTATTTGAAAACAAAAAGTGATGGCATTTTTCTAATTAAATGGTACAAAAGCTGAGATTTTCTATCATATCCAATAAATTTGGCAAATAAGCATAACTGAGTTTATGTAAACGGTTTCCAATTATATAAAATCATTTCAAATGTTATAAAATATCATTCTGTATATTATTTTCCATGAAGATATCGAGCTTTAAGCAATAAATAGTCAAAAACCTGGCTCGGCATAGTAAGCTCGGCAGGAGCTTTCATACCCCACCTAAAAACTGTTTGTTTACAGCTTCTTTTCACATCGGAACAAACTCTTAAGATGCGGCACATCATGTACATACACATTATTACTTCAGAAGCTTGATCTGATGAGTCGGATCAGGACAACTCGCCCCAAAGACAACTCGTCCCAAGACAAAAACTCGCCACAAGACAACTCGTCCCACTTTTAGAAGACAACTCGCCCCACTTTTAGAAGACAACTCGCCCCACTTCAGAAGACAACTCGTTCCACTTCAAAGGACAAATCTCCCCACTTTTGAAGACAACATGCCCCACTTAAGAAGAGAGTTTGTCCCACTGTCTTAGACCGTCCTTCGGTTCCTACCCATGCTCTTCATCACTGGTCCTTCTCGGTCTATAAGTCCACTCAACTCAACTCATTCCCCAATATTATATAGTAAAACTGGTGTTTACGGGGGTATACATATATATAAAAACATAGATTGTTCAATTCATTGAATGCTCGTTCGTCTCTCACTAATGAGAAAGACCATAATTATTTCTTGAATAGGTTCGTGTGTGTTGGTGAGTTCTTTGATGGCTCACTAGGACTATTCTAACTCTTAACTGTTGGTTGCAAGTAGAGCAAGTCAGTGTCATGGAATCAGCTAGTGGCCCATTGGTATTGATTTTGCGTTTTCTGTGCTTTCTTTCAGCTTCACAGATTCTCTTTTTTCATAGAGAGCTGCTCCTTTGTTGATGAGACCTCGCATTGAGAAATAAGATGACGTACGCTATGAAATTGGATTATAGTGAGGAAGTGGTGCAATAGAAAATTGACGTGAGTCGGATCACGTCCAGTAGCTGCGCCAGGAAGACCGGATCACGCGAGTCGAAGACGAATGGTAGGAAATAGTCTTCTACCTACCCATATCCCCTCCCTCCCTTGGGAAAATTTCTACACTATGATTCTCTAAAAGTACATTGAAAAAGCTATCAAACCCTGTTTTCTGCCATCTGGAAGTGGAAGCGTAAACGCTATGTTTTATCAAATTACTCTAAATATTCAACTTTTGCGTTTTAATAATGGGGGTGCATATAGAAAATATTGAAAATATCTCAATTGTTGTTTTATCCTAGACCATTGAACTTGGTCTCATTTTAAGCTTAGAAAAAGTTCTTTCATCCAATGATAAGTCATTTGCATATTCATGAATTTTCATTAAAACATAATTTCATGAATTTTCATTAAAACATTAAAATGAAAAAAGAAGAACTTCAAGTAAAAAAATCAATTATTCCATAAAAACTACACTGCATGAAAAAACGCGTTTAAGTAAGTTTACATTTTCGTAAAATTCCATAAAACTCGGTGTTTTAGATTTAATTCAAATTTTAGGTGACACTCAACTTGACGTTGTTCAAACATTTTGTTATGCTTTCTATTCCGCGTTTACCTGCGTATAAGCATGCATTAAATTAGAAATAATTTGACGTCTAAGATTTAATTGAGATTTAAGAAAAAGAAAATGTGAAATTTTTGGGACACTTAAACTTAAAGTATATTCCTGATATATAAGAATATAATGCACAATTATTTGTCAAACAATTCGTTTGTAAAATAAAATTCAAATTTAAAATGTGAGTAAAATGTGTAGTTGTTGTACCTCTTAAACTCAAAGTAAACGGCTTGAAAATTTCATGTATGCAGTGAAAAATTAAATGTTATAAAACTTGGAGTTTTTGATCTTCGTAAATTTCATCAAACTTCGACCCTAACAAGAGAAAGCTTATTATCTTAAATTTCAGATCTTTATGGCGGAATCTGCTTGTACGTTGTTAGTGTATAATGTTTAGTGTGTTGTATCTCACCCTCAAATTATATACATGTCTTGTTTCTTTCAGTCGAAGATCCGCTGGTATGATTCCTTGCTTAGGCCGGTGCAAAAACGGACTTGGAACCTGGGTCTAGGAAAACTGGGGGTGCAGGGTGGGACAGGGTAGCGCGTAAAAAGGAAATCCGCAAAAGCGGTGGGTTCGAATCCCACTGTGAATGCCATTCTTTTTTTCTTTTTCTTTTTTTTTCTTTTTTTTTTTTTTTTTTAATTTTTTATTTCTCCTTTTCCTTCTTTTGTTTAAACAATTTATTTTTTCTGTCTATGTTGCATAAAACATTATTCGCCAATTACGATTCTGCATGTATTATTGTCAAATTTAAGTCAAGTTTACGTCAAATTAAACTCCAAGTTTTGTATGAATTTAAGCTGACACAACTCCACGTTTACAAGGCATATAATTTACGTTTACTTTCTTTAGATTTTACGTTTTGTTTGAGTATAATTTGCACATAAACGCAGTAAACTGTAACAGTTTACGTTGCATTAAACTTAAAGTAAACGAGAAGTATACTTGAAATATGATTCCAACGTAAACTCACAAAAAATCAATTAAATTTGAAATTTAATTATGTTTTGTGCGGATATTATGGCAAATTAAACGCGTTTTTTCATGCAGTGCTAATTTCAGGCCTAAACTATAATTGTGGCCCATTGTGTTTGTACCAATAATACTGTTTGACAATATTTGAAAATAAATTGCCATTTGAAGGGTTTGGTGTAGGTTGTAGGATGTAACTTGCACCCTTAGAACAAATGCTCAAGGTAGCCTGTTTGGTCAGAGGATCACTTTAATGCCCATTTGTGGCACGTAAAATCACAGAGTGTTCACACCCACCCCTAATAAGCACGTGAAGTAAGGTGGTACACATATATTACCACATGTATCTTGGCCACTGATAGACCCTGAGAGCAGAAATAGGTATCAAATGATTGCTTTGGCAATGCTATATAACCATGTCATAAGATATATTTATCAAACTGACTCCCTGGTATTCGAATATTAATGCAAACTTTATATATTAGACAAAAATCACAGAAAATGGAGTATACCAGCACAAGCGTTTATCCCTCAGCAACCAAAAGCTATAAAGAGCTTGAATTGGTATCAAATGATTGCTATGACAATGCTCTTTAACCATGTTATAAGATATATAAACAAGCTGGCTGTCTTAATGCTCAAATTTTAAAAAGAACCTAAGAGAAAAAATAACAGATAAATAAAGGGGATATATCAACAAAATTCTAATATCTCAGCAACCAAAAACTCTAGAGACCTAGAAGGGGTATACTAATAAAACTGCTAATATCTCAGTCATCAAAAGCTCTAGAGAGCTGAAATTGTTATCACATTATTGCTAGAATAATGTTCTGTAATCACGTGATAAGAAAAAAAAAAACACTTGACTTTCTTATTGGTGGAATATTGATGAAAACTTTAAATATTAGACAAAATTCTCAGAAAAATAGAGGGGATATACCAACGGAAACGTATATATCTCAACAACCAAAAATCTTAGCGAGCTGAAATTGGTATCAAACGATTGCTATGACAATATCCTATAACCATGTATAGAGTAAATAAACAAGCTGACTTTTTGTTGCTAAAATATTTAAGAGAACTTAAGATATAAAAGAAATATCACTGGCAAACGAAGGGGGTATATCAATAAAACCGCTTATATCCCAATGACAAAAAGCTCTAGAAAGCTGAAATTGGTAACAAATGATTGCTAGGATAATGTTTTAAAACTATGTGGTAAGACACAAACAATCTGACATACTTGATTTTCGAATATTGATAAAAACTTTTCGTATTAGAGAAAAAATTACAGAAAAGTGGAGGGGTATACCAACAAAAAGGTTTATAACTCAGCAACGAAAAGTTATAGAGAGCTCAAATTGGTATCAAATAATTGCTATTGCTATGGTTATATTCTAAAATCATAGGATAATGAAAAAAAAATGATTTTCTTAGTGTTTGAATATTGATGAGAACTTAAAATATTAGATAAAAATCACAGAAAAATAAAGGGGGTATACCAACGGAAACGTTTAAATCTCAGCAACCAAAAGTTCTAGAGAGCTGAAATTGGTATCAAATGATTGATATGACAATAATTGATAACCATGTTATATAAAAAGATATATCAACAAGCTGACTATCTTGTTGCAAATTTTTTAGAAAACTTAAGATGTAAAAGAAAAAAAGAACAGACAAATGAAGGGAGTATAGAATAAACTCGAAGATTTTTACCATAAAGCTACCACCTAGAAACCCGATTTGAGCTAATTCTATACATTATATCAAATTATCAAAAAGTGCGGGGGATCTGTCCAGGTCGTGTGGTACCGACATCTTCAATAGCTCATCACTTCAGCTGGATGGCTGGCTATCTTGTTGGGAAAAGGTCTTGTGATGTTTTATGCTGTTCTCTATTTCCCGCCTAGTGTCTGGGCCGAGATTTAAAATGTAATTGTGTCAATTTTTGTACGTTCCTTTTTGTACTTTGTGCGCATGTCTTTACTGGTGTTTTTTCCAAGGGTATATAGATAAACACCTTCCTTGTTGGTGAAGCAGACATTTGAAGGACGTTATCTTGAACATGGTAGAAATCTTATTTTATATTGAACTATGTACATGTAATAAAACAAATGATGTAAATAACATTGAAAATATTCTATAAATAATAACAACAAATTGCTTCTCTTGATGTTGTTCTTGATTTCGATTTAAAAATGATTACACTTTCGATTTCGACTTTATTCAAACGAAATAATAATTATGTAACTGGTTCAAACCAGAGTAAACTTTACATTGTTGCCTTTCCCAGTCTCCAATTCAGTTTAAGTTTTAACGCTACCCATAAATGTGATTAGTGGACATCGTGAACAAAAGCCCACCTTTGCTCACGGTGCGGGCATTGTCTGAAAATTACATGTATAACATATGCAGTTGCAGAGGCAAATATACGTAAAACATTTGCAAATCACCATGAAACGTCAAACCGCCCGCTTTCTTAAATCAACACAATAGATTGTACTCGAGCTTGGCAAAGATCTCGTTCGAAGTAGCATTCAGTTCGCTTATATTTGGAAAGCCTGTAGCTTGAATGACAGTAAGCATACATGCGTTTTTAAGAAAGCCTGATGTCTTGTACACTCAACAAAATAAAATCTGTTTGAACATTTTACATATACTTGCCATGGCTTCAGTTTTTTGAGGGTGGGGGTACTTTTTTGACAAAAATTTGATGCAGAAAATCAAGATTTCCGACCATATCCATCATATAACATTTGAGACATACTTAGATGTTGCAGGTGGCCCCGTTTTCATAAAAAGGAAATAAAAAATATTTCAAACCTTAGGTCAATAATTATATTGTCCTTAACTTTGGAGCATAACCTGTATAACCTAACCTATTCACCGAGGTATATCATAAATACACACCATATACCAAGATTTTTAGTAGTGTGTCTGATAATTGTACCTTGTACATGGGTGCTACATCAAAAGTAATTGTTTGAGCTAAACAAAACTGTCCCAGAGAACATTTTTTATGTTTAGTAAAGAATAAAATCCACTGTCCTTGTTTCGTGATAAACTTCTATTAAGTCTTCACAATGCAAAGCTCATATAAAGGCACGGATTGAGTGCAGAGAAACACTTAAGCTTAATTAAAACACTACAGAGACGTAAATTTCTAAAACGAAGAATGTCCGTATTACATGTCTTATGGATTATTTGGTTGAAAATCTGAAGAGACTTTTTCCTGACATGACTAAACCAAGTTCAGTCATGTAGAAAGTGAATATAAACAAGTTACAGGCTTGCAAAAATATTGAAATCAGGCATTTGATGAGCTAGTATCATAATTTAGTTTTTGAGCAATTTAACAGCCTTCCCCCCAGAGATCAAGAATGTCATTTGTATATGATATGTATATTGGTAAAATACAAGTACATGCAAAAGGATTTTGTTGATCTCGGCCGGGTAGGGGGGGGGGGGCACATCTTTAAAAAAAAATATTTCTGTTTCCTATATGTTTAGTAGGAGAAATTATATTTTCAACCCAAATTTTTAAAAAGGAACTTCATCAACCGAGAAAACAGATTTTGGGATGATTCAAGAACCAGACCAGCTATTATTTTAAAGAGATTTTTTTTTTCATTTCCACTATATTTATCATTTTTAAATTTCTATATGCAGATTTCTTTTCCAAAGAGACGTTCTCCTTTGCCATCTTAAGATTTAAGAATGTTAGATAAAACCATGATGTGATGTGATAAGATGAAACATGAGTAATCGTCGAGAATATTGTGTTTTGTTGTTGACGAAACAAACCATTTGCATAAAGTTTAAGATTACTTCACATACAACAGTTCATTGTCATAAAATACGTAACACTTCTCCATCAGTCACGCTAAATGATTAGATGTCACAACTTTACACACTCTGTCTTTTGAATATATATTTAAGGAAAGAAATTGAAATCGGGGAATATAGTCTTCTAGCTACCCATACCCCCCTCCCCCCCAGGGGGAATTTTCTACACTATGATTTTCTAAAAGTACATTGAAAAAGCTATCAAACCCTGTTTTCTGCCATCTGGAAGTGGAAGCGTTTGCGTTTTATGCTATGTTTCATTATAGTACCCTAAATACTCAATTTTTGCGTTTTAATAATGGGGGTACACATAGAAAACTGAAGATATCTCAGTTGTTTCTTATCCTAGACCATTGAACTTGGTCTCATTTTAATGCTTATACATAGCTCTTTAATCCAATAATAAGTAATGGAAAATACCAAATTTGCTTATTCATGAATTTTCATTAAAACATTAAAATGAAAAACGAAACATTTAAAAATTAATTATCCCCGTAAAAACTAATTTCAGGCCTAAACTATCATTGTGGCTCATTGTTATTGTACCAATATTACTATTTGACAAATTTGTTGAGGCCATGGAACTTAATGAAAATTTTCTCATTTGCATTTTCAATAATATTAATGAAAATGACGAAAATCAAAATTTACTCTATTGCCATTTAAGGGTTTGAGTGGGTTGTAGGATGTACCTTGCAACCTTAGACCAAATGCTCATGGGTGCCAATTTGGTCAGAGGATCACTTTAATGTCCATTTGAGTGATCACCCCCACCCCTAATAAGCAGAGGAATTAATGTGGTACACCTCTATTACCACATGTATCTTGGCTACTGATAGACATAGAGAGCTGAAATAGGTATCAAATGATTGCTTTGGCAATGTTTTATAATCATGTAATAAGATATATAAACAACTGGCCATCTTAATGCTCAAATATTAAAAAGAAGTTCAGATATTAGAAAAGAAACAGATAAAGGAAGGGGGTATACCAAACAAAATTGCTAACATCTCAGTGACCAAAAACTCTAAGAGAGCTGAAATGTGTATCAAATGATTGTTGTGATAATGTTCTATAATCATGTGATAAAATACAGAAAGAATCTGACTTTCTTGATGTTCAAATATTGATAAGAACTTTCAATAGAAGAGAAAAATCACAGAACATTGGAGGGGGTATACCTACAGATATGTTTATATCTTGGCAACCAAAAGCCATAGAGAGCTGAAACTTATAACAAATGATTGCTATGATAGCATTCTAAAACCCTGAAATAAGATACATTTACAATCAGACTTTTCTGCTGTTTGACTTTTGATGAAATCAATAAATATAGTAGAAAAATCGTAGAAATTGGAGGGGGTATACCTATGGAAACGTTTATATCTCAGCAACCAAAAGCCATAGAGAGCAAAAATTGGTGTCAAATGATTGCGTTGACAATATTCTATAACCTTATAATAAGATATATAAACAAGCTGACTTGTTCGTTGCTCAAATATTTAAGAAAACTTAAGATATAAGAGAAAAATCACTGTCAACGGAAGGGGGTATACCAATAAAATTGCTAATATCTCAGTGATCAATCGCTCTAGAGAGTTGAAATTGGTATCATATGATTGGTATGATAATGTTCTATAATTGTGTGATTAGACATATAAATAATCTAACTTTTTTGTTGTTCGAATATTGATGAGAACTTCAAATATTAGATAAAAATCAAAGAAAAATGGAGGGGGTATACCAATATAAACGTTTATATCTCAGCAACCAAATGTCCTAGAGTGCTGAAATGGGTATCAACTGATTTCTTTGACAATATTCTATAACCATGTACTAAGATATATAAACAAGCTTACTTTCCTGCTGCTCAAATGTTTAAGAAAACACAAGATATAGCAGAAAAATCACTGCCAAAGGAAGGAGGTATGCCAATAAAATTGCTAATATCTCAGTGACCGATAGCTTTAAAGAGCTGAAATTGGTATCAAATGATTGGTATGATAATGTTCTATAATCATATGATAAGACATATAAATAATCGAACTATTTTGTTGTTCAAATATTGATGAGAACTTTTAATATTAGATAAAACTCACAGAAAAACGGAGGGGGTATACCAATGTAAACGTTTATATCTCGGCAACCCAATCTCCTAGAGAGCTGAAATTGGTATCTAATAATTGCTATGACAATATTCTACAATCATGTAATAAAATATATAAACAAGCTTACTTTCTTGTTGCTCAAATATTTAAGAAAACATAAGTTATAGCAGAAAAATCACTGCCAAAGGAAGGAGGTATACCAGTAAAATTGCTAATATCTCGGTGACCAAGAGCTCTAGAGAGCTGAAATTGGTATCAAATCATTGCTTGGATTATGTTCTGTAACCATGTGGTAAGACACACAAGATTCTGACTTTCTTGTTTTTTCGAATATTGATAAAACTTTAAATTTAAGGGAAAAATCATAGAAAAATGGAGGGGGTATATCAATAAAAAGGTTAATAACTCAGCAACCAAAAGCTCTAGAGAGCTGAAATTGGTATCAAATGATTGCTATGATAATGTTTTATAATCATATAATATGATTAATGAATAATTAGACTTTCTTATTGTTCGAATATTGACAAGAACTTTAAACATTAGATAAAAAAAAACACAGAAAAATAGAGGGGGGTATACCAACGGAAACGTTTGTATCTCAACAGCAAAAAAACCTAGAGAGCTGAAATTGGTAACAAATGATAAATATGACAATAATTTATAATTACATGTATATAATAAGATATAGGAAAAAGTTGACTATATTGTGGCCAAAATTTAAGAAAACTTTAGATATAAGAGAAAAACATAGACAAATGAAGGGAATATACCAATAGAATTGACGGTATCTCAGCAACCAAAAGCTCTAGAGAACTGAAATTGGTATCAGTTGATTGATAGGATCATATTCTATACACAAAAATATGAAAATAATAGAAATAATCAGATACAAGTTATTCTGTAGGTATACCAGTTCATTTTTTCAGTATTTCTAGTTTTCATTAATATTCATGAAAAAAAATAGATGAGCCTTATATCCTTAAATACATGTATTATATGTATAAGGGTGATAGAACATGGCCATAGCATTCATTTGATTCCACATTAGTGTTCCATGTTTATCAACAGACCAGGTACAAATGATACTATATGTATACACACTATTTTTCCAGGATTTTATACTTTTTAATTAATATTCATGAATATACAAATGAGATAATTTTCACATAGGCTCATGACAACTATAAATTTATGAAATATGTCTAAATGGTGCAATATAAATGTGTCACAACTACAGTTTAGGCCTGAAATGAGTAAATCTATGGGGTTTTAATGATTTTCTACCATTTTCATGTTTTCATTAATATTCATGAATATGCAAAGTAGATATTTTGTATTACTTATCATAGAATGAAAGGGCTATGTCTAAGCTTTAAAAAAAGACCAAGTTCAATGGTCTAAGATTAGTAACAGCAGAGGTATGATCGATTTTCTACGCCTACCCCCATTATTTCTATACAAAAGATGGTATCGGGTCATATAATAAAACATAGCGTAAAATGCAAACGCTTCCACTTCAAGAGGGCAGAAAACAGGATTTGATAGCTTTTTCACTATACTTTCAGAAAATCATGGTGCAGAAAATTCCCCTTGGGGGGCAGGGTTTGCCCTACTGGCCATTAGCCTAATAGCATGGGATGTAATATTGACTTCCACGCTTGTGGTTTAAAGATGAGGCCATATACTTCGCAAATTTTTGCTAAATTCATTTTATACTTATACTACCGACGGGTAGCCAAAAGGCATTTCAAACATGCGAAACATGGTAAATAATGTATGTAGCGTGTTAAAGTATACAATCATCACGCACACTCTGCAGACATGTATATCTTTGAAGGGCCTTTCAGCTTACAATGCAGTATGACTGAGAAACTCCTAAATTCTTGGTCAACAATGCGATCTATAAAATGATAGTGAAAGTGTTTGCCATATAAATTTTCACTACCAGATCGAATTGTTGACGAAGCCTTTAAGGCAGTTCTCACCCTCAGAGGTTTATCAGTCATGCTGCATTGTCAGCTGAAAGGTCCTTCAAAATATACATGTATGTGTCTGTGGAGTGTGAGTGATGATGGTATAAACTTCTTTAAGCTTCAGAATTTAAAATATCTCAGTAGATATTTTGGTTAAAGTTGAGTCTCACTAGGTATTTTGAATTTGAGTCTCAGTAGATATTTTGGTTTTGACTAGCAGGAGATATTTGGCTTTGAGCCCGAGTAGATACATGTATTTGGTTTTGAGTCTCAGTAAACATTTGGTTTTGAGTCACAGTAAATATTTTGGTTTTGAATCTAATTAAATATTTTGGTTTTGAGGCGCAGTAGATGTTTGGTTTTGTGTCTCAATAGATATTTTGTTTTGAGTCTCAGCAGATATTTGGTTTTGGGTCTTAGTAGAAATTTGGTTTTGAGTCTCAATTAATATTTTGGTTTTGAGTCTCAGTAGATATTTTGGTTTTTTGAGTCTCAGTAGATATTTTGGTTTTCAGTCTCAGTAGATATTTTAGTTTTGAGTGTCAGTTAACATTTGGCTTTGAGTCTTAGTAAATATTTTTGCTTTGAATCTAAGTAGATATTTTGGTTGTGAGTCTCAGTAGATATTTGGTTTTGAGTCTCAGTAGATATTTTGATTTTTAGTCCCAGTAGATATTCATGTTTTGAGTCCCAGTAGATATTTTGGTTTTGAGTCTCAGTAGATATTTGGTTTTGAGTCTCAATAGATATTTGGTTTTGAGTCTTAGAAGATATTTTAGTTTTGAGTCTCATTAGATATTTGGTTTTGAGTCTCATTAGACATTTGGTTTTGGGTCTCTGTAGATATTTGGTTTTGAGTGTCAGTAGATATATGGTTTTGAGTCTCAATAGATTTTATGGTTTTGAGTCTTAGTAGATATTTTGGGTTTGAATCTCAATAGGTAGATACATTGGTTCTGAGTCTCAGTAGATATTTGGTTTTGAGTCTCAATAGATATTTGGTTTTAAGTCTCTGTAGATATTTGGTTTTGGACTTTAAGTAGAAATTTGGTTTTGAGTCTCAGTAGATTAGTGCGTTTGAGTCTTAGTAGATATTTGGTTATGCGTCTCAGTAGATATTTGGTTTTGAGTATGTAGATGTTTGGTATTGATTGAGTGTCAATACATATTTGGTTTGGAGTCTCCGTAGATATTTTGGTTTTCAGTGGTTTTGAACCTAAGTAGGTATTTGGTTTGGAGTCTCAGTAGATATTTGGTTTTGAGTCTCTGTAGATATTTGATTTTAGTGTCAGTAGATATTTGGTTTGCAGTCCAAGTAGATATTTGAATTTGAGTCCTAGTAGATATTTTGAATTTGAATCTCAGTAGATATTTTGGTTTTTGAGTCTCAGTAGATATTTGGGTTTGAGTCTCATTAGATATTTGGTTTTGAGTCTCTGTAGATATTTGGTTTTGAGTGTCAGTAGATATTTGGCTTTGAGTCTCTGTAGATATTCGGTTTTGAGTCTCTGTAGATATTTGGTTTTGAGTGTCAGTAGATATTTGGCTTTGAGTCTCTGTAGATATTCGGTTTTGAGTCTCAGTAGATATTTGGTCCATTTTGATATTTTGGTTTTGAGTCCACTTGGATATTTGGTTTTGCGTCCACTTGGATATTTGGTTTTGCGTCTCGGTAGATATTTGGTTTTGAGTCTCAGTAGATATTAGGTTATGAGTCTTAATAGATATTTTGGTTTTAAATATCAGTATATATTTTGGTTTTGAGTCTCAGTAGATATTTTGGTTTTGAGTCTCAGTAGATATTTTGGTTTTGAGTCTCAGTAGAGCTCCATGTTCCGAGCAAGTGTTTACGTTCTGATATTTATGTTCCAATTTATAAATTTATTCAGTTTGAAGTGTTTTTCAGGCTATTTGCAGTCAAGGTTTGTCGAGAGATTATCTTCTGGTTTGTGCCATTGATTTTGGAACTACGTTTTCTGGGTGGGCTTATTCGTTCAAACATGAATACAAGTCTAATCCGTTGAAGGCAAGCGTACAACACTGGCACTCGGGATCAAGTCCAGCGACAGAAAAGACGCCAACCGTAGCTCTAATATCTCCAGATAGCGAATCCCTGGTTGCGTTTGGGTATGAAGCAGAGAACAAATACAAAGACTTGGTTGAAAGTGACGAACACAGAGAATATTACTATTTTCGAAGATTCAAGATGGCGCTGAACAAAGAAGTGAGTGACCTATCATTTTGTGATGACGGATTATAGTACATATGAACCCGAATCTGTGACACGCATGTTTTAGAAAGGAATAAAGTTTACTACCATTAAATTAAAAATGGCCAATTTTGACGTTGGTATCACATGAGCGCACTGCCAAAAACAAAACAAAAGAAGACCGTGTCAATCACAAAATATCGGGTAGTTTTTTAGCTCACCTGAGCCGAAGGCTCAAAAGGTGAGCTTATAGAACGGCCATGCTCCATCGTCCGTCGTCGTTGTCGTTGTCGTCGTTCACACTTTTCAAAGATCTTCTCTTCTGCAACCCCTGAACCAATCAATGCCAAACTCCATGTGGAGCATCCTTTGGAAGGGGGAACTAAAGTTTGTATAAATGGTCCAGGTCACATGACCAAGATGGCCGCGATGCCCATATGTGGTAAAAACCTTAAAAAATCTTCTTCTCTGGAACCGGTGGACCTATTTCAATGAAACTTGGTATGTAGCATTGGGGACTCTGGTCCATCATAGTTTGTATAAATCATGACCTTGGTTTGACCTTGACCTATTTTACGGCAAGGTCAACTTTGGCCACATAGGTTTTTCAATGGAAAAAGTGAAAACATTGGATTTTTCAGGAAGTTTTTGGCCTGTGACCTGAAAGTTGGTACATACATACAACTTATTGAGTTAATGAAGTCCTATGATTATTCAAGGTCATTAGATACATATAACTTATTGATTTAATGAAGTTATAATAGTATTCAAGGTCAAGGTCATCTCTTGACCTTGGCCAAAGGTCATTTACATATTAAATTTAAAACTTAATTTTCTCAGGTACCACTTCACCAATCAAAGCCAAATTGTATATGTGGTACCTTTAGGTCGAGGGAATCAACGTTTGTATAAATGGTCTAGGTCACATGACCAAGATGGCTGCCATGCCCATACATGGTAAAAACCTTAAAAAATCTTCTTCTCTGGAACTGCTGGACCAATTTCAATGAAACTAAAATCTGAATTTCAATACTTATATTTACATTTTATATTATCAATCAAGTATCAGATTTTTAATTTCGCAAATCACCGTTCATTTTCATGTTATTTGACATTAAATCCCACTTAACGTACTCGTAATTTTGGAACAGCCATAACGTCAAATTTTCGCGCCTATATAACGTCATGGCGATACGCGACCAACGTCACAACATCAAGAATAAACAAACAACGTCACTGGATGGGTTTTGACGTCGGCCCGCCCATAGGCGTGGCCTCTAGATCACGTGACTTAATGTTTTTCATTGGGAAATGAAGAACATCAAGACAGATACTTTCATCTAGGGCGATTGCAATAAAAATGTAAATATCAAAGACATAATCTCAGGTGAGCGATATCAGGACCATTGGTCCTCTGGTTTATGCACTGTGACCCATGAGAATGCATGCGTTCGTAGTTCTTTACATTGGTAAAAATGGTACTATTGGTAGAAAATATCGTTCAAGGTTTTACCAATGGTACCATTGGTAATGCCATTGGTACCAACTGTACCAGTGTTACTGGGTCAGTATATGTCAGCAAATAATGCAGACAAAATACAACATGAGTGAATCTACCACCGCTGGAAAAGTCACATGATTCAATGTGGCGGGCCTCAAAAATATGAATTTCTCAAATAGGCACTGTTTTTGTCAAAGATGCAAATGTAACTTTTATAAATAGCACAATATACATGTAGGAAATAAAAAAAGAACACAGCTAGTGAGGTGTATTGAATAATATAATAAAAATTCAACCATATGATCTACTAATGGTACAACTGGCAGCCGAAAACGTTCAGGGGTTTTTGATTACCATTGGTAAAAATGTTACCAATGGTACCATTGGTAAACTTGCAAATTTTACCATTGGGAGAACTTCGAACGTACCTATAGTGTGAGAAATAAAGACATCTCAGATCATTTTTGACCTGCATCCGGGTTTTTCCCATATGGAAGATGAAAAAGGCAACAAACTGCATCGCTTTAAAAAGTACTTTAAGATGATGTTTTTACTATACAAGCCATCATTGGTCCTTATTGTTATTCATTTTAATCGCTTTTTGTGTGACGAAAGCTTTTGCAACGAAAAATTAAAATCTAAAATCTGTGGATTATGAAATTGGCCATCGCAGATAAGATGCGTTCGGATTTTCTCCATTAAACATAGGCGTGTTCGGATCAAAGGCTCTGCTCAACGGAAAGAGTCGTTTCGGTCCAGCGACTCTTAAGGACTCTCGCCGCAAGGACATTTGAAAAGCATCATGTTTCCTCTCAGTCATGTCTGGATTTGGCTCTGCAAGAGTCATACTGTCTGTCAGTCATGTCTGGAGTTGGCTCTGCAAGAGTCATACTGTCTGTCTGTCTGTCTGTCTGTCTGTCTGTCTCTCCTGCATCCTGTACCCTATTGCAGAACAGATATTAATCTTCGACAATTATCGTTTTTAAAGATGTTTCTTGTATAATCTATAACTGCTTATTTAGTGCCTTAATGAAAACATACACTTGGCGGAAATGCCAACTCATTGATCAGTTTTTAAAATTGAATAACTTTTGTTAGATTAAAAAATTTGCTTTAAACTTTTGCATACCCTTTCCTGGCGAACATTTACTCATAATGGCCAGATTATTTCAAATAAATTTAATCACGTGACCATGTCTTTAAACAGGTTTTCTGCACGTGCTGCTCGTGGTGATGATCTTTTGGTAATCTTTGAATGGAATTAGAAAACTTGTCGTTCGTCATATGGAATTCGAAAAAATAATTCGCCTCTTTGTCGAAAAACTCGCTAGAGTGGCCGTCTAAGTAGATGGGGTAGCTCGTTTAGAGTAGATACGTTTAAAATACGTTGAAAGTCAATGGAACAATGATACGTTTCATTCGCCATTTTACCATCGCACGTGGCATGGTATCATACTACCTTTTAGTTTGGGCGTCGACTGATTCGTCTGATCTTGGCATTTTCGGCCACTTTTACTTAGAACTGTTTGTCGTCCTTAGACGTTGTCGAACTTTACAAAGATTAACATGCAAGTGTTAAACGGTTTGTTTCAAAAATGTGTTGCTGGGTGAGCTGACATTATCAAAATTATGACATTACCACATTATGTCAATGCAAAATTAAGAGCAAATGGGGTTGATACCCACCAGGCACTGACTGTGTAAGATAAAACGATCTGGATCCTTAAGAAATCAAATGGTTAATTTTGAGACGTTTACTTTCGATAAAAACAGACGTTCATGCTAATATGTGTTGTACATGTACTTTATACTCTGATTCAATAAAATTATTGTACCGATAACGATTTTGTACTTAATTTGCGATTTTCACCGGCCTATCATAAGCATCTTCCGGTGGGTATGGTTACTAAAAGTTTGATTATTTTCGATAGAAATAACCGATTGCGACAAAATTTCAGCATGCAGAGAATCTGAAGTTTTCAGTTGTTTCGTTTTTGAAATATTTAATAAATATTATTAGGTGCGTTGAGAATTTGGTTCAGTATATGTGTCTTTTGATAGTGTAGGCAGTTATGTAAAACTCGCATTTATTAATTCCAAAATGAGTGTAAATATATTCGGCTTTGAGATGTGTTGAATTATCTTTGTTTTGGGAAAGCCCTAGCCATTTGCTCTTCATGCGTGTTGTAAGATTTTGTGATGTTTTGTGTTGTCCCTTTTTCCGGCCTTGTATGGGTTCTAAATTGATTCCTGACCTTTTCTTATTTTAAGTACATGTATAATGATATGCGCTGTTATTGCACATTTATTTACTTTCAGGTTATAAATCGAAAATTGGTTATCAAAGACGAAATGGGAAAGCCTTTACCAGCAATTAAGGTGTTTTCCTTGTAATACAGTCCCTGAGGGGTCATTCGTGTGCACGAGAGGTCCAGAGAAAATTTTTCCATAAATGGTTAGAGACATATCTGAGGTGCAAGAAAATCGAGGGTGATCGGCTGAAATCATGGTGCGGTCCGAGAAATCCAAGATGGCCGCCAAGATGGCGGCCGATTTTCTTGAAAATGGCTGTATACATAAAATTAGCTACCAAAACATGCTTTTACTTGGTTTTTGGACTCAAAATGATTATATTAGAAGAGAATAGATACAAATAGAATGTTTCATGTCATTTTATAATGGCTAAACCATCAAAAATATTTTTCAGGGGCCTGAAAACCATACAAAATTGGTCAAATTTTGATGAAAATATGAGGATGGGGTACAACTGTGTCCTCACAGTCACTCATTATTGATAAAATGCTTAGAAAACACCATTTAAACATGAATTAGTCATTAGACTAAATGACTAAGTTCTTTAAAAGGCTTTATTCTGACCCTGATGTCTGATAAAAGTGCCTCAAAAGTGGGTGGGGTAAACAGACCCTTTCGACAAAAATAACCATTTAACTTAATTAAGTTGTCATAACTTGCTTCTATTTAGTTATTTTGACATAAAATTTTTATAATAGGTAAAAAGTGATATAAATACATGCTCTATGCAATTTTACACAATTTTGGTAAGAGAAATCCAAGATGGCCACCAAGATGGCGGCCGATTTTCTTGTAAATGGCTGTATACATCAAATTAGCAACCACAACATGATTTTACTTGGTTTTTGGACTCAAAATAATTATACAGGAAGAGAAGAGATACAAACAAAAGGTTCCATGTCATTTTATCGTGGCTAAACATCAAAAATATTCTCAGGGACCTGAACACTACACAACATTTGTCAAATTGTAGAAAATATGAAAAATTTGTACAACTGTTACCTTCACTATCACTCATTAATGATATAATGCTTTATTATGCTTAGAAGACACCTTTTAAACTTTGATTAGACAGTACTTAGCCTATTTGATTCATTTCTTTGAATGGATTTGTTCTGATCTTGAATTCAGATAAAAGTGCATTAAAAGTGGGTGGGGTAAACAAACCCTTTCATCCAAAATAAACTTTGAACTTAATTAAGTTACCAGAACTTGCTTCTACTTAGCTATTTTTACACAAAATGTATAAAATGGATAAAATGTATTATA
The DNA here is from genome assembly GCA_964017185.1 of Rugalucina vietnamica. Taxonomy (NCBI): domain Eukaryota; kingdom Metazoa; phylum Mollusca; class Bivalvia; order Lucinida; family Lucinidae; genus Rugalucina; species Rugalucina vietnamica. Next base: position 47,795,936 of record OZ024877.1, read on the forward strand.
AATGCATGCTTTCAAGCCACTTTACCCATCTTTAACACTAAATATCTTAAATTTGTATCAGAAAAACGATCAAAAATGTATGTGATTTGTCCTATTTAATGTAAATTTCACTCAGTATTAAATTTGATATTTTGCTTGCAGAATGCTTGTAAGGGGTCAGATGAAGGTTTGTTACCCCAAATTGTACGATTTGGCCCATGCCCACCTTCACCCTTTAAATGTTTTATTGCTTCCAATAGATCAAATAATTGCATTTTCTTTGGTATTACTGCAACTGGTGTCGTGCCATGTGGCGACCCTAAAAGTCACCCCGTATTTCATCTATATAGTGCAGATTATATTTTTCTTTAGATCATTTGGGATCGATAAGAATATTTGAATTATTTCAAACAGATATGTTAAGTTACATCTTCTTCACACTATTTATATAATCTGGCCCCTTTGGGAATATGAGTCTTTGATGATGTAAATAATTTTGAAATCCTGGCTTTCGTTGCCAGTTTTTCAGGGTCATAGATGAATTGATTAGGGTTCATTACCAAACATTGTACTTAACCCTTTAAATGGTTTACTGCTTCCAAAGGATCCAATCATTCTATGTTATTCTGTTATTCTTAAAGTTAAATCGGAAATATGATTAATATAAGTTCTTAACAAGTCTTATATCGTCGCCGGTTTTAGAAAGGGTCACTGATGATGGTTCAGTACCCGAAATTTCGCAAAATAGCCCATACTTCCACCCTTTGAACGTTTTCATTGCTTCCAAAGGATCAAACTTTTATATTTTGTTTATTTTTACAAGTAATGGCCACTTTAGTAAAAAAAAAATATGGATATTTTCCATTTATGGTGTTTATTTACCCCACCCATTTAAGAATTGAAATCAAAATAAAAAAAAGAAAAAAAATCATTTGTTTATCATGCTCCTCTTTAAAACTATAAAGCCTTTTTAGCTTACCTGAGCCAAAGGCTTATCAAGTGAGCTTATAAGATAGCATGACTCCATGATCTATCGTAGTCCGTCATAGACTAACATTGGGAAAACACAAGACCCAGAGCTTCTATATCGTGTATGTAGCAATGTTTGGTAGTCCAAACAAATAAATATCTGCCATATATGCTTATAATGAGAAAAAGTCTTCTCTATAACCACTGATTATAAGCTAGAGCTTGTATATTCAGTATGTTACACTGTTTAGTGGTACCCTACATAAATCTTGCCAATCATGCCCCTGGGAAAGCCATAAAAATCTTCCTAGCTGAAATCACAAAGTCCAGGGTTTTTATATTTTATGTATAGCAGTGGATTGAAGTTCCCTTTATAAATCCTGCCAACCATGCCCCTTGGGTCTGCGATAGGCTTATAATAAGAAGGAAAAAAAAACAAGAACAAATTTTCTTCTCTGAAACCACAATACCCAAAGCAGGGACACCAAGTATGCAGCAACAATGAGACACAATCAAGCCCATGGGGTCATATTTGGCCCCATTCTGAGGTTATATATACTCCCATAGTATCACAACGGTAAAACACACAAAAACCTTCTCAGAAACCAGGACGCCTAGAGCTTTTATATTTTGTGTGAGGCAATGTTAAAGAATCCTATTTATAAGCCCTGCCAATCATGCCCCTGCAGTCCATTCAGACTGTGCCACAGGGGCCTCATTATCTGTTATTCATATGCTTATTATAGGAACAAATTTTCTTCTCTGGAACTGCAAGGCTCAATGCTATTATATTGAATATGCAACGATCTTGCATGGTGCTTTAAGATACATAGATCCAGCAAATGTTGCCACTGGGGTATAAACTATAAATATGTATATAAAGTTCAAACAGCACAGAAATTCGACTCCAAAACACAAATAGAACCACTACAGAAGTATCGCCTTGGAAAGATCAGATATATAAAAATTACTGGGGGGAGAGTGGGGGGGGGGGTAAATCGATTTTACAGAGCTCTAACCTCATCCTCATATTCTGCAGTAGTTCACAACATTTAGTTAGTTGTTCGGCCCTCATGGTGAATCTCTAACTAGTCAATGAATCATCAAAGACAAACAAATAAATCATGATAACCACCATGATGAATCAAAAACGAGGATTCAAATATTCAGTTCGCTGTCAGACGATGGAGATCCCTAGGCGCCATATAACTTACTGAAATCCGGAGCAAAAGAAAAACACCAGTTAAAACCGTGGGCCAATCAACAGACAAGAAGCTCTGGCCCCAAACAACTAAAATGAATAGCTTTATGTCGGGGCCATCATCAGTCATCAGAGTCTGACGCTCGACCCACCTGGGTGCAAATAAAGAAGGCAGCATAGTTATAAAACCATGATTGTGTAAAAACTTAGCATGCGGACTGTCGCATAACATTTCAGTTGTAACTTTATACGTGTGTAACGTGTAATGATTTTTCTGAACTGAAAACTGTCAAGATCAGGTGAGCCTCCTCTGGTCTTAGTCATACATGAATAGTAGTAGACGGAATATTTCCATGTCCATCGGTGCTCCATTAGACCTCTTCACACGGAAGTGGAGCGAGGTCACAAAATCTATCGGAATGCAGGTTGGCCAGCTGATCTAGAATAGTGGGTGACAGTAAAGTAAAATGTCCTGCTCATTGTTTTGTATTTTGTCATCACAATGTTACAGTTTCCTGACATTTTTCTGGCCTGTATCATAGTTTGGTGTTATGTCAGGCAAAGATGACATATAAAGCATGTATATATCTATCCCACTGGTGTTACATCAGGCAAAAATTGCACATAACCATGTATTTTTATCTCTTCCTTACTATTAAGAATATAGTATCCAAAATACTAAGCAGACGCAAGTTGTAATAGCTAACTGAGATTAAATAGTCATTGTTTGTAAAACGTCGTGCTTACCCCACCCACTTTTAAGGCAAGGCAAAACCAGCATAAATGCATTCAAAGACCTTAATTATTAAAGCATCTTTACCATTTAATTTTGAGAAAGCTATGATCAAGCAAAAGATGAAATTAAAAGAAAATGTTGCACACATTTGTCATATTTTCATTAAAAATGTGACAAATTTTGGACATTAATCTGATCCTGTTCTATGATGTTTGGCGTAAAGTTCGGGTAAAATTGCATGAACGCATGTATTTGAATCACTTTTTATCTATTTTAAATATTTTATGTCAAAATAACTAATTAGAAGCAAGTTGTGACAACTTAATAAGCTAAATGGTTATTTTTGTCGAAAGGGTCTGTTTACCCCACCCACTTTTGAGGCACTTTTATCAGACATCAGGGTCAGAATAAAGCCATTTAAAGAACTTAGTGATTTAGCCTAACGACTAATTAAGTTTAAATGGTTTTTTCTAAGCATTATATCAATCATGAGGGACAGTGAAGGAAACAGTTGTACCCCATCCTCATATTTTCATAAAAATTTGACCAATTTTCTATGGTTTTCAGGCCCCTAAAAAATATTTTTGATGTTTAGCCATTGCAAAATGGCATGAAACATTCTATTTGTATCTATTCTTTTCTAATATAATCATTTTGATTCCAAAAACGAAGTAAAAGCATGTTGTGGAAGCTAATTTTATGTATACAGTCATTTTCAAGAAAATTGGCCGCCATCTTGGTGGCCATCTTGGATTTCTCGGACCGCACCATGATTTCAGGCGATCACCCTCGATTTTCTTGCACCTCAGATATGTCTCTAACCATTTATGGAAAAAATTTCTCTGGACCTCTCGTGCACACGAATGACCCCTCAGGGACTGGAGTATTGGCCATCAGGTATATTGCTGAAAATATGGTTAAAAGTGGATCAGATAAGGTGACAAGTGCAGTCACAAGAGATGATGTTCACTGGGTTTTGACCGTGCCTGCTATTTGGTCAGACGCTGCAAAACAATTTATGAGGACAGCTGCTATAGAGGTAATCATCAAACTTGTTTTAGTGAGTTCTAAAGCAGTAGAAGTACATGTATATGTAATGCATCATCATACTATAATTTGAGCAACGTTTGTCTGTTTGTTTGTTCCCCTACTCCTCCCAGGTCCTTGGGCCGATCTTCACCAAATTTGGAGGGAAGGTGGAGGGCGGCCCCGGATATAAGCTGGAGCGGTTCATTTTTTGAAAGGTCAAGGTCATCGAGGTCAAAGGTCAAATTTATGTTGTTTTTTTTTCTGTTTGTTCCCCTACTTCTCCCAGGTCCTTGGGCCGATCTTCACCAAACTTGGTGGGAAGGTTGAGGGCGGCCCCGGATATTACCTTGAGGGGTTCGTTTTTAAAGGTCAAGGTCATCGAGGTCAAAGGTCAAATTTCTGTATCTCGGCAGTCCTTGGTCCGATTTGCATGAAACTTGGTGAGTGTATACAGGTTGATCCCTGATTAAGATATATGGGTCCAATTGGGTTAAAGGTCATCGAGGTCAAAGGTCAAATTTATGTGTGTTATTTTTGTTATCGAGGTCAAATATCATATTTCTGTATTTCGGCAGTCCTTGGTCCGATTTGCATGAAACTTGGTGAGTGTATACAGGTTGATCCCCGATTAAGATTTATGGGTCCAATTGGGTCAAAGGTCATCGAGGTCAAAGGTCAATTTTATGTTTTTTTTCTGTTGGTCATGTTTTTTTCTGTTTGTTCCCCTACTTCTCCCAGGTCCTTGGGCCGATCTTCACCAAACTTGGTGGGAAGGTTGAGAGCGGCCCCGGATATTTGCTCGAGGGGTTCATTTTTTAAAGGTCAATGTCATCGAGGTCAAAGGTCAAATTTCTGTATCTCGTCAGTCCTTGGTCCGATTTGCATGAAACTTGGTGAGTGTATACAGGTTGATCCCTGATTAAGATTTATGGGTCCAATTGGGTCAAAGGTCATCGAGGTCAAAGGTCAAATTTATGGGGTTTTTTTCTGTTTGTTCCTCCCAGGTCCTTGGGCCGATCTTCACCAAACTTGGTGGGAAGGTTGAGGGCGGCCCTGGATATTAGCTCGAGGGGTTCATTTTTTAAAGGTCAAGGTCATCGAGGTCAAAGGTCAGATTTCTGTATCTCGGCAGTCCTTGGTCCGATTTGCATGAAACTTGATGAGTGTATACAGGTTGATCCCTGATTAAGATTTATGGTCCAATTAGGTCAAAGGTCATCGAGGTCAAATGTCAAATTTATGTTTTTTTCTGTTTGTTCCTCCCAGGTACTTGGGCCGATCTTCGCCAAACTTGGAGTGAAGAAGGAGGGCGGCCCCGGATATTAGCTTGAGGGGTTCATTTTTTGAAAGGTCAAGGTCATCGAGGTCAAAGGTCAAATTTGTTTTTTTTTCTGTTTGCTCCCCTACTTCTCCCAGGTCCTTGGGCCGATCTTCACCAAACTTGGTGGGAAGGTGGAGGGCGGCCCCGGATATTAGCTCAAGGGTTGATTTTTAAAGGTCAAGGTCATCGAGGTCAAAGGTCAAATTTATGGGTTTTTTTTCTGTTTGTTCCTCCCAGGTCCTTGGGCCGATCTTCACCAAACTTGGAGGGAAGTTGGCGGGCGGCCCCGGATATTAGCTTGAGGGGTTCATTTTTTGAAAGGTCAAGGTCATCCAAGTTAAAGGTCAAATTTATGTTTTTTTCTGTTTGTTCCCCTACATCTCCCAGGTCCTTGGGCCGATCTTCACCAAACTTGGTGGGAAGGTGGAGGGCGGCCTCGGATTTAAAATTTCCAATTAGATAAATGATGAAATGTATTGAGTGTGTGTTGTTTGTATGTAAAGTTGCTTGGTGTGGAGCGAGAGAACACGTTTTTTTACCATTTGCTATATAGGCAAGGTGTGTTAGAATTTCGTATTACATGACATGAGGTTAAAATGTTTTGGTATCCTAAATCAAAGTTGTTGCTTTTTTTAATTAAAGGGCATGATAAACCATGCATTATGATTTTGAATTTAATTATTATAACATACTGTTTCTACTGCCAATACTAACATAACATTACATAAAATATAAAAGACATGTAATTTAGTCTGAAATCTACAATAATTTAATATACTAGTAAATTTTACCCGTCTCGACGTAGCAGTAAGATGATTGCAAAAAAATGAACCCCTCGAGCTAATTAGTTAAGACAGGAATTGAGAAAAGTTAGCAAGTACAGACATTTTGTGAGGAAAAGGGTTTGACACTAGAACTAGGGTTAATTTGGTGTGCTGAATCCCAAAACCAATGTTGGCAAGTTGAGAAACGACGTCTTCATGTCTTAATTTGCATATTTTCAAAATGGCCGCCAAAATATCTAGAATCTGTTATATTGATGAAACGTTTCATTTGTTTGTCATGAACTGAGCCTAAAATCATTTAAAATATATTTTTAGTTGACTGCTTGACTATAATACATAAATTTAAATGCAAAGAGTATTTGCCCACAAGGATAAACTCAATTACACTATTAAAATGCATGGTTTCCATGACAGCTGTTAACCTGATTCTTGACGAAAGGTGTACCTTAAAATTTATCATATCACCACTGTTGCTTGTCCTAGACCACTGAGTCTGGTCTCGTTGTGAAGCTCAGACATTTCCCCTATATTCTGTGGTAAGTAATGCAAATGATCTAATTTGCATATTCATGAATTTTAATGAAAACATTGAAAATGGTTTAAAATCCATAAATAAACAATTTTCAGGCCCAAACCATCATTATGACACTGTTATTGCACTAGTAATATATCATGTGACAAGTATATTGATGTCATGGACATATTTGAAAATTTTATCTCATTTGCATATTCATGAATATTAATTATAATGTTGAAAACTGGGGCGAAAACCAGGGGAAACTATTGCCATTTAAGAGTTTTTGGTGGATTATAAGATCTTTCTTGCATTTTAGGACAAATTTTCATGGCTGCCAGTTTGGTCAGAGGGACCATTTAAATGCCGTGAAATATTGTCCTCAACAATGAACATGTTCGCATGATGTAAAATCATATTGTTTCCGCGCCCATCCATTGTAGGATTCTAAAGAATTGGATGGGCTTACAAAAATACCCCTATCCTACCAATAGCATGCTCTAGAATACTATGATTCATGTGATAGTAGTGCTTGGACATAACAGTTTAATGGTAATCCTTATACTCAAATCATTGAATTTGCATATTCATGAATATTAATGGAAATCGTAAGAAATGGGAGGAAAATCATAGAAAAAATATGGGTGTACATACAAAATCACTTGTATCTGGGCTGTAAATAAAGCAAGGACAGTGAAAATGGCATCAAATAAATGCTAAGGTGTCATACTATCCCTTTGAAGTGTGAAGTAAGAGAAATTTGATTTTCAATTTCATGTATATTAATGAAAACTTATAAAATTAGGAGAATAAATGGAAAAGATTAAACAGATACACATTCAAATACACTTGTATCTTGATAACCAAAAGCCCTAGAGTGCTGAAAATGGAATAAAATGGTTGCTAGGGCAATATAATACCACCCATACTGTAACAGATAAGTTATTTGAGTTTCATTTTCAGGAATATAAATAATATCTTTAGGAATTATGGTAAAATGCGGAAAAAATAGGAGGTATACATTTAAACACATGTATCTTGGCTACTGAAGGACCTAAAGAGTCGAAATTGAAATCAAATGATTGCTATGACAATGTTCTATAACCATATACTCTGATGTATAAGGCATCTAGATATTTTTGTCGTATATTAATGAGATCTTTTAAATTAGAGAAATATCACCGAAAAGTAAAGGCAGTATACCTACAACGTTGCTTACATCTATTCTCCACTGCTAATACACTAAGAGGGATGAAAATGGCACCCGTAGAATGTTAGGATAATCTAGTCTGATAGGTAAACAGTATCTGATTAAAACCATATTGTCTGATACATAAAAAGTCTTACTAAAAGCCATGAATGTTATGAAAAATTGTAAAAATTACATAAAATTGAAGGTTGTGCTTCAACAAAATCGTTTGTACCTAATGGTTGCTAACAAATCTGCTTTATAAATCTGAACATATGACAATAATAGATTGTATGTGTACTAGCAATAATTTGATGCCACTTTGAACTCTCTAAGCCTATTCGCAGTCCAGATATAAGCAATATTATTGGGAACCTCCCTTCATTTTCCTGTCATTTTTCTCTTAGTTATAAAAATCTTATTAACATTCATACAACAAATATGTCAGATAAAGCAAATAGCAGATTATATGGTTATAGAACAATGTCTAAGCAATCATTTAATACCAATTTCAGCTCTCTAGGTCTATCTATGATATGCGCGTTTTTACATGTAAACTGTCTTATGCTTTCAGCATTACTAAAGATGTTATCAATTCCTAAAGATTTTATCAATATTCATGAAAATAAAAATCAAATGACTTATAAATTGCAATTTAGGATGGCATAATATTGCCTTAACAACCATTTGATACATTATTCAGCACTTTAGGGCTTTGGGTTGCCAAGATACAAGCAATTTCTTACGTTTACCTCTTTAGTTTTACAATTTTTCTGTCTTGTTTTTTAAGATTTCATTAGAGTACATGAAATTACAAATCCTATTATTCTGATATCATTTTTCAGAGTAATAGTAAATTGCCACAGCATTCATTTGATATCTCTTTTGGCATTCAAGGTTCATTAACAGCCTGGGTACAGGTATTTTTGTATGTATACCCCCTATTTTTCCACGATTTTTCTCCCATAATGATTTTTATCAATTTTCATGAATATATGTAAATTCAATGATTTCAATATTAGTTATGAAGGTTAAATTGCTATGTCAATGCAATACTATCAGACCAATCAAAGTATTCTAAAGACTTTTGAATGCTTTGGGTGGGACATGGGTATATTTGTAAGTTCATCCCATTCTATAGAATCACACTAGGGGTGGTTGTGGAAACAATCTGATGTTTACATCATGCAAATGTGTTTATTGTTGAAGATTGGCCCATCTGACCAAACTGGCAGCCACGAAAAATTGTGCTTAAATGCAAGAACAATCAAATAACGCACCAAAAACCTTTCAATGGCAATAGTTTTTCGCCCCTATTTTTGACATTTGATGATTTCAATTAATATTCATGAATATGCTGATGAGATGAGTTTCATATTAACCCATGACATCAACATACCGTATTTGTCATATACATGTATGGTATTACTGGTGCAATAACAAGTTGTCATAATGATAGCGTCAGCCTGAAATTTGTTTATTTATTGATTTTTCAGCCATTTTTAATGTTTTCATTAAAATTCATGAATATGCAAATTAGATAATTTGCATTACTCACCAAAGGATCTAAAGGCTATATCTATGCTTTACAGTGAGACCGGGTGCAGTGGTCTAGGACTTGTTACAGTGGAAATATGATCACTTTTGTAGGTACAAGTAGAAAGGCCCACACCCCTGCCCCCTCCGCACCCCACCTCAACCATTTAGCTTTTGAGAATTTTTTATTCATTGAAGACCTTCTAATCGTTTATTATTGATATTTCATTATTCTGTAGCAGTTTGGAATCCTAAATATATACCAATTTGCAGCAATTGATGTTTTTCATAATTTTGGTGGCCATCTTGGAAATATGCAAATTAGATGGTTAAGGAGCCATTTCTCAGCTTGCCAACATTGGTTTTTGGATTCAGCATACACCAATACCCCTAAAAATGATGTCAAACCCTTTTCCTCACAAAATGCCTCTACCTTCATAATGAAGCGTCTTTTCTCATTTTCTGTCTTAACTATTTCACCATTTATCAAAGTAGGAGATAAGCTTTCAGTGACACACATGTTCATTACTTGCACCCAAACCCTATATAGGTGGCTCATCAGAGCCCCAATGAAACTAGTGCCTAAGATAACGACTTGGTATCGGTTAAAGCGCTAGCGTTCCCTGTATGTGACTCAGAAGATGTCAAAATTAAAAATTTAGGTGTCTACTGAAGTGTCGTATCAGCTTGAATGACGCATGTAATATAATATTTTACCGCTATAACTTTGTTAAATAGTAGACAGTTATTTCATGGTGGTTTGGTGAATAGTCAAAACTATTGCCCCGAGGTGACGAGGATGACCATGATGGACTATTGCCCAAGGCCAAGGGCAATAGTCCACCATGCTCATCCAAGGCACCGAGGGGCAATGGCTTTGATTATTCACCAAACAGCCATGCAATAACTGTTTTATTACCCAACAATAATATATGAGCCTGTGCGTGAGAAAACCAACAATTTGGGTTCTGACCAGGTCCGACATAAAACAGTCACAGAAGATGGTTAGAGGCTGGAAATTTTGGATTTAGAAAGTAGAGGAATTGTACTATCCGTGTAGTGAAAACAAAGGCGCTGATCAGCTTCGCAGTTACTGCGAAGCTGATCTGCGCCTTTGTTTTCGCCTGTGCAGATTGTTTGTTTTCCCATGTGGCGGCTCATATATACTAGATGCCATGAATATCCAATTCGTCTGACTCTCCATATCAGTTCAAAATCATATTGGACTTCTAACATCTTTAAAAGATACAATTCCGTTAATAAGGATGTAGGCAATTTGCTATCAAAAACACTGTTCAGTGTATTTTAGATCCACATTCGTCGACTGCTTTTACGTTTTCAGTTATCAGCTATCTATTCTCTGATTTGGTTCTACTATTATACATCTAGAAGCTTATTCTTTATTATATTGTGAGCTGGGTACCAGGCCATGGTATAGTCCCATGTTATATCCAAAACTATGGACCAGTCCTGGCATGCACTGTTAAGTTAGTAAGTAAGTAAGTAACTTCTTTAGGCCAACCTGTGACATAGAGAAACATTGCACTTTTGAGCTGGGTACCAGGCAATTATATATCATCTTTTTGAGCTGGGTACGAGGCCATGGTATAGTCCCATGTTATATCCAAAATTATTACCTAATTACATCAGAAATTGTATAGAAATGGCTATTTGTTATTTTCATCTGTTCCAATAACTAATGTTAATACTTTGAAACAGAACAAGGCAATAGAATATTCTATTGCCTGGCCAGTGATCAGTCTATTGCCTGGTCATGTGATATGCCATATGACTGCAATGTAACAATGTAACAACATGAAATAGTACCAGGCAATAGAAAATTCTATTGCCTGTCCAGCAGTCTATTGCCTGGTCACATGATAATTCACATGACTATGGATGTAATTAGGTAATAAAACAGTTATTTCATGCTTCAGCAGGCAATAGTGCAAAATATTTTCCCCGAGGTGCAGGTACCGACTTGGCAGGCTATTGCCCGGGGCGATATGGACCGGTCAGAGACCAACTCATGATATAGCGAAAAATATGCAATTGCTCTGTATATAGTGGGTTGGGTAATAACACGTGCTAAGTACTACCGATTGACTGTCCCTACTTTATATGTAAAGTTGCTTAAAGCGGCCGCAAGAGAAAGAAATTTATGTCTAATTCACTCTGTTCAAACGACATAAATAACATTTATCTTGTGCAGCAATGTCACTAGAGCTGATATATTTCTTAAATAACGTCGTGGTATATACCTTAACTTGAGTTTGGTCTTGATTTTATCGCCTATCCACAAACTGTAACATCTGAAACTGGCCTCAAAGTATAGAATGTGCATTGTGAGTCTAAAGAAGGCAAATACCTACTTAATTGGTCGAAACTTCAGAGAAAATAGTTGACGCACTTTTGTTATCTTTGTAGGCGAATTTAGAGTCTAAACGATTGACCATTGCTCTTGAGCCGGAGGCAGCATCTTTATTTTGTCGCCACCTTCCCAGTGACAGAAAACACGATACGCAAAGTATTTCCAGCTTCTCCGCGGGTACTCAGTATCTGGTGCTTGATGCCGGAGGTAAATCACACTTTCTTCTTTTCGAGCCTTATGAAATAATCTTTGGAGGTTTTTGTTTATTTTCATTGACTCTGCCGATTTACCTGACTTTTTTAATCACTAAATGGACCATTTTATCAATCCACGCACCTAACGTGACACTTGGAAAATGTCTAGCCTGAGTAGATGACACATTCCTAATATTTTCAAACTGTTATTCCGTGAGGTCAACATGTAATGTCAGAGTAATCGTATAAATATTATTTGAACACAATTTGTTGAAGGTGCAAAATGTTAAGATATAGTCTAAAACATGTTTAGGTGGGACTGTTGACATCACGGTACACGAAGTGGATCTCGATGCAAATATAAAAGAAATACACAAAGCCAGTGGTGGGGGATGGGGAGGTATAATGGTCGACCAAGCCTACGAAGAATTCCTTATTGAGATCCTCGGTAAAGATGTGTATAGCACATTTACTACAAACGAGACAGATGACTATATTGACCTTTGGAGGCAATTTGAAGTGAAAAAGAAAACTATTGACCCAGATATGACTGGAAAGGTCATCATGAAATTTCCCGCATCTCTCAGAGATCTTTATGAAAAAGGAAGTGGGCTCAGCTTGGAGACAGGGATAAAAGAAACAAAGTACGCATCCGAGTGTGAACTGAGAAGAGATAAATTCATAATGAATAGCAGTGTTGTGAAGAAGTTGTTTGACAAATCCGTTAATTCAACAATCTCACTTGTAAAGAACATTGTTAGTGATTGCACAAAGATACGCGCTATACTGATGGTTGGTGGCTTTTCTGAATCTTCTATGTTGAAAGATGCTGTTAAGAAAGCTTTTCCAAAGTTAGAAATTATCTGCCCACAAGATGCGTCTTCTGCAATTCTTCGAGGCGCGATAATATTCGGCCACAATCCCGCAGCTATTACACACAGAGTACTTAAGAAAACCTACGGGATAGATGTAGATACGATATTCGTCGACGGTTTCCACACTCTAAGTAGGCTTAAGATAATAGATGGCGAGAGGAGGTGTATGAAAATCTTCCATAAGCACGTGGAAATAGGACAGACTATAAAAGTGGGAGAGGAACAAGGCGAAAAACGTTACTTTCCAACTTACAATGACAGCGACTTTGACGAAGTGCCCATCTACGCATCTGACTTAAAGAACCCTAGGTACGTGGACGAGGGCTGTACCTTTGTTGGAAAACTGATAATCGATTTAAGAAGCTTGCCGAAAAACATTAGTCGGCTGGAGAAAGGGTGGTTTGTCAGAATGTCTTTTAGTGACACAGAAATAAAGGCAACTGTGCGCATGGCTCACACTGGCGAAATTACCACAGGAACATTTGATTTCCTTGGATAAAATTACACATAGGGAACAATAGTCTTCACTAGCACCATCGGCTATTATCGGATTTACGGAAATACCCGAGCGCTTACCTGTGAAATTACTGTTGAGCGATGTACACAATTGAATAGGAAAACCATATAAAATGTTAAAAATGACACTTTTTCCGTTTTACGACAAAATTTTATAAGTTATGGTCATAATGTTTATAATATGCCATAAAATGTGGTATAAAAATATACAAAATAAGTATTTGCCTTGTTTCTTCCTTTTGCGATTGAAAATCCTTCCATATTCGAAAATTCGTCCATATTAATCTCATAGACTCTGTAGAAATTTTGCGAAAAGGTGTAAGAAGTCATTTTTAGCCTTAAATTTCATAAATTTGGGATTTTTTGCGAACTTTTTATAAGTTATCACCATTTAGAAAATTTTATAAGCTTTAATCTGATGTGTTTTATAATAAAATAAGTATTTTCAAAATTTCTTCCATTTGACTCAGAAGATGCAAAATTACGCGTTTCGCAACTACCATCCTGACTTACTCTATGAAATGCCTAAGTCCAAACCAAGAGGAGCAGCGTCGCTACCACTGTAACCAGTTGAGTCGGCTATTCAATAAAGAAAGAATGAAAGATCATGTTTAATTAAAGAAATTATTTTAATGAAAGGAGCCGAATTCAATGCAGAAATTAAAGGTTTGTACTCGCTATAGTGATTTGTTTTACTCAACAGCAGTTTAGCTGGAAGTCCGCGTTATACATGTTGACACCATGATAGACAACTTTTAACAGGTAGAAATCAACTGCATGGAAATTGTACATGTACATATATTTGATCAGTGCGTGTTAGAATGCATAGTATAAGAAAGAAAGAAAGAAAGAAAGAAAGAAACGATAATAAAATATGAAGTTCAAATCATGTTTAATTAAATAACTTATTTTATGAATTGTGGAATTTAAAGATTTTGACTTACTAAACGCATCTTTTTTAATAAAACTATTACCTCACAATGAGAACTTTTAACGCGAAATACATGTTAGATACCTTTTTATAGATGAAAATAAGCTGCATGAGAATTGAACATGTATTTAATCAGCTTGCATGATTTTGCTATATACCTGTCCCAAACTCCGAGTTTTGTAAGAGCGTTATCATCTGTAGTCACAAACCGGCCAGGTTTGATGACAGGCTGGTGAAAACATTAAGCAAGATTTTATTTTTTCATGTCGCGGCCAAACTGATTGTTCACACATTGAATCAGGTTGTCATTCTCAAATCAACTTGTGGCGCCTGTCTTAAATAAACATTCCCTGCAATAAAAGCTGGGGCCTGCGGCCGTATTACCTTGACGATAGGTGATTTTGACAAAATCAGCGTTTGGAATAGAGATTGCATCTTGTGTATGTTTTTCTTCGTAAAATAAATGATCTAGTTAGAGCCACATGTAGAAAAAAAATCGCTGTGAAAGAGGACTAGGCCCAACATTATATATTCTACTCAAGTACAGAAACTAGATGCCTAGATGCACCCAAGACTTTGGATATAGATCTGAGTATATGGATAAGAAAACATGTTTCGATCAGCCTGCACACCATATCTGCTTCATAAACACGTACATACATATTGGCGAGTTTCCGAGATTGGCAATATATCAAAGCATTATTTCTAGGCGCAAAACGAAGGAAGCTAATTTTCACCTATAAAAATAGATTTTTTTTTATTACAAACAATTTTTAGTCTGAAAAATAATGCGTCTAAATTCCAATTCATTTTAAGACATGAAACTGTATTTGTGCAAATGAACATATGTGACAATAACTGCATCGAGGTGATAGACGCTTCAGTTTTGTCAAGTGACAATTCACAACTAAAATTAACGACAATAGGCCATCGGACCGGTCCCTATTCAATCTCTGAACTCTTAAGATTAGCCTGCACACTGAATCCCCGCAGGCAATTTGTACCTCTATTGTGCGATTCGTGCCTGATCATAAAAAATAAATTGCATAATTGCATCATGTTTTGTTTTCTTTCTTTCTTCCCATGCATACAACGTTACTCTAGGAAATTAATGCGTCGTGCTCAAGGACAAAACACAGTGCCCCATGAGGGTTTCGAACCCAGGACCGCTCGATATGGAGCTCCTTTCTACTGTAAGTCAAGTCAAGTCAAGTATCGTTTATTTGTGTCTCTGTATTTTAATTACCAAAAAGCACCCAGACCGACAGCAAAGTCCGCTCCTGCAATTCTAAGGAGCATGCACATGCGTGGTAAATTTTATGAAAAACAATTGTTATCTTTTCTAATTTCAAGAATTCAAATATAGTTTACCCATTGCGAAAACTTCCTCGTGCAATATATAGAGATTTTTTTCAGCGGTAATGATAGAAACATTTCACTGGAAATATTTGATATTTGTTCATATTTTTGCTCGAAACATGGAATAAGGATACACGTTAGAACCGCTTTGGAGCAAAAATATATAAAAAAAAATAGGTTACCCCGTATACCCCAGTTTAACTAAATAATTTTGGGATTTAAGGGAGTATTCATTGCATCGACATGTTTTCATGATGCATGTTTGACTGCACAGACGGAATACGTCTAATCTGGTCAGAACCCTTGAAACATCCATTTCTTATTACTATTACTATGATGGGCTCTTTTTCTTTCAATTTCATATATCTCAAATTGCATAAATCTATCCCAGGCCTTAGCCACAAGTTACCTGTAAAACACAGGTCTATATTGGTAATTGTCCCTCAGGTGTCAAAACAGGACATCGCGCACATCGCAATCTATGGGAAACAATCGAAATTTGATCTGCACAGGTAATTTTCCAGGTAACGCCTTGGTAACGTCCCTTAGCTAACTGAGGTAAATTGTCCCAGTTGAGGCACACTTCTTCATGAAACACTATCTATAGTGTTATTCTAGAGAACCATACTGGTTATTTAAGATTTCTTAAGAATACGTCACCGCAGAATAAATATTATGCAATAACCACTGCTGGGAATCACGTGATACGCAATGTTTATGATATGTGCGAATTGTAAACAAGAAGTCGCCATTTTCCCTCGGGTCTAGGTAAGTCTATCGAGTTTTCTTTCAAAGGCTGAGTGATAATGATGGATGAATATGCCCAGTCGCTGCAGAGACATCAGATTTATTTAACCATGTGATAGCTTATCTTTCAAAGTGTTGGTTTTTGTAGACACTTCATTCCCATCATCAAAAGTGTTTGTTGCCATGCACACCAAATATTTATTTTGGGCCTTATTCTTTCTTCCAGCAACCATGTACCCTTTTCTTAGAGATAAAATAACATTTTTTTTCAAATGACAATTACCTCCATTTTACAGAAATATGCTAAATGCCATATGAAAAAAGATAATCAACATCATTGACATTGCATCCCTATACACATGCAATGTGGATTGATACCCTCCACACTAAAACAATAGTCATCATTTTCTTTTCTTTTGTCGATATATGTATTAATTGCTTAAGTCTTTTGTAACTATTGCACACCCTCACACATACCTACGGTGAAGGGTGGGGGATAGCCGGGCTTAAGTGCGGGGCAATTACTTGTCGAGTGTACCCGCAGTGCAAGGGAAATGACGGGGTTTTGGCATTAGGATCCGGGCTTACCCCAGGGCGATTTTCTATTGCTACGGGTAGGGCAAAGAGCAAAGTTATGCCCCTCAGTTTGCCCCCTGTGTGTGGGGCTTATAGCAGGGCACTGAAAGCAGAAAAGCCATAATCCCCACCCTTCCCCGTAGGTGGTGGAGCAGTGGTTACAAATGACTGGTGCACAATTGCAGCTTAAATATGATCAAAAATAGAAAAGTAGCCATTCTCGGTTTTGTTCAATATTGAGAACGAATCATTTAATGCTTTCCCGGCTTCATTATGTATCAGCAGTCACACATTAGCGTATAACCCAAACGCGCGTCTGGCGTATGAAAACTCTCAACATGCTTAAGATTTTGGACGTATAAAAATAATTTGTTTCTTTAACTCGCTTTAGCAGTCACACATTAGCTCCTGACTGAGGCGTGTGCCGGACGTACAAAAATCTCAAAGTGTTGAAGTACGTTTGTGTTACTTCCCAGACGCGCTAAGCATGTGCTACAGGCGCGCAGCATACGCCCAACGCGCGTCTCACACACGCTTAGGGCACGCTACTGAAGCAATATCTCATAAAATCGGAAAACGTATGTGGCGTACACTAACGTGCCAAACACGTGCGCCAAAGTGCGTTCATAGCGTATTCAACGCGCCTGTAACACGCGTGGAACTTATTCGAAATGTAAAAGACATACGCACAAGACACGCCCGGCTTCTGGAAATGTTTTAAAGCATGTTTAAAATGTTTGAACCCAAACGTGCCGAGAGCGCGCACCGACCTTTGGCGAGGTATGTCAACGTACACCCAGCGTACACCAAGCGTACACAAGTGTACACCAAAACGCACATGTAGCGCGTTTCTAACGTGTCTCCGACGTGCTCATGACGTATGTTGAATCATTCAAAGTTTACATTTTTGTCAAGACGCCCGGCGTGCGTTGGCTTACTCTGCTATTTTAGACAGCAGCCACACAGTCATTAGCGTATACATAAGCTGAACGCGCGCCGGACTAGTTGACAAAAATTGTAAAATTCAAAATACACCAGGAGCATATCGGAGACACGTTAGAAGCGCGTTACACGCGCGTAATCTACGCTTGGTGTACGCTTGGTACACGTTGATATACGTCGCTGTAAGTCGCTGTGCGCTTTAGGCGCGTTTGGGCCCAAAAACAATTTAAAAAGATGCTTAAGACTTTCTAGAAGTTTGGCGTGTCCCGGGCGTGTATCTTATATATAAATACGTTTCGAATAAGTTCCATGCGCGTTAGAGGTGCGTTGAATACGCTTCGAACGCGTTCGGCGCACGTTTGAGGCACGCCAGTGTACGCTACATGCGCGCTCCGATTTTATGAGATATCGCTTCGGTAGTGTGCCCAAAGGGTGTGTGAGACGCGCGTTGAACGTTTGCTGCGCGCCTGTAGCGCGTGCATAGCGAGTTTTGGACGCAACACAAACAAACTCCAAATTTATGAGACAATTTCATGGGGACAATTTTACTTTGATTACCAGGATAATTATCATTTCAAATGCACTCTTAAACCTCTAAATTTTTAAAAGGCACTCCAAGATTTTCATCGTAACAGCACGGTGAGGATCAAGGTTTTACTGAGTAATGCACCAGTCATTTGTATACACGGCTCACCTACGGCCGGGGTTAGCGGAGACAAAGCGGGGCTAAAGTGTCAGGCTTTAACTTTGGCACGCCCCAGTGCCGGGGATATGCCGGGTTTTTAGTACTTTTTACTTGTCCGCCAATACACGGTCACATTAAGTCAAATTAGATAATAGTTGTATTTTAACATTTACGTACTAGTGGTAATGGGTGCCACTATAGTGCCCTTTTCTGAAAAAGTGGCACCCATTACTACTCGTACTTTTATGGTCCTTATTCAATGTACAAATGTGCATGTTCATCTACAGCTCGGTTTCAAAAATAACATACCCCTGCAATGTCGCAAAATAAATTGACCTCTTCACCTTCATTGCATCGACCATTGTTTGATGACTGTCGAACTGGTTCGAATGAAATTTCTACATTTTGTGCATATGTTTATGTGTGTTCAAATGGTATTAAATTTATATCGATCATGAGCAGTCCGATCGGACAGGAAGCTGCCTGTGGTGTATAGCCAAATTCTGACAGATTTAAAGTCAAGTTTTCAAGTTTGGGCGATTGCTATTATGAACGTACTGTGAATATTGCCACTTTCTGGCCTGAATGCTATTCATGGACATCTATTGTAGATACCTTAAAACTTGCATTACATTCGCTTTACATTTTAAGTACTTAAAATAATTATTAAATAGACGCTATTCCCTTCATTACAGGCGTGTGTTAAGGAAGCAAAACTGCTCTTACTGTCCATTTAGATATTTACATCTAACTGTGTTCTCTTGCGTCTGATATTTGTTTCGTTGGAGTTTTTCTGGGATGATTTCTTATATAAACCGGCTTGATAAGATGGCCAATCACAATATTTTAATTAAATACATTCACATACCAACAAATATCTTTGTTTAATATATTAGGTTTAAGAAGGTCATTACATAACTTTAACATTGCCATATGCATGTTAGCGTTGCATGAGACACAATAATATTCCATAGAAACTAGACTAAAAATAATCATTTCGATAATTACTGCTATTCTCAGATGCAAATTTATAAAACTGGATAACTTTGAAGAGAATGTTCGTGCTGAAAACATGCATTTACAAGGTACTTATATACAAGGCAGTGGGTACATTAAACTTCTACTTTCTGATTCTGTATTTTTCCAAGTGTGGTGCAAGGTTTAAAACGTCTCGAATAGGTGTCATTTGCATAGCATGCAGGTCATATAGTGGCAATATTTATAGTACGAACACCATACTAACCGCCTAAATTTGAAAACTTGACTTTAAATCTGTCAGAATTTTGGTATACGCTAATGACAGCTTCCTGTCCGATCGGACTGCTCATGATCGATATAAATTTAATACCATTTGAACACACCTAAACATATGCACAAAATGTAGAAATTTCATTCGAACCAGTTCGACAGTCATCAAACAATGGTCGATGCAATGAAGGTGAAGAGGTCAATTTATTTTGCGACATTGCAGGGGTATGTTATTTTTGAAACCGAGCTGTACATTTCGAAATACAAACCCCTCATTTTTATTCATCAGAACAACTACCAGCTGTTGTTCCACATTATTGTCAGCCTCCGGGGTGCCAGTGCTTTTAGCAGGGATTTTACCACAAATCTGACCCCGCAGTGCCGGGCTCTAAAAACTGAAAAGTTAAACGCCTTGCTATTCCCTTAAAGCAAATACATGTACCAAAGTGAGCGTGAAAACAGTGCAATTTTAACATGACTGAACATATGACCCCCACCTAGTTGATGCGGCTATTTTTAAGCACAGTTTTTGCTCCTTGTTTAAAAGTGTGATCGAATAGCATATCTATGAAATGGGATCCATAACATTTTGTTAATTCTTATTAGCTTTATGGGAAATTGATTAATGGCATCATTGCGTTTCTTATTTTGTCGACGGGTATAAATAAATAATGAAAGGAAGAAAGAAAAGGTATTCAACATAAAACGTTTAAAAGATCATGGATGGATATGAGTAGTAATGATCTCGTTAAGAGTCAAACAGTTTGTATGATCTATTACTTTCTGAACATGGTTTTTTCCGTCAATGAATTGGACCTAATTAATTTTAGAGAGCCAAAATTCGTCTACTTATATATAAAACTGACAGAAAATGAGAAATCAATTTTTTTGTGTGGAAGGAATCAATTTGGTTTGCTGTGTACATGGTATCGAGCAAAGTAATCTGCTCGTCAAATTGCAGAATTTGGTTTTATCCGTTTTGAAACAACTTCCCACGTTTTTATAATACCACAGCAGTATGTAATGAATTTCAATGTCATGATAAGCATTTAATATTTAAACTATTGAAGGAAATAAAGCTTATGTGTGTAGGGTAGCAGCGTATTTTAAGTAAAATTTTGAAGTGTTTGAAACACTGGTCAGGTAAAATGCCACAAAATATGGCTCTAATTCTTCCAAATACGGTTGTCCATGGACTGCACTAGGTGGCATAAATCTCAACATTCGTATCTTGAAGTTATTTGAAAAGAAAACAAAACTGATGACGTCATTTGTTTACATTTTGGTGTATATGGAAACATTTGCGGTCACATGATTCCCAGCAGTGTATTTACTCACAACGAAAGCGTACATTTAAGATTTATAAGGAATGTCAATTTTACATAATCCTTTAATTGAATCTTGCTCTTTATCTGCATAAGAACTTGCTGAATTATCCACTCTTCACAAATAACAACGTGCAATACCTCTTCTTCTTAAATCCGAAATTTCAAGGTTCCAGCCTGCTCCTGTGATTGTACAGGTTGGTTTGTGTCAGATTTGGTCGGAAACCCGAATTGTTTGTTTCCTTATCATGTACCAAAGAGTCCATTTTCACATATTTAATTCACATAAAATCTTTCGGAACAACTTTTTGGACAAATGTACAATTTACTTTGTTGAAAATTATACTCCTCCTCAAAAAAAAAATCCGGTTACCCAATTGTGTTGCAACCACCCAACAAATAAACGAAAATTGTGTTTCATTCCTAGTAAATTTGAAATACTTGAGAAAATCGAGTGACTGTATAAACAGCCATTTCGTATACAGTGTATGCCTATTGCGCATGCTCAGTTAAAACGTAGATGTTATATAGTAGTTATAGGGTACAAAAGGGCGAGGAATCTGGAAGGCGACTAGCCCATGCTAGCTTCCCCAGGATACAAATACAGTGTAGAAGCCTCTATAAAGCTTCTCGCATTTTTTTTTTTTTTTTTTTTTTTTTTTTTTTTTTTTTTTTTTTTTTTTCTGTATTCAGGGTTCGTGGTTTCGATCCAGGACCCCTACAGCCCTTCGGATAACATTTTCAGCGTGTTCTATCACCATATGACATAACATGTTAATAGGACGTAAAAGCAAAATTAATCACAGTTTTGGGTTGGGAAAAGGATAGGAAAGGTATGACTACACCAAACAAGTTTATAACAAAATTTACACTAGGATGCGAAAACGATTTTCAATTCTTACGACTTTGGTTGACCGGATTTTTTTTTAGGAGGAGTACATGTATATTATTATGAAGCTGATATGATGCATAGTATCTCATATCCTTAACCGGTTTGTCTTAATTTTTATCGTGTTTTTCACTGAGTTAAACTCATTCCGACTCTTTTGATAACAAAACTCCAGTTGAATTAAAAGATACTGATTATCAGCTTTCGAACAATCAACATCGAAAGGTCAAACGAATAGCAAAATCATTCTTAAGCTGTTGCGGTCAGTTGCGTTTTGACCAGGGTGTAACACGTTTTTATGTCTCCCCCCGACAGGGTCGGGAGACATATTGTTTTTCCCCGTGCGTCTGTCCGTCCGTCCGTCCGTCTGTCTGTCTGTCTGTCCGTCACAAATCGTGTCCGCTCTATAACTTGAAAACCGTTAAAGATTTTTCAATGAAACTTGGTACACTTGTAAACCACGATGAGACGATGTGTCATGCACAAGAACCATAACTCTAGCTTGAGTATTTTTGGAGTTATTTCCCTTTGATTATTTTCGATACAATTTCGTGTCCGCTGTATAACTTAAAAACCGTTAAAGATTTTTCAATGAAACTTGGTACACTTGTAGACATTGACGAGACGATGTGTCATGCACAAGAACCATAACTCTGGCTTGAGTATTTTTGGAGTTATTTCCCTTTGATTATTTTCGATACAATTTCGTGTCCGCTGTATAACTTGAAAACCGTTAAAGATTTTTCAATGAAACTTGGTACACTTGTAGACCACGACGAGACGATGTGTCATGCACAAGAACCATAACTCTGGCTTGAGTATTTTTGGAGTTATTTCCCTTTGATTATTTTCGATACAATTTCGTGTCCGCTGTATAACTTGAAAACCGTTAAAGATTTTTCAATGAAACTTTGTACACTTGTAGACCACGACGAGACGATGTGTCATGCACAAGATCCATAACTCTGGCTTGAGTATTTTTGGAGTTATTTCCCTTTGATTATTTTCGATACAATTTCGTGTCCGCTGTATAACTTGAAAACCATTAAAGATTTTTCAATGAAACTTGGTACACTTGTAGACCACGACGAGATGATGTGTCATGCACAAGAACCATAACTCTGGCTTGAGTATTTTTGGAGTTATTTCCCTTTGATTATTTTCGATACAATTTCGTGTCCTTTGTATAACTTGAAAACCGTTTAAGATTTTTCAATAAAACATGGTACACTTATTGAGCATGATCAGACGATGTGTCATGCACAAGAACCATAACTCTGGCTTGAGTATTTTATGAGTTATTTCCCTTTGATTATTTTCCATACAATTTCATGTCCGCTTTATAACTCGAGTTATTTCAATGAAACTTGGTACACTTATAAAGCACGATGAGATTACGTGTCATGCTAAAGAACCATAACTCTTGCTTGCATATCTTTGGAGTAATTTCCCTTTGATTATTTTCCGTACAATTTCGTGTCCACCCTATAACTTGAAAACCGTAAGAGAAATTTCAGTGAAACTTGGTACACTTATAAAGCATGATGAGACGATGTGTCATGCACAAGAATTATAACTCTTGCTTTCATATCTTTGGAGTTATTTCCCTATGATTATTTTTCCATACAATTTCATGTCCACTCTATAACTTGAAAACCATAAGAAATATTTCAATGAAACTTGGTACACTTATAAAGCACGATGAGATGATGTGTCATGCTAAAGAACCATAACTCTTGCTTGCATATCTTTGGAGTTATTTCCCTTTGATTATTTTTCATTCAATTTCGTGTCTGCTCTATAACTCAAAAACCATTAGAGATTTTTCAATGAAACATGGTACACTTATAAAGCATGGTGCACAAGAATCATTACTCTTGCTTTCATATCTTTGGAGTTATTTCCCTTTGATTATTTTCCAAACACTTTCGTGCCCCCTCTATAACTTGAAAACCGTAAGAGATATTTCAATGAAACTTGTTACACTTATAAAACAGAATGACAGGATATGTGATGCACAAGAACTATAACTCTTGCTTGCATATTTTGGACATGCACGTAGAAAGGGGGGAGACATCAGTTTTCACATAGAAAACAAATTCTAGTTTCGTTCTGTCAAGGTCAGCTACGGACGAAACGTAGACGCCATGCAATTTAAAGCGTTTTATGTGCCTCTTATATAACAATAAGCCATTTGAAATAATAACAACCGCGCTCCTCATTAACCGACTGCAGAGTTGATTAAGAAAGTTCGGGATTTTATTTCTCCTTCAATGACATAGTGCAGCGCATGGTCTCTATTGTTCACTATAGTGACTGCTCCAATATGAAGGAACTTGTCTTAATGATTACAGTGTTATGTCATTTTATATCTTTTAAGCTCCACGCGCGGTGATAACCGTAACATAACGTGAGATACGCAGTAGAACGGGGTCAACACCGTCAAAGACCGTAACGCACCGTAACTTAACGCAACAAAACGTGTTGAGTATTCCATAGGAAACGGGACGAGACGTGAGACGACCGTGAACAAATGCAGCTGAACTGGAAGATCCGTACCTTGCCGGGCTATTCACTAGCTTCCCGTTGCACTACGGACCGCTTCCAAGTTTCGCTACGTACTGTTACGTTCTGTCACGGTGTGTTACGTTCAGCTTGTTTTATCACGGCACATTACGTTTCTCATTTCTGCCGTGACTGCCGTGGCAGATTTTTAAACTCTCAAAAAATTTGCCACGGTGTCCACGGTTATCCCGCGTGCTACGTTTGCCTATCCCGTTCCCCTGCGGTGCCTCACGTTTATCCCGTTTTGATCACGGTTGTCTAAAACGTGGCTGCCTTGACCGCCGGGAACCTAGTGTAAACGCAGTATTAGACAATTCATTGACCACTTTATCTATGTTGCAAAATTTATTGTTAATGCAATGTCTGTACTCTACAACTTAAAAAAAATGCTAGTATTATACGTTGGGCCTGGGAAAATTAATTTTTAGATTCTTACTCCCCCTGCTCCTATTCAAACCCTTCCAAAATCAGTATTTTGGCCTGATTTTATTTAATCCTTATATACTTTATAATATACTTTATGCTAGATGTGTATGTTATATATACGAGGCTAGTTTACCATGCAGCCAGTCTTGCAAGGGTACTTGGGTCTATTACAGGGTGAAAAATTTGCATCTTCTTCTTTTTTTGGTCCGAAAAGAACAAAAATACATTTTTGCAATCAAAAGTCAAGATAATGTACATGTATAAATTTCATTTACTTAATTTCCTGTTTGTCTTTTTATTCAAAAAAGCCTATAAAATTTTCAAGAAACTAGGTCTTGAAGACAAAGTGGGTGCCCTAAAATAAAAAGAAATAAAATCCATCCACCAACCCGAGAATTTTCAAAAACTTGGATGAGAATCTAATAATTAATTTTCTCTGGCCTTGTATTCATTTTTTTTTTCTTCTTTATTTTTTAAATGTCCAGCATAAAACACACATTCAAACTTTTTTATGGTTTTGATATACTACATTGAAGCTACATATTCCATTGTATATAAATAATCAAATGTTTAAAGTGACTTGTAGGCCCAGTGTGGCCAGGTGTTGTTTGAAACAATATAATGTTTATGTTGTATATGTATACATATAAAACATTCACTAATAAAATTTACTTACTGTACTCAAAGTCTTTGATTTTCGTTGATCTCCCTTTGTGGCCACCTTGCTTGGAAAGAGCTGGTCATCTTGCTGTGCATGCATGTTTTGTGTGAGTGATCTGCAGTGTCCTTTTCTTTCCCATCACGAAAACATGCACGTGTAAAGTATACCCCCTTAAACCCCACTTTCATATAGCAAAACTGGGGTATGCAGGGGTATACCTATTTTTCTTATTTTTGCTCAAAAACATAGATTGTGGGTACTCGTTTGAACGCCGAGGCGGTTCTAACGTACCCACAATCTATGTTTTGAGCAAAAATAAGAAAAATATCAAAATTTTTCAGCTGAAAATTTTCAATTTTTAAAGCTCAAAAAATCTCTGTTTATTGCATGGGCAAGTTTTTGTAATGCTACATGAAGTCTTGATTGGGATTTTAAATTCTATATCAATTCCTGGACTTACTGTTCTTACTTTCTACTGCCTCGGTAGCAGGAGTCCGGAGAATTTTCAATAGCCAGAAAATCTCATGACAAAGCAGGAGGGATACAACAAATTATACATAAACATTCAAAACATTTAATAAAAAGCACTTTTTTCACAATACAAAAGTTGATACAAAAATTGTAACAAAATAATACATAAAAAGTAAACAATGTTAAGAGAAGGAGTCCGATCGGATTCTGCACTAGTTACGAAATGTTCGTGAGAACTTAATTTTTGCGAATATTCGCGAATTTGTTGCTTCACAATTTCGAAGTTCTCGCTAATAAAGTATAACTAGAATTTGTTTTCTATGTGAAAACTGATGTCTCCCCCCTTTCTACGTGCATGTCCAAAATATGCAAGCAAGAGTTATAGTTCTTGTGCATCACATATCCTGTCATTCTGTTTTATAAGTGTACAAAGTTTCATTGAAATATCTCTTACGGTTTTCAAGTTATAGAGCAGGCATGAAAGTGTTTGGAAAATAATCAAAGGGAAATAACTCCAAAGATATGAAAGCAAGAGTAATGATTCTTGTGCATCATGCTTTATAAGTGTACCATGTTTCATTGAAAAATCTCTAATGGTTTTTGTGTTATAGAGCAGACACGAAATTGAATGAAAAATAATCAAAGGGAAATAACTCCAAAGACATGCAAGCAAGAGTTATGGTTCTTTAGCATGACACATCATCTCATCATGCTTTATAAGTGTACCAAGTTTCACTTGAAATATTTCTTATGGTTTTCAAGTTATAGAGTGGACATGAAATTGTATAGAAAAATAATCAAAGGGAAATAACTCCAAAGATATGAAAGCAAGTTATAATTCTTGTGCATGACACATCGTCTCATCATGCTTTATAAGTGTACCAAGTTTCACTGAAATTTCTCTTACGGTTTTCAAGTTATAGGGTGGACACGAAATTGTATGGAAAATAATCAAATGGAAATTACTCCAAAGATATGCAAGCAAGAGTTATGGTTCTTTAGCACGACACGTAATCTCATCGTGCTTTATAAGTGTACCAAGTTTCATTGAAATAACTCTTACGATTTTCGAGTTATAAAGCAGACACGAAATTGTATGGAAAATAATCAAAGGGAAATAACTCATAAAATACTCAAGCCAGAGTTATGGTTCTTGTGCATGACACATCGTCTGATCATGCTCAATAAGTGTACCAAGTTTTACTGAAAAATCTTAAACGGTTTTCAAGTTATACAGCGGACACGAAATTGTATCAAAAATAATCAAAGGGAAATAATTCCAAAAATACTCAAGCCAGAGTTATGGTTCTCGTGCATGACACATCGTCTCATCGTGGTCTACAAGTGTACCAAGTTTCATTGAAAAATCTTTAACGGTTTTCAAGTTATACAGCGGACACGAAATTGTATCGAAAATAATCAAAGAGAAATAACTCCAAAAATACTCAAGCTAGAGTTATGGTTCTTGTGCATGACACATCGTCTCGTCTTGGTTTACAAGTGTACCAAGTTTCATTGAAAAATCTTTAACGGTTTTCAAGTTATAGAGCGGACACGATTTGTGATGGACAGACAGACAGACAGACAGACAGACGGACAGACGCATGGGGAAAAACAATATGTCTCCTGACCCTGTCGGGGGGAGACATAACTATAAGCCATAAAGACTTCTCAAAGCTCAATCGCTATTAAATTCAAGAACATCGCAAATAAATCAGAAATGGAAAAATCGTGAAATAAAAGTCACACAAAAATTTCCAAATTTACAGTATCTTTACATCTTTCACTTTCATCCGTGCATTGAATACCCCCTTAAACCCCACTTTTATATAGTAAAACTGGGGTATGCAGGGGTATACCTATTTTTCTTATTTTTGCTCCAAAACATAGATTGTGGGTACTCGTTAGAACCGCCTCGGCGAGGCGGTTCTAATGAGTACCCACAATGTATGTTTTGAGCAAAAATAAGAAAAATATCAAAACTTTTCCTATGAAAATTGTCGATTTTTGACCTGAAAAATTACTGTATATCATCATATGGACATGTTTTCGTAATGTTGGAGGCATATTTTTACAGTGTTGCATATTTTGTGTCTGTCGCAAATAGTTTCATAGTAATAACAGATACATGTATATTTTAAACCAGGTCCCGAGGTTATGACTTTTTTCATGCTCAACCCAGCTGAGCATAAAATTTTAACTGCTCATAAGTACCAAAATAGCACAAATATATTGAAATTGAAAGTTTATAACGCCAAAGCCTGTAATTTATCCTGATGATAAATGTTAAAATGCCAACAATTGTTGGCATTTTAACATTTATGAGCAGGATAAATTTTAGTCTGAGCTGAGCTGAGCATGAAAAAAGTTTTATAACCTCGGAGCCAGGGCTTGTGTAATCAAAGACAAAATAAACACTGCAAATCACATGTATTTTAAACCAGCTTTGAAGACTGTTACATCCACATTGGATACGTTTGTTATTATTAACCTGTTGAAAATTAACAATGTCCTGAGTTAACAATTTGTTAAAATTTCAAATGGCAATATAACAAATAGTTATTTTTTGTTGAAAAAATGTGAGAATCCTTTGAATTGCAAAGGATTTGCAAAGGATTTTCTCATTTTTCGACAAAAAAACCCCAACTGTTTCTGCTTTTTTAAAAGTTGCTATATAGCATAAAGGGACCAGTGATCGATCAAAAATAGCCATGTTTGATAAATTTGCGGATCAGACATGCACTGGAAAATGTATAAGTACATACCATATCCAAGCTTGAACCTTCGCCATGTTTTTCAATACGTCAATTTATGACGTCATCACGTCACGTTCTCAGTGACGTCATTTTAACACACCCACCATCATACAGCGTGAATCAGGGCCTGGTGGACCAGTGATCGATCACCTTCTTTTTCTCTCCAAAACCGCGGCTTACTTGGAAGGTATGTA
This sequence comes from Rugalucina vietnamica, assembly GCA_964017185.1. Classification (NCBI taxonomy): domain Eukaryota; kingdom Metazoa; phylum Mollusca; class Bivalvia; order Lucinida; family Lucinidae; genus Rugalucina; species Rugalucina vietnamica. Next base: position 47,824,926 of record OZ024877.1, read on the forward strand.
CATTTTTAGAAAGAATAATTATTGTTTACCTCTAGCCACCTAACACAGTGTGGAAATTTTTCATTGAGCTAAAAGAAATAAAGCAGCGAAATAAGGTGGTCGAAAAGCATAAACGTCCATAGAAACAATGGTAAACTGTTGAAAAAATAGCTCGAAAATCACAGAAATCGTCCATTAATCGCAGCGTTATCCAATACAATTTGGAATGTGGATCAGATTTGTTTAGTATGCAGTAAAGTTAAAAACTTTAGCCAGTCGGAACAAATGCAGGTTGTTTCATCTTGAAGAATTTATTGAACAACCACCACTTTTAAGCAGTACAACTAAGACCCCCTCTTCATAAAGTGTCAGAAAATCCAAGATAGAAAAGCTTTCCAAATAAATTTAGATAAGTGTTTGTAAGGTGATATAATGCGCTTGAAGTTGAGACTAGCATAAGATTTACTTCAGGTATCCTTTGAGAATTAATAGCCGATAACCACTAGTTGATCGATCACTGGTCCCTGATCGATCACTGGTCGCCTTACGCTAGTTAACAAATTGTGGGCTTAACGACAGCCTTAAACTAATAAAGTTTTGAACAACTTGGCCCTGTTATTTGACAGCTCTATAAAAAGCAACACTGTCAGACATTTTTCAGTATTTTTTTAAATATTGCAATCCAAATATAGTTTCAGGATGAACTGGTAACTTCTAATTCAATGGATAAAACTAAAAAATAATGTCTCAAACCTGTAAACTTTTATATTACACCATGTTGGTTGGTTGAATTTGTATTTTACATCCAGCTCAACAACTTCTGTCATATGGAGTCGGGACCTAGGTTTAAAGTCTCATCAGAAAGACTGGAGAATCCCAGGATCAAACCCACAGATCTGGCCCTGAGGTTATAAAACCTTTTTCATGCTCAACTCAGCTAAGCATGAAATTTCAACTGCTCATAAATATTGACATACCGTATTCGTTCTAATTAGCGCACTGTGCGCTTAACTTTTCAAAATAACTCAAAGTTAGGATAATAAAATATCGTTCTAATAAGCGCACACTATGAACGAAAGCAACACATAAACTGCTGAAATTACAATGTCTAAAATACCAATTCCTATTGCCGCAAAATAGTATTTTATCATCATATGTTAAGTTTTAGTGCGGTATAAAGTGTAAAATTGATTTAAAATACCAATACACTTATCTAGCAGTGTGCGCTTATGCACATGTTTTGGGAAACGACCAGGGTGTGCGCTTAATGGAGCATGTGCGCTAATTAGAACGAATACGTAGTCACTATTAGTGGAAAATTCAGGTTCAAAACTAAAAATCCAGTAACTTATCCTACTAATAAATGTTAAAATGCCAGCAATTGTTGGCATTTTAACATTTATGAGCAGGATAAATTTTAGTCTTAGCTGAGATGAGCATGAAAAAGGTTTTATAACCTCGGGACCTGGTTAAAAAGCTAGTGGCTTAACCACTAGACCACGGAGGCTTCTATTTCACACTTCTATTTCACACAAGGTAAATACAGTTTTAGACAGTGTAAATTTAATATAAAGGAATGTTAATAGGGTGCTCATCATTCTTCTAGCTGCCTGTTACTATCATATCTAACAAACTTTCATCCATTAAACAAATGTTGCTAAATTCCAAGTGATACACAATATCTGTTTCAAAGAAACAAAATAATCTAAGCTATAAACATTAAAAGCAAGCAAACAAACAAACAAACATATACATAAATTGCAGTAGTTCTTTAAGCATTCATTTGCTCTACAATGGTCATCATATTCAAATATGGCTATCAAGAAAAGAACAAATAATACTTTCATTCAAAAACATGTCAGACTTAGACTACAGAATTCGGTCTATTTATGCTCCAAAATTTGAAATTGTAAAATACTACCAAGACAATGCCAAATATTCTTTGCGAGTCTATTCCCTCTCTTAAAAGAGTTGTGGAAATTGTTAGAGCATTTAAAAAGAATATATCTGGAATGATTATCTTGTACATTTCCACTTATGAGCATGCCTAGCAATAACTCATTTTTAGCTCACCTGAGCTTATAGGATGGCCATGATCCAGGGTCCCTCCTTCCGTCGTCTGTCCGTCTGTCGTCCACAATTTCAAAGATCTTCTTCTCTGAAACCACTTGGCCGATCAAGTTGAAATTTTATGTGAAGCCTCCTTGGGTAGTGGCATTCAAATTTTGTTCGCAATATCTTTGTCACATGACTAAGATGGCCGCCTTGCCCATATATGGTAAAATCCTTCAAAATGTTCTTCTGTAGAACTGGTGGGCTGATTTCCATGTGACTTGGTATGTAGCAGGGACTCCACCCATCATAGTTTGATAAAATGATGACCTTGGGATGACCTTGACCTATTTTACAGCAAGGTCAATTTTGGAAACATAGGCTTTTACATGGAGAAAGGTGAAAACAATGAATATTTTGGAAACTATTGCAACCAGAGACTTGAAAGTTGCTAGATGCAGACAACTAATGAGTCAATGGAGGTATGTAATTAATTAAGGTCAAGGTCATTTCTTGACCTTGACCAAAGGTCATTTAAATATCAAAATTAAGATTATGGTTTTCTCAGAAACCTCTTGACCAATCAAGTTGAAATTTTATGTGGAGCCTCCTTGTAGTTGTATTGAAGTTTTGTATACAATATCTTGGTCACATGACCAAGATGGCCGCCACGCCCATATCTGCATCTAGCAACTTTCAAGTCTCAGGCTGCATTAGTTTCCAAAATATCCATTGTTTTTTCACCTTTTCCCATGTAAAAGCCTATGTTTCCAAAATTGACCTTGCCATAAAATAAGTCAAGGACATTCCAGGGTCATCATTTTATCAAACTATGATGGGCTGGAGTGCTCAATGCTACATACCAAATTTTGTTGAAATCGGCCCTCCGATTCTGAAGAAGATTTTTGAATTTTTTTTTTTACCAGAACTAGTGGAGTCCATGATGGTATGTAATTAATTATGGTCAAGGTCATTTCTTGATCTTGACCCTAGGTCATTTAAATATCAAAATTAAGATTATCATGTTTTTCTGAGTAATCACTGGGCCTATGAAAGTGAAATTTTATACAGAGCTTCCATGCTTAGGGGAAACAAAATTTTGTGCATTAAATCTGGGTCAAATGCTCAACATGGCCACCATGCTCACAAATGCTAAAAATTCTTCTTCTCCAGAACCAGTGGGCGGATTTTCACGAAGCTTGGTATGTAGCATCAGGGACCTTAGCCCATCATAGTTTTGTACAAATGATGACCCAATGATGACCTTGACCTATTTTTCCGGCAAGGTCAATTTTGGAAACTGGCTTTTACATGGGAAAAAAGTGAAAACAATAAATGTTTCGGAAACTATTGCAGCCCGAGACCTGAATTTTGGCAGATGCAAACAACTAATGAACTAAAGTAAAGGATTATTCAAGGTCAAGGACATGTCATGATGACTAAATGCTCCAAGATTAGGCTTCAGGTGAGCGCTCTCAGGACCAGTGGTCCTTGGTTGACTTTGCCAGTCTGACCAAATTCTCCATTCTGCCCTTTACATAAAGCTTTGTTTCTGTAGACACCAAATACAGACACAAATCTGAAATTCACACAATTTCAGTGGTTTTGTGAGACTCATAGCAAACAAGAAAATAAATAAATCTAAGATCTGGCCCTCATCAAGTTTTCTCAGAATTATCATTATCTACAATTTCTCTATTTGTGTCATTATTTGTTTCATTTTGTTGTTCAGTAACATTTTCTGACTTTGTTTTACTTCTAAAAATGAAGTCTTTTATTTTTTGTATAGGGCTTTTCTTTGCCTTATCTGGATCCTGGGCCACAAACCTCCGAGTAGTAAGATTGTGCAGGGAACCAAATGCGATGGCGACCACGGTGCATGCCAGACAAATGACATTGTATGGCATGCTGAAGTCTGGGGTCGGCAGGTAGACAACAAGGCTTTCTGTATGGAGTCGCAGGAAAAACTTTGAAGACTCATCTTTTATGCTGTAAAATAAGATTAAATGGCCATTGATTGATATTGCTTTCAAAAAGTGTATATTATTCAAGCTAAAAGGTTGGGCCATAACACTTGATTCTGCAGAGACTCTCTTTAGTTTGAGAATAAAGTCATTGGCCAGACAAACATTTTGACAACAATTTTTTTTGAAAATGGTCTAAAGGTGTGCTAAACATGGTCATTTTTACATTTTCAATGGTTGTCCAAGGTGGCTGCCATTTTGTTTAGCTAGTCACGACTAAAACGGAAATAGAACCAATCGATAGTATTTGGCTATGTTTTAATACTTAAAGTGAAGAAACTCATTTCAAAGAATTTAGCCTGGAAATGGCTGATATTTACTTGTATGTTTTTCTGATTGTGAAGTAGGACATCATATCCTCACACTCACAGCCTCAATTTGGAATCAATGCAAACAGCCTCATTATGGAATCAAGCTTAAAATTCTTGTCAGAATTTTATCTTTTGTTTCCAATCACAAAGAAAACCCATTTGTGAAGGATTCAAACTCAAAACCAAGTCCTCATAGGACCTGAGCCTTCATGTACCTTGAACCGAATGTTGATGCATCCTGTGGTGGGGAAGTGTACTGATCACCAACAGGTAACACTGTCGATATGACTGCAGAGTTAATGTAAAATCCATGATTTGCGTCTGGCGGGTATTCCGTCCACTTCAAGAAGGCTCGGTCAAATTCGAAGCTGATTGTTGTGGTGGAGTGGGGCCGGAGTCTGAAAACGAGTTCCAGCTGGTAGGGCTTGGATCTGTCTTGGCCTGGGATATAGTGGGTTTTGTCTGAAAGCACATGTGAATAACATTGATGCAGTTTCTTATTTCATTCAATTATACAGATTAATGTACTGCCATGTAAAGAGCAAATCTATTTGTCAGCTACTGTACTTTGATTACAGTCATCATATGTATAGTTTTGTGATTGATACATAAACTTCTGTTCTCAAAATTTATTTTAGTTACTATACATGCTATGGATGTGTCCATTTCACACCTTCGCTATTCAGAAGAGTAACTTACAAGGTTTGATAGACATGCCGTTAGTTTCTATTTTTATAGAATTGTAGTAAACGCGCAGAAACCAGGGTATAGTCTCCATGTAGATCACTGTCAGATTGGTATCTAACGTGTTATGGATATCGCAGGTAATGCCTCCCTTCTCCAAACCATAACCTGAAAAAAATTAGATACCATCAAGCATGTGGCTACTCTTGTTACCCTTACCCCCCTCCCCCCCTCCTCCTCCACATCACCACCTATTAAAAAACTTTTGTATACATTTCGTAATACTGGGCTGCTAAAAGTACTAATTGAGGGTGTTGTTAAGGCCACCATATTTCCACTGTATTAGCGGCAATCCTGAACAAAACGAATCTGTATTCATGACGACTATAAACAACATTTTCGATCGCCAACATAAGCTTTTTGGCAATCAATATTGTTAAATTTTACGTTCAAGGATGCCTGTTTTGGAAATCTAAAACACTGTTTTGGCAATCAAAAACTGTTTTTGTATATCAAATGAGTTGTTCCATATTGCCACTAAGACTATGTGGTATTTGTAGTTTGACATAACTGTCTTTTTCTAAACAAAAACGTCAGTTTTTCATTTGAACATTTTCTCTTGGCAGCAGTTGATTTCTATTCTATTGATTGGGCCGCCCCCATGGCCGAGCAGTTTAGAGCGCTGTTTCTTAATCACTTGATCATCTCACCGCTGTGTCTGGTGTGGGTTCGAGCCCCGCTCTGGCCACATGTGAGACAAGCCAAGTTCTGCTTCTGGTGTGTCAGGTGGTTTTTCTTGTGGTTCTGCCATTTTTGCCCCACCTACTGATTGGCCTGTCTCATATGAGCTGAAATAATCTTGAAAGGGATGTAAAACTGAATTAAAAAAAAATATTCTATTGATGTTTCGTTTTTGTCTACATTTAGGTCCTATAACAATACAGAATGATAAACCTACATACCTGTGATGTACCTATTAGCATACAAAGGTGGTGGGGTAATATAGCCATATTTCACTTTACTACTGTAACCACCATTCAGATTGAAGTTCATCGCTCCAGCAGTGTGGGATTTCAGGTCATAGACAGCATAGGTTCTCTGGTATCCACCCCGTGTAAACGTGACAGTTTCATCAGCAGGTGGAGTTAGGGTTATATTATAATCAGAGTTCTGAAAGCAAGATCATTTTCAGTAATTTAAGCTATCACTAGATTATAACCAGAGGACCAATGGTCCTGTAAACGCTCACCTGAGATCTGCTGCATATACCAATAAACATGTATGAATATTATGGTATTTTATTCCAGTGCAGGGGCAGATGAAGCCCTTGGGCCATTTTCTTTTTTCTGAATCTTCAATATTCTGTCCATTTGCCAATTTCCTGCTGGCTTTTCCCTTCAAATGACATTTTAACAGTTTTCCCAATTCAAATGCATAGGCAACCCATGTTGACCTTGCCATAAACTTGGTCAAGGTCATCACAGGGTCCTGATTTATATATACATTAAAGTACTTTAGCCATCGATGCTTCATGCCAAGTTTCCTTGAAATCAGTCTATTGGTTTCAGAGAAGAAGGTTTTGATGGGTTTTTACCATATATGGGCATGGCGGCCATCTTTGTCATGTGACCTAGATTATTTATATATACATTGATTCACCCATTCTATAGATGCTTCACAAAAAATTTGGCTTTGATTGGCCAAGCGGTTTCAGAGGAGAAGACGTTTGAATATTATGATAATATACATGTATATTGCCGCGGGGTGGGGGCACATGAGCCCCTGGGGTCCATTTTTTTTCAGAATCATTAATATTCAGTCCTACTTCCCATTTCCTGCAAGACTTTCACTTTAAATTACATTTTAAAAGTTTTCCCCATTCCAATGCATTGGTGACCTATGTTGACCTTGCCGTAAAATAGGTCAAGGTCATCACAGGGTCATGATTTATATACACATTGTAGTGCTTGAGCCATCAATGCTTCATGCCAAGTTTTGTTGAAATCGGTCCACCGGTTCTGGAGAAGAAGATTTTTGAAGGGTTTTTACCATATATGGGCATGGCGGCCATCTTGGTCATGTGACCTAGATTATTTATATACACATTGGTTCCCCCTTCCCATAGATGCTTCATGTAAAATTTGGCTTTGATTGGCCAAGCGGTTTCAGAGAAGAAGATGTTTGAATATTATGATAATATACATGTATATTGCCCCGGGGTGGGGGCGGATGAGCCCCTGGTGCCCAATTTTTTTCAGAATCATTAATATTCAGTCCTACTGCTCATTTTCTGCAAGATTTTTCCTTTAAATGACAATTTAACAATTTTTCCCATTCAAATGCAAAGGCGACCTATGTTGACCTTGCCGTAAAATAGGTCAAGGTCACCGCAAGGTCATGATTTATATGAACATTGTAGTGCTTGAGTCATCGATGCTTCATGCCAAGTTTGGTTGAAATCGGTCCAGTGGTTCCGGAGAAGAAGATTTTTGAAGGGTTTTTACCATATATGGGCATGGCGGCCATCTTGGTCATGTGACCTGGATTATTTATATACACATTGGTTCCCCCTTCCCATAGATGCTTCATGTAAAATTTGGCTTTGATTGGCCAAGCGGTTTCAGAGGAGAAGATCTTTGAAAATTGTGGACGACGGACGGATGGACGACGGACGACGGACGACGAACGGACGACGGAGCATGGGTATACCATAAGCTCACCTTGTGAGCCTGACGGCTCAGGTGAGCTAATAAAAGTAACGCTTGATAATTTAAGGATATTTTTCAAAGTCTATCAAATAAATGAGACAACACTTTTATGCAAATGCAAAAAAAAAGTTATCTTTGCTTCAGATATGAAATAATTATGTTATTTCTATGCATTTGTTCTTTCTAGATTTGAAGATCCAAGCCTCTAGCCATTTTCTATGACTGCAAAACCATACCAGGATTTGTGTCAAATCTGATTGGAGACCCAAAGAAAGTTTTGCTTCTTCATCGAACAAATAAGCTAAGTCTACCCGATTATATTCCAACCAGAGCAATGTTCATTTAAGTCGAGGAAACTATCAATTAACCTAGGGGACAAACTGGCTTGCAACTAATAAGATTTGTAACTTTGCGGCATTTTCTACATTTCAGACTCAATGAATGGTCATTTACCTAATTCACTATGAATTTAGTCCAGTTTAAATGATTACATAAAATGGATCACAAAGATAACCTATACAGTGACACAGCTCATATGAGTCGTGACGCGAGAAAACGGTCTTCAGAGTTTCCGACCAGGTCCGACACAAGCCGGCCTAAGCAGCTACAGAAGATAGATAGAAGCTTGAAATTTTGGATTTAAGTAGCAATTAAGACTAGAGTACTACAATGTATATATAAATCATGATCCTGTGATGACCCTGACAGGTTTTACGGCAAGGTCAACATAGGTCACATATGCAGAAAATGACAGTGAAGGGAAAAACTTTCAGGAAATGGACAAGTGGACAGAATATTTATGAATTTAAAAAAGAAATTAAACCCAACCGGCCTCGGTAGCTCAGTAGGTAGAGTGTCCGCTCCGAGAACGGGAGGTACCGGGTTCAATCCTGGGCCGTGACATACCAAAGTTGTTAACAATGGTACTAGTTGCTCCCCGCTTGGCACTCGGATTTTCGGGGTAGGGCTAGGACTGGTCGCTCCGGTGTCAGTATAATGTGACTAGAGGTGGTATCAGGTAAAAGTGTCTGGGATCTGATACCACAGTGAGGCAGCACTATAAAAGTGAGCATTGAGCTCCCTGTCACAACCAAACACCGTCGTGATATGACAGATAATGTTGAAAGCGACGTTAAACCCGAACAAACAAACAAATTAAACCCAGGGGTTGTTCTGACCATGTCCTGGGGCTCATAAGAGACGAGGCATGTAAAACCTTACCTGATGCAGTGTGGTATCAACATATATTTTACTCTGCTCAGCCAGTGGACAACCGTCATGGAGGCTTCTTCCAAACAAGCCCCTCAGATTCCAGTCTGCAGAAAATATATTTGGTAAATTTGATTGGTTGATGTTGTGTTTAATGTCCCACTCAACACCATGTTTAACATCCCACTCAACAACTAGAATCATATGAGCCGTGACGCGAGAAAACCAGTCTTTGGGGTTTCCGACCAGGTCTGACACAAACCGGGCTGTACAGTCACAGAAGATGGTAAGAAGCGTGAGATTTTGGATTTAGGAAGAGAAGGAATTGTACTATCCGAGAAGCGAAAACAAAGGCGCTGATCAGCTTCGCAGTTACTGCGAAGCTGATCTGCGCCTTTGTTTTCGCATAGGCAAAAATCCAGTTTTCTCATGACGTGGCTCATATGGAGATGGGACTTTGGTTTAAAGTGTCATTCAAAAGACTGGGAGAAGACCAGGATCAAACCCATAACTATTGGTTTACAAGATGAGTAGCTTAACCACTAGGCAATTTGGGCTAATAATATATTTGTTTGTTTTGTGATCTAATGTCCTAGTCATCATTTTTCAGCCATGTCAGGACACAGCCATTACTTCTTGTGTATTAACTTGTATTACTGTATTATGCAGCACTAATGTGTCCTGCTTCAGGACACAGCCCTGCATCAGTGGGGTTAAACCCCCTTGACCTTTCCATCCAGATTCTAATGTACCAACCACTAGCCCCTGCACACCCAAAAGAATATTTGGAAATTAATTTCTATTATTGTATTAGGAAAGCTGGGGCTGGTCACTTCAATATTTAATTTACAAATACATTGTCCGATGATGTTTTGTCAAGATTCTAAACATATGAAAAACAAGCAAATTCAGAGACTTTATGTCCCCCGCCTTGATTGTTTAGTTACACAAATATAATCTGAGAAGCCACATGAACTTTCTAAGTGTAAATGCCCCAAAAATGACTAAGTTCAAATTGCGAAAAAGTGATAAAAATTAAGCTGAGGATTATATGCCAACCATATGCATATCTTCAAAGCATTATAAAGACAACTGTAAAGTTTCAAAAGAATCAGAATGAAATGTAGGAGGACTTGTGCACACAAGGTACCCCCTGTCCATTAATTTTCATTGTCAAAATGACCGAAAAATGACTAAGTTCAAATTGCGAACAAAAGTAATAATAATTAATCTGAGTATCATATCCAAACCACAGGCATATCTTCAAAGCCTGGTAAAGACATCTGTAAAGTTTCAAAAGAATCGAATGAAATTGTAGGAGGAGATGCGCACACAAGGTACCCACTGTCCATTCACTTTCATTGTCAAAATGACCGAAAAATGACTAAGTTCAAATTGCAAAAAAGTGTGAAAAATTAATCTGAGTATTATATCCAAACCACATGCATATCTTCAAAGGATGGTAAAAACATCTGTAAAGTTTCAAAAGAATCAGAATAAAACTGTAGGAGGAGTTGCGCACACAAGGTACATACTCTATAGGGGGACGGAAGGACAGACGGGCGTGCGGACAGATGGACGGACGGAATGACGGAAAGCCAAAAACTATGTCCCTCCGCTTTTCTTCGAAAAGGCGTGGGACAATTACACATTTTTTCATGAAAATACATGAAAACAGACATTTCAAATATTTATTCCATAAAAAAAGGAACATTTTTGACTAGCTATTTGATAATTTTTCTAGCCGTTACTCACTCTGGAGTCCTCGAGAGGCTATTGTAGGATCAAAAACTACAGACAGGGTCTGTTTCAGTTCTATGGCTTCACTTCTACACCCTGAGTCCTGTAAAAATATATTAGCTGAATCATGAGAAAACCAACATTTTAGATATGCGAAAACAAAGGCATTGATCAGCTTGGCATTAACTGCGAAGCTGATAAGCGCCTATGTTTTCACTAGTATGTTAGCTATTTTGTTAGTACAATTCCTCTACTTTTTAAATCCAAAATTTCTTGCCTCCAGCCATCTTCTGTGCTTGCTACATGTATGTGTCGAACCTGTTGCTAGAGCAAAATATCTAGTACTACAAATCTAAGAGCAAAGGATGTAGATGCGTAGGTATAAACAAACCATGGCGCATCAATAATCTTGATTAAGTGATGGTACCCTGTGATTTACACTACCTGCTTCTTCAATGGAAAAAAGTCCATTTAATACAAAGAAAACTTACTTTTATTTTAGTAAATACAAAATATATTTCATCTTGTGAATTGAAAACATCAAAATTTTTACTTGTGCTGCACACTCGTGGAAATTTTGATGTTTTCACCTCAAAACAGAAAATACAGTTATCCTTTATCTCACCTGACACACAGGTCTAACATGAATCCCAAGAGAATGGTAGCTAGAATCATACAGCTTCATCGCATTAAACAAACTGCCCAGTCCAACCTACATGAAAAAAAAAAAAAAAAAAAAGAAATGTCCAAGAAATATTTGGCTTTGGCAATGTTTTACATATAGATGAATTATCATTGTGATCTCGCCACGACACATATATAATTGAACAGGGCTGAAACCTTGTTGTTAATCGACAACCCACTTCCCATCGTACTTGATTGGATGGGGCAGCTCCGATTGGGTTACACTAAATACCACATGCTGGGTTGGGTATGAAAGCTCACACTGAACCAAGCTGCCAGAGTTTTTTCGGTCTGTGGTTGTCGCCGTGGGTTTATACCGGGTAATACAGTGAAAATAGTGCAGAGAGATCATAAGTGTTTTGAAAACCCTTATACTTGTGTTTATATAACAACTGACAAAATTTATCTTGGAATGCATACACAATACAGTGCTTGCACTAGTGGACGTTTTGGGCGTTTTTACGTCCTGAAATGACTCCTGTACGTCGAAAAATGACACAGCAGACGTCAGCTGACTGCCACAAAAATCCTCATACGCCCTGCAGCAAGGCACGCGACGTATCGTCAGAGATGAAAATTTACCTATTTTAGTGTATTGAAAACCATCTTAAAACTGTTTATTCAGGGATTAGTGACAGCGAGACCATGCCTCCAGGGTGTAAAGGTGTCTCATTTAAAGTGCTGAGAAGAGTAATTTGTGTCAAAACAATTAACAGATCAAGGTCAAGCGTGATCAATATTTACTGCTAGAGAGGTAGATTGGACTAATCCATTGTAATATTGGGTAAAATATTGGGTAAAATTGAACTAGTCCACTGTAGGTTGGAATATCAATATTGAAGGAATTTCATCACAATTAATCAATACACAATTCTAAAACATTTAAACTTTGCATATTTTTTTATTTTTTTTTAACTTAGTTAGATATTTCCATCTTTACTAATTGGCACAATTTTTTTTTCAAAACTTATTAAGCAAGTTGAGGATAAAAAAAATAAAAATAAAAAAAAAAAAAATAAATAAATAAAAATAAAATATGTTCAATAAAAAATATTTAAGGGAGGTAACTCAATACCTTGAACAGACACTAGTAATAATAAAAACAAATAATGATAATGAAAAATAACATAGATCTACTATTATAAGGATTAAAATAAAAATGAAATAGATTTAATAACAATAATAATGAAAATAAAAACAAACAAACTATATATAATAATAATGAAAATAAAAAAATGAAATACATAAATTAATAATAATTTTCACATATTCATGAGCTATATTTCAAGTCATTAGCTGTATTGGTACAAAGAATACATACCCTGTCTGAACAAAGTGAGAGACTATTCCCCTAAAGGTGGCCACTAAGTTACATGAACTAGTAACATATGAATACATGCATCAAAGGTGCAAACATTACAAAAACAACACTAAAACATGAAACAAATAGAACCACAACAGAAGTCTTCTTAGATGTAGTGACAAATTAATTTAATGTGCGGATGCACACTTGACACGCGGCACTGCGAGTAATCTATGACTTCCAGATTTTGGGCCTGTGACTTCCAAATCTTAAAGGGTGGAAGTCATGACTTCCTGATTCAAAAAGTTAGTGCAAGCACTGACAATAAATCATATGCCGCCCTAAGCAGAACTGGCTAGAGAAAGCACCAAGTGATTTCCTAGAGAAATTTCATCATCCTAACAAATTTTGACTTAACACTCTGTTATTTTTCTAAGATTGCTTTTATTTTCTACTTAACTGATAAATAATACACCAAATATAAGCCACATCGTGAGAAAACCGGACTTTTGCCTAATCAGTGCCTTTGTTTTTGCTAAACAGATAGTACAATTCCTCTTCTTTTTAAATCCGAAATTTCAAGCTTGTAGTCATTTTCAGTGTCCGGAATCTACGAAGACGGCCCCTAGGCTCATATATGTACAGTACCTGTGTTTCACAAGGAAGTAGCTTAGACCATGGCGTCAGATTCTCTGTACAGACAATCTCTCCTGACTGAGCCGAGTATCTCATAAACCGCGAATCAAAGCTGTAGTACTCCGATGCCAAACCGGCTGGTCGGAAACTCCAGCGTGGTACGACTGTTGCTTTGTTGTCCATAAAGTTTAGGGAGGCACAAAACAAGCCTGATAGGGCATTGACAAGTTCTGACCATATCTGATCAATGCTGAAAGAAGAATGCTTAATGAATAACAGAACTGGCATGCCTTTGTAATACAGTTAATGTTTTGTTGGGATGGCAAATGTCTGTAAAATGTTACACATTTTGTTTTGTTGGTGTTTCTTAGCCTAGGTCTATATTAGAATACGCAAAATCCCCATTATTGCATTTTAGTAATAAGAGAAGTGTCATGAGAAAACCGGTCTTCCGGGTTTCCGACAAGGCCTGACACAAACCGACCTGTACAACTACAGAAGATGGTTGGAAGCTTGAAATTTTGGATTTAGAAAGTAGAGAAATTGTACTATCCGTGTAGCGAAAACAAAGGCGCTGATCAGCTGTGCAGTTACTGCACAGCTGATCTGTGCCTTTGTTTTTGCATAGGCAAAAATCCTGTTTTCTCATGAAGCGGCTCATAAGATACGAACTCTTTATTCCAATTACATGTACATATATTTGTTTGTCACAGTTTCTGTCATGATCCATGAACTGATACCACTCAATTACAGCATTATTTTACAGCAAGAATCATTGAAAAAAAAGGCCTCATAATTTTATGATTGATTATCAGAGTTCTACTTACATGTAAACCGGATTTTACTACAACTTCTTGATTTTGATTCAAAAGTCAACCATTTAGTAAAGACCTGAAGTTTCACTTAAATTTTCAAACATCTAGTGAGAAGTCTGGTTTTAACAAACGTCAGGTTAACATGTCCGTGACATGTATACCCCCTTGAACCTTATTTTATAAAGCAAAACTGGGGTATGCAGGGGTATATCTATTTTTCTCACTTTTGCTCCAAAACATAAACTGTTCGTACTCATTAGAACCACTTCTACGAGGCGGTTCTAACATGTACCCACAATCTTTGTTCTGAGCAAAAAATATTGAAAAAATTCTACTGAAAATTTTCATTTTGTACACCTTTAGAAATCTATGCATATTTCATGGATATGTTTTTGTAATGGTACAAACCCTCTGGCACTGGGCTGGAACCAGACCCACAGCTCTACCCCAGACGGGGCATCCTCTGGGGGGTAACCCCACTTCTCATGCTGCCAGTGACCCTGGGTCTGTGACAGGTGAAGTTCCTGCACTTGGTACTTGCTCAAAACATCTCCCAGGGCCTTGGGGAACAGGCGGTAGTGGGTAACTGAAATGAATGGCTGGAATGAACGAATGCATGATGTATAATACATCTATGTATATTGAAAGTTTCTTTTTCAGATTCCCATGACTAGTGCTAATCACGCTGTAATTGGAGAAAAATCAAAACTTTATTGATGCACTTTTTTTTCATTGTTTCGTTTTAGAGCGACCTTGTGAAAATATAGACTACATTACTATCCAAGAATGGTGAGTTATCACAAGAAATTGCCACTACTTGACCCATATTTGACGGATGGGTTTTCCAATCATTATCATTTGGGTCAGTCCACTTTCATTTTTAGGGGCACCAGGAGTGATTTTTCAATTTTATTCAATTTTTCGATAAAAATTCTCTGAGCAAATAGAATAGCCCCAGATGGGACGCCGCGTTCTGCGGCGTTGCATCTGGGGATGTTCTGTTTGCCTATGTCCCACAAAAGGGACGCCAGGCTTAAATGAGTTAAGTAGTCCTGATGAATCGACTTATAGTGCAGCATTCTCTTGAGATGATTGTGTGCAGTTGCTCAAGTCCAATACATTGTACTTCGCAACACATGAATGTACGCCTGCAAAACTGACAATGAGCAGGTTTATGTCTAGTTTTTTGTTTACTGTAAGAGCTAACTTACAGTTAAACAAAAGATATCAGATAGTCGGTCAGTATCAGTGACAGTAGACTAGAAGCTCTGTCTGGAGGCACAAGCAGTCCATTTTTTTTTTCCTGGGCGAGACCAGTACTTTTATGAGGTTGTTTTTGTGGTTTTGTTGTCTCGGGAGCACCAGAAGGCTCAACCGTGAAGTTGATTTTTGTTGTTGTTTTTTTGAGAAGCCCAGGATCAAACCTGCGACCCCTGGTTTACGAGTGACTTATCCACTGAACCACAGAGGCTTCTCCATTGGAGCCTAGTAGGAGAAATAGATGGACTGCTTGTGCCTCCAGGCAAAGCTTCTAATCTACTGACCAACTATCTGGTTTACTGTTAACCGCTCATGTCTGAGCCAGCCCAGGAAAAGTGGTTTAGTCAAACCATCCATACATATAAGCCTTAATGGCTTGGTTGGGTGGTTACATTTATGAAGCACATTTTGTGTGTCATGACATCTTAATGTTGGGTAAAAGTCCCATAAAATGGAGGCAACGTTCCGACATGACCATTGCTGTTGACTGGGACGTATCTACTCTAGCATTAATTCAAACAATAGCATTAATACCTGTGGCGCCGCCTACGATCCGCCATATTGTTTCGAAGTCAAAACCAATGCTTTAAATATCGACATTCATTGGCAATTTCATACATCCGATGAGATAATATTTTAGTTCTGCAGAAACTGTAAACATTTTATAATTACAAACCAGATTTTGATGTGTGTTGTGTTTTTATTTGAATTTTAATTGTTTATTACACATTGATAAAACATTGAATTCCTTGTTCGGCGTTTCAAAATGGTGACCAAGCCTAAAATAGTCGGTACTTTTTGACTAAAACGCGATGTTATGAAAAGGCTAGGTAATCTTTAATCAACAAAATATGAAAGAAGAAAGATATAAAAATCGTTTTATTTGATAATGAGCACACAATCTATGACTGTATTTGTCTTACGATCGTATAAATATTGACTATTTTTGTCATTTTAGCAAAAATGGGTTGGTCCGATCTCAAAACGATGTGTAATTTTTTTTATCAAAAGGTTTCGATGAATGACTTTTCTTTGACAAACAACATCAATTTTCTCAAAGAACAATATCTTACAAATCGTTTTATTGCCCTTCGATACGATTTGGGTAATTTTGAAAGTGTTAAATCGTCCAAATGAATCAGCTGTTTTTCACACCTTTTCGCTGCTTTGGAGTCAAAATGGAGATTTTTTTCTACACATTGTTTTGCATTGCAAATAAGACCAAAAAGGTTACATTTGAATGCAGAATGACATATTATGCTTTTACAGATGATCTCTGGGTGATCGGTTGTCTATCTGATCCATAGTTTATGATTTTTGTATTTATAACCACACACCCTCCCAATGTCACGTGCCCGGGATAGGATTTGGGATAGCCATGCCCGGAAATGTGATGGGGACGACATAAAAATTAGTTTTATTGCCCTTCGATACGGTTTGGGTAATTTTGAAAGTGTTAAATCGTCCAAATGAATCAGCTGTTTTTCACACCTTTTCGCCGCTTTGGAGTCAAAATGGAGATTTTTTTCTACACATTGTTTTGCATTGCAAATAAGACCAAAAAGGTTACATTTGAATGCAGAATGACATATTATGCTTTTACAGATGATCTCTGGGTGATCGGTTGTCTATTTGATCCATAGTTTATGATTTTTGTATTTATAACCACACACCCTCCCAATGTCACGTGCCCGGGATAGGATTTGGGATAGCCATGCCCGGAAATGTGATGGGGATGACATAAAAATTAGTTTCTACATTTTTCGAAATAAAAATAGTTACAAAAGAAGAAATGACATTTGCGTAGCAAAGTGCAGGAGAAAATAGGTAAGGCGGATCCGAGAAGAAAAAATGGCGCTCTGATATGCGGATTGCATTTTGACTTTGATGCTTTTTATCTATTTTCATAAACTGAGTCGATCAATTTCTGATCATCATCTCAGGTGTGAAAAGCATCCCATTGTTGAATTTTCGTGCAATGTGAAACTGCGAGACCGCACTTAAAAACAGACACCATCACAGCTATTGAAAAAAAAAAAAAAAAGAAAAAAAAAAAACGTTGCTCAGAGCACGGGCAAGTGTACATAAACAGCTAGAGTATTATTCTTTTCAAAATTTTGAGTATGACTATATCATGATGAGAGCTAACAGGGCAAGAAAAGTGTGGTTGAATGTTGGCCTATAGTTTATGATAATTTTTTCATACTGTTTTTTCCGAATACAATCTTCAATAAAGTGTGTGGACAATGTGTGTGGTATCGGTTATTAATTAATGCGGCAAGTGCCTGCAACGTGACATAAGTGCGAAGATCAAACAAGTCACCGAATCAACAGGTATTGCACGGTGCAATACAGGTAGCTGGTAATAAAAGTGTCATTTTATCTTTTGAAATCCAGTGGTGACTTCTTAGTCACCGAATCAACAGGTATTGCTTGGTGCAATACGGTAAGCTGGTAATAAAAGTGTCATTTTTTCTTTTGAAATCCGGCGGCGACTTCTTAGAATATACATGAATGCAAGAATGAAAGATAGAGAAAAAAAAAAAATGTTCGAGTTCATGCCTGACTGAGTCCATTAAATTCACATAATCCGTCCCGCCACTGCCCTTTTTGTAAAGAAAAGTGTAAAATAAGACCAACAAAATGAAGTGCAAAATTGAATTATATTGGCGGTATTCTTCATTGAACCCGATAGATAGACTCGATGTGTCAAAGAACTGCCCGTTGTGGCTAGAACTGATATAGGGCAATCTCCTAACGCTGATTCACGTCGGGGACAGCATCAAAATCGGTGTTGTCATCCATAATTTTGAAGGTTTAAAGCTTAAAAAAAGATGCTTTAATTTACTTTGAAGCTTTCACCTTGTTCACTAATTATCAAGTTTTTTTTTTTGTTTTTTTTTTTTCGGTGTTAAATATGATTAGAGATACGGCGAGATTAATCAATCGGCGTTTTCTTTAATCTAAAGATAATCCGTTAAGAATCGTTGTATTTGTCCAGTGGCTTACAAAATAAGCATAATTATAAGCGTAATTTGTAAGAGAAAAGAACAAGAGCTTTTGCAAATCGAAGGATAATTGATGATAAAAAAAAAAACAACTCCAGAAATGACTCTCTCTCTCTCTCTTACAAAGATGCCGGTCGTGTTTAGTATCTATTTGTTGGAAATTTGAAGCTCTGTTTAACAGAAATAAAATCTTTTACTATTGTATGGATTATGGCGAAGAAAATTTAACGATTTATTTTTGCTAATATGCAAAATTTCGGACCACATTCAGCGGCCGATAAAAAATATTGATTTTTTCGCCGGTTTACCTGTCTACCTAAGCGACAGACACAATGGAGGCAAATATCAATACTCAATAGCAGTTTCATATCTCTGTATCTTTATCGCAGCTTTGGCAAAGTTATTTTCCAGGAGCCAACAATATTTTTTCTTCTCATTTAGCAACAATGGTGAATGATAGAGCAAACTCTGAGACTTTGACTTTTGTAATAAGACCAATCTATTCCTCACTGACCCAGTCAAAGGGTAAATACACTCCAGGCATAAGAAATTGCCAAATGTTTTCTTTCAAAACATATGTAATCTTGAGACGACCCCCTGTTTACCTACATGTATTCTTGTCAGCAATCGACGAGTTCCACAGGGTGGTGAATTGAAAGTGTGAGTGGACATGTCCATCATTTAGTGAATTAATGTACAATTCTTCCCAGAACTCGTCATTTTTGAGTGGCTGGACACTAACTACAGACCACAATGCACAAATGGCAAGCAAAATTAAGTTTTTCGCCGGCGACATCATGTGCGCAGCCATTTAATTGCAACTCCGCAGTAAATGGATACCGATGGTCAGATATGAAAGCTCAACCGTGCCGTGCGGGCCCGTGCCTGCCGTGCCTGGTCTATGTTACTTTTGATAATCCCCACAGACCTGTGTGGGGTGGGTGGCTAAATTTAGAAACAGGGTGTGCCAATAAACCTATTTTACAATGAAATGGAACAGATGCATCCTGCCTTTTCTAATCAACGTTTAATATATTAGGCCCCATTTGGATTATACTAAACTTTAGTATTTGTATCGACTACCATGTTGAAAGATGCATAATTACAGTAATTCTCTTTGGCTCCATGTTGCCAAATCTATTGGGTCACTGAACAGGCTTAAGTAGCCGAGACCGCGGTATGGCCCAACCCCTTTCTCATTCATATGTTCACTGGTGAAAGGATCTCATCTGTTTTATTTTTATTAATCATTAAGTGTTCGAACTAAATCTTTAGCTTTCAAACTATTTCTACTGTTTGTCGACAAAATAGCTTATGGCTAATGTAATTAACTTGTAAATTGAAAGTCGACTTTAAATAAAGTTTCTTGTATCTTGTATCTCCAGCACGGCTATCGGTATCATAAACTTCGAAAAATATTTTCTAAATTGTATCGCAAATCTTATTTTATATGGAAGGGTAAATTTTATTTTATATGGTAGAGTAAAGCCAGAACACCTACAGATGACCTTATTCCGGAGAATAGGAGTTGTAGAAATCAACACTCTTTGGCATTTAGATACCTTCAGTTAGCAAAGAAGCGTGCAAAAATAGTTTCTATTCACAGACTATCAAGGACTAGAATGACCTCCCTGTTTCTCTGATCTCTTCTGTCTGAATTCACATCTCTTGTGAGAGCCAGGAACTTTTTTTTTCTCTCCTGGTACATCCCTTGGTGAAGTATTGACCATTTTTGCATTTTCAGCTGGTTTCCAGCTTCGAAATAATCAATATTGGAAAAACAGATAACCAGAATAAGGGGAAACATCCATTCTTGGATCAAGGACTTCTTGAGCAACGGAAAACAGCAAGTTAACGTCAATGGAAAATTATCAAAATCAATCCCAGTCTCAAGCGGAGTTCCCCAAGGTAGTGTTCTGGTGCCTATTCTCTTCCTGGTTTTTATCAATGACATGCCGGACGTTATAACTGTTATAATGAAACTGTTTGCTGATGATGCAAAATTTTACAGAAGTGTAACAAATCAAGAACATGTTGAGCAACTTATACCATGAACACTGGACATGAAACAATAGAAACTGAGAAAGTATCTAGTGAAAAAGACCTTGGTGTTATTATTGATCAATCAACATATAAATGAAAAAGTAAATAAAGCAAACAGAAACCTGGGAATAATCTTTCGAACTTTCACTTACATGGACCATGACATGTTCCGCAACCTCTATAAAACCATTGTCAGACAACACTTGGAATACGCAACAACTGTCTGCACTCCACTGTTCAAGAAGGATATGATAGCAATCGAGAATGTTCAGAGGCGAGCCACAAAATTGGTAACCAAAGTTAAAAATTTATCATACCCTGTAAGGCTAAGAAAACTGGGGTTGCCGTCACTAGAATACAGACTTGAAAGAGCTGACCTAGTAGAAGTTTATAAAATAATGTACAACATTGACAAAATTGACAAGGACAAGCTGTTCGCTTTTCCAACTTACACTGTGACAAGGGGACATCAATTTAAACTAGCCAAGAAACAGCATAGGCTAAAAATCAGATCCAACAGTTTCAGTCTAAGAGTGATAGACTCTTGGAATGCTTTACCCGAACATGTAGTCATGGCACCCTCCCTGAACTGCTTCAAATCACGTTTAAATGTGTTTTGGAAAAACCACCCGTATAAATTTAGTCCCTGGTGCTACAGTCCTGGACCAAAACCAAGAGACTACTACAAGAATGCACCAACAGAGGCTGTCTAGCCTGATCTCGGTGTCGAGGATATGTGAGTTATATGTGTGAGAACCTGGTTACCTGTATTTTCCAATATTGATTTTTGTGAGCTGGAAACCAGCCGATAATGCAAAAATGGTGAATTGTCAATTCGGAATGTCACCAGTAAACCATGTAGATTTAGATCGCAGACACTATGAATTGATTTCCAAATTCAATGTTGGGTTCTAGACGCTTTTTTCTGGGGACCTTTCGAAACAGAATTTTATGGTGACTTGGTTTACAAATTAAAAAAAAAATAGGAAGGAACAATTTTTCTAATTAGTTCAGAAAAAAAAAACATAATCATGCGTTGCAAAAGTATTATATAGAATATAATTTGAATGCGATGCGGTAGTCTCCATGCTTAGTTTTTAACCCAATCACGACTGATTACAATGCTTCCTTCTTTAATTGCACGCCGTTGGGTTGGGCGTCATAATCTCTTATGGACCGTCATCTGAATTTATTTAGAGTGGATTTTTACTTTGTACTCACTGACTTTAAAAACGTAACACTTACATTATCGATTCTTCCTCTCAGCATACAGAAAATATTTGTTGAAGTAAAAAGTACAAATCAGTCTGCTTAACTTCGATATTAAAAACTGTCTGTGTCCATGATTAACGCCATATAGTGTTATTTCAAGCGTTACACAAAATTCAGTCTATATAAATTGCATAATAGGTCAATAGGAACAAAAACATTTCCTCAGGTCTAACATGATTCCTGGAAAGAAACACCAAAACCCAAACGAATGCTGCTGATATTGTTATTTTTACACCCGCTACTACTCTCTACTAGTGGTTATCGTGAGGTCACAGATATGAATTGTTAAGTATGATAAAAATGCATGTATATATGATACATCGATTTTCAGCAATGTTGTTCAGCTTTCCGCGGATCTCCAATAGCTGCGCAGCATATTGGTTCTGTAAGTCCTAGTTTATTCAATCCTAATTTTGCCCAATCACATTTATCCACCTGAACTACAGTTGAATAGATAAAATGTAAAGCCAACACCACAGATACCGAAGCCATCTTTTTCTAATGCAATGGATTAATCATTTGTTTTCTTCTAAAATTTATGATAAACGCGATGACTTTGATTTTGATATAGTAAATTTTCCGTTTTTGGATGGTGACGTTCCTCGCCGTGCTTCTTATGGTGTATACATTTCCCAACTTATTAGGTGTGCTAGAGTCTGCAATCATGTTGCAGTCTTCAACGCGCGAAAAAAAAATAAGTTTAACAGCCAAACTTCTCTTGCAGGGCTATCGGTATCATAAACTTCGAAAAACATTTTCTAAATTTTATCGCAGACACTATGAATTGATTTCCAAATTTAATGTTAGGCTAAAGACGTTTTTACGTGATGGCCTTTTGCAACCAGAATTTTATAGTGACTTGGTTTACAAATTTACGAAACTTATAGGAAGGAATGATTTTTCTTTTCAGTTCAGAAAAAATCATTACACGTTACAGACGTATGGTTATAGATTAAATGTCGGGCAACAGTCTGCAGACTCTGCATGCTTAGTTTTTAACCCAGTCATGGTTGATAGCTATGGTGTCTCCTTTAATTGCACACCGGTGGGTCGGGCGTCAGACTCTATGATGACCACGACATAAACGATTCATTTAGTTGGTTGGGGCCGGAGTTTCTTGTCTGTTGCTTCTTGTAAGAAAGAAATTCCCACTCCACAAGCCGAGGGTGGGAAAAAAACTAAGATGACACTTTGGTAATCATACCAAGAAAACATATCGTGAGCAGCTATTCCCCAATAGGCGGCCACTCCAAAATAAAACACTTTAGAAAAATCGAAAGCAAAAATGTGTTTCAAAATTTGGCTTTCTTCGACCAAAAAGAAAATTAGATTAATGGCATTCGAACCCGGGACCTTCGTCTTTGCAATCCAGCATAACATCCACTGTGCCATTTCTGTATATATTTGAGTGTTTTAGCGATACTCTGTAACAAAAGTCGATAACTACTTTCATAAAAACCGAACTTTTAACGCGCTTTGCCGATTATTTGGACTTGTCCTGGAGGTCATGGCTCAGGGGTCAAAATCGCACTATAAATAGTTTTAATGGCCTATCCCGAATGGTTTCCCCATCTTGCTAAATTCAAAATTTAGCAACCACCCCTCTTGATGATGATCAGAAATTGATCGACTCAGTATATGAAGATAGATAGATAGATAAGATCACTCACTCACTACCATAATTTTAATACGCTGTTTTTAACCTATTTTAACTTCATCTCCTCTTCACTAACATTATGCATTTTATATCAAGTCTCACTATTGCACTTTTAAATATCCTACAATCTTGATTTCATTCTAGCACTGACAGCGCAACTGCGCATTATACTTGTATTCTTGGTGGGGTATGAAAGCCCCAGCCGAGACGAGCCCGAGCTGCCGAGCCAGGAATTTTACCTCCGATTTTTTGCAATAATAAGTGGATTATTGAACAAAATATATTTCCATGGTAAAAGCAGACAAAATTAAATCGATTGTATGGATAGTTTTGACATAATTTGCTTAATAACGTTTTCTCTCTTATATGGTGCCCGTTTCGGTACATTTCTGTCCATTCGTTTTCTCACTTTACCTGTAAAAATTGGTTATCGACGAAAACGGGAAAAAGTCATTTAAATTTGTAAATATATCGATTTTCCTCAATAATATATAATGATTATGATGGATTTAACACATTTAACATTTAGACTCGGCCAAAAGGGTATTCATTTGCTCCAAATGAACTAATTGACTGAAAATCGATATTTTTGTCAGCCGGGTCTTTCATACCCCTGGCGGAGGTGAAAATTAAAATAAAAGCATAATTTCCCAGAAATTTAAGAAAATTCCACTGCCGAAGCTTTTATTTAGTGTATAGAAAATTACCAAAAACATCTTTAGTAAAATCCCAAACTTAACTTGCTGTTGTGGTTCACATTTATCCAATTTATTCTTATTATGAGTTTCATGACACAACATCAGCTACCTCGACAGATCCAGTGCCAGCTTACCTTTTCTTTAGCCGGTTCTCGAATCTTTTCATGGCTCTCCTCTTCTGGGCCGCTGTTTTAGGCTTCTTCTGTAGTGGAGGAGTTGGTTTTCCAGGTGCGGTGGTATCCTGCTCTTTGGAAGCGGTGGTATCCTGCTCCTGGATCGGTAAGCCGGACAAAGAACGGTGCTGGGCTACCGAAATATGGCCATGTTTTTGACGGGAAAGTGGGTGATTGACATAGACAATTTTCCATTTAGAGACCTGCTTAGATTCCAACCATTCCTACTTGTATCCTTTTCCAAGAGCCCTATTGATCTTTAAAAACACCTCTGGTAAAACATTAGAAACACACATTCCTAAAATTTTTATCAATATTCCAGCGTGAATGTAAAATCACAGCCCTCCATGGCGCGCTCGATCAGTCGTACGAAAAGATAGAGACGGTTTTGGGCCGAGATGTCCCGGAACCAAACGGTAACGGTTTGCTTTCATACCCAACCTTTCGTGGAAGGAAAATATAAATATAAAATTACTACTAAATGTTTTCTAGTAGATATTTAAAAAGTTAAGTGCTTTTGAAATATACTTTGTGTGATTTATGATTTTTTTTTTCATTTCTTTTCCCCTTTTTCCAATATATTATTCACTGCGTGCCTGCATTTGCACATGTAAACAAAAAAACTTGAGAGGCTTTCCAGGTTTTCTGAATCTTATCAATTTTGTTGAAGGGTATTTTGTGTAAATATCTTACCATTTTATGCTTAGAAATCATAGATATTGCTTCACTTTACTTCTGTTTCAATAATTCTGTCTAGAAAACGATTTTTGAGTGTTTAGTTTAAAATTTGACATTTTAGGGATTATCTCAAAAGTATTAAAATGAATTTCAATCTTAATATATTATGCCTTGTTTGAGGTGTGAAAAAATTGCACATTCAGGCATATGGCAGTAATAATCATAAAAATATCCTTAATTTTATTTATTCACATATGATTGGCTGGGCCGCATCACAAGATTGAAGAAAACCTGCTTTTTGAATCTGTGAAAATAAAGCCACAGATCAGTTGAACCTAAGTCATTTCGGCCTGAGTCGTTTCGGCCAATTTTGGTGTGAGTGGCTTCGGCCCTGGTAGGTGGGTCGTCTGATGATAGAAAGAAGGTAAGAGTTAAGGGAATGAATGAACGAATGATGGACAGATAGATAGATATTAATTTTATTAATGATATTAATGAAACCTAACTAACTACCCTTTCAAGACTGAGGTGATGATCAGAAATTGATCGACTCAGTAACGGAAGATCACTGCATGGTAAACTAGACCCGTATAACATCATTGTCATAAACATCATGTAAAAAGTATATAATAGGATTGTATAAAAATCAGGCCCAAACAACTCACCAAAGTAGGCCAAAACGACCCAGGCCGAAACGACTAACGGCGGATATGACACTAGACCAAAACGACTCGCTGCCAAAACGATGTTACCCATCAGTTGAGCAGTACAAAAGCTGTGATATTTTTTTTATAAGATTGAATATATTTGACAAATATGCATAACTATGTTTTTGTTATTAATGGTTTCAAATAATTTAACATCATTTTATGTCTCAAGGTGTCCTATGACATTTACTACACATAGTACTGGTTTTGCACCCAGGCCTGTGTTGGTTCCATCCCAGCATGACTGAAACGTAGTTGACTGGTATGATAAAGCTTAAGAATTAAACAAACAAATCAAAATTATTGACAACATAGTGTACCTTTGTTTCAGATTTAATAGCCTCCATTGGGATGCTTATGAGTAAACATGGTCAATAGAAAGTTCAAGTCATCAATAGTGACAAGAAGAAGATCATTTCCCCCAGACTACAAGAAAGGAAGACCTAAAAGAAATGTCTCGCCGAAAGTTCTGCTTGTGAGCTCTTTTTCTATTTTACATACATTTAAAACATTATTGACATCACCAGGAAATTTCAGAATGGTAGCATAGTAAGCATACAAATATAGTTTACTTCCTGATTTGAAATGTTTACGGTTTAGCCATCTTTTGTGGCCGATTTGATAATGGTCCTTCAAGTCTTTCAAGAGTTCAATGACAAATTTTGTATCTAACTAGCCCACAAGTTTTAAATAATCACATACAAAAGCCCTTTCTAAACAATGGGATTGATTTATGCACTCTCTGGTAGCTGGCAAATTGATTCTTTACACTCACTTTGTCAGCTTAGTCTGTTTGTTAAATCTTTCTATGAAATGAGCCGCATCGTGAGAAAACCGGATTTTTGCCTATGCGAAAACAAAGGCGCAGATCATCTTCGCAGTAACTGCGAAGTACTGCGAAGCTGATCAGCGCCTTTGTTTTCGCTACACGGATAGTACAATGTCTCTTCTTCTTAAAACCGAAATTTCAATCTTCTAGACTTTTTCTGAAACTGTACAGGCCGGTTTGTGTCAGACCTGGTCGGAAACCCCGAAGACCGGTTTTATAGCGTCGCGGCTCAAATGGTCTTGAAGATGGAGATATAGAAATTGTATAATCATTCAAAGTTTTGACATGCTTTCCTGAGCAGTTTACATGTTGCTTCCAGTTTGACTTAGTGCTAATTAGGATGAAAGTATAGTGAGCATTTCGTTGGCAATATTGAAAAATTAAAGCCTGTGTGCTTAACAGAACCATTACATAACATCATCATTTACATTCGTTAACAGGAGGACACTGTAACAGGCATATCATGGAAAGAAGAGCGAGAGTTGAAGAAAGCCCTCTATGCCTCACTGCAGGAGTCACGTAGATCATCCCGTGACGAGCGGCCAGAGGGTGATGAGGAGCAAAGCTGTGACTCCATGGACAGTGCAGCCCCTGACTCCCTGGACAGTGCAGCCCAGTCTCCGGTAGGGTTGCCCGGCCTGATAGACGAGAGTAGCAACAGTCAAGATGCCATGCCTCTGCCTGTTAGGCCAAAACCGGACACCGCCAAGTGAGTGATATTGGTTTGCTGAAGATCTTTGTTTGCCAGGCAGACTTGCAAGACATTTTTAGTCTATTAACCACAGATATAAGTACACGATCCTGATTTTTATGCCCCCAACTTCGAAGAAGTTGAGGGGGCATATTGGTTTGGGTCTGTCTGTCCAGTGGTGTGCAGTCTGTGATGCGTGAGTAACGCTTAGCACTCGGTCAGGAACAGTTAGAGCTAGGATCTTGAAATTTGGTATGTAGTTTGTATATGAAAATTAAGAGGACCCGTATTTTCTCTTTCAGGTAAATTCAAGGGGCTAGGGGCCCATACTGTGAGAGTTATTTCCCTTTTTAATTCTTGATAAAGTGAATAGATAGTGGGTACCTTGTGTGCGCAACTCCTCCTACAGTTTTATTCTGATTCTCTTGAAACTTACAGATGTTGTGACCATGCTTTGAAGATATGCATGTGGTTTGGATATAATCCTCAGATTAATTTTTGTCACTTTTTTCGCAATTTGAACTTAGCCATTTTTCGGGCATTTTGACAATGAAAGTGAATGGGCAGTGGGTACCTTGTGTGCGCAACTCCTCCTACAGTTTCATGCCAATTCATTTAAAACTTTACATGTGTTATGGGCATGGTCTGAAGATATGCATGTGGTTTGGATATAATCCTAGGATTATTTTTTTGTCATTTTTTTCACAATTTGAACTTAGTCATTTTTTCGGGTATTTTAGTGAACGGATAGAGGGTACCTTGTGTGCGCAACTCCTCCTACAATTTAATACTGATACTTTTGAAACTTTGCAGACATTGTGACCATGCTTTGAAGATATGCATGTGGTAGGGATATACTCTTCAGATTAATTTTTGTCACTTTTTTTTACAATTTGAACTTAGTCATTTTTTGGACATTTTTACATCTTGAAAGTGACTTACCAGTTTGGGGCATAGTGTTTCATAAACACATTTTCTAGTTGCAATATAAGTGATGAAAAATCAATAGCCCCAGTATTTCATATTAAAGAAATCTTACTAGAAAAGATAAATGAATATGCCAGTAACTTCACGCAGTTTACATCACGCTTAAGTCTTCTGACATCACACTTAACATGGCACACTAATGTTGCACACATCTGAAAATTTGTTGCCTGGGACGATAAACCTCAATTCAAACAAACAAACAAAAAACACGGAGACTGGACTCGGATAACAGACCTTGCTTAAAATGTGTTAGGTGTTGTTTCGTTTTATAGCCAAAATAATATTGACTCCCCTTGCCCGTACATTATTTGCAGGAATAAATTCCATGCACAGAGGAAATATGCTCAGAATTCCATGCCGATGTTGCACTCTGAAACTCCCCCAGGGGGCTTTCAGTAAGTCAAGGGTTCGTTAGGCAGTTTGTAATGAATGCCCCCCAATATGTGGTTGACAGTTCATTTTGCCATGATTTACTTTGAAAAAGTTTGCAAATACCTACATATTACATATAAGCCGCCTCATGAAAAAACCAACAATCTGCATATGCGAAAACAAAGGCGCAGATCAGCTTCGCAGTAACTGCAAAGCTGATCAGCGCCTTTGTTTTCGCTACATGGATAGTACAATTTCTCTGCTTTCTAAATCCAAAATTTCCAGTCTTTAGCCATCGTCTGTGCTTGTACAGCCCTGTTTGTGTCGTACCTGTTCGGAAACCACATTGTTGGTTTTCCCACGAGGTGGCTCATATATTTGCAAACTTTTTGATTTGCGGGTGATAAAGAATCACTAAAAAGAATCACTATAAGACATAAAGCCTACATGAATACTCTTTCGCGAATTCAAGTCTGTGGTGCAAAAATGTTCTATTTTGGCTTGTTCATATTTTATGATTGCCTACCCAGCAGGGTGTTTCCATTAAAAATAATGAAACAAAAATAATATACACATGATCATGGAAAAGAGAACTGTCATTGATGTTGTATTAGAACATACAAAAAATCCCTTCTCTTGTTAGATTGCTTTGATTTAATTTTATTTTCTTCGCATTTTGATAGTTATAGGTTAATTGCATTTGGCAGTTTTTGAGCCCACAATTTTCGACCTGTCACACATTAGAAATGGATGATGGGTAAAGTTAATAATCAATATTTATATTCTATATATATATATAATGGAACAATTATATTTTACTGTCCTTGCACCATCTTTTGAAACAGCCCTTTTCAAAATCCCCTTTTTCTGAAACACTTCAATTAATATATCATGTCACCCTCCTGCACTTCAAAAGTCTTAAAAAGTCATCATGAAAACATGTCTGTGTAATGTGTACCCACCCCCCTTTAACCCCACTTTTATAAAGTAAAACTGGGGTATACAGGGTTTACCTATTTTTCTTAATTTTGCTTCAAAACATATGTTTTGGATCAAAAATAAAATAGGTATACCCCTGTAAACCCCAATTTTACCATATAAAAGTGGGGTATAAGGGGTATACATTTTACGGGCGTGTTTTCTTGATGTTTGAAAACTAGTTCAGTAATAAAAGTTCTATTACTCGAGGTGCTACTGTAATGGATGATTTTGAAAAAGGCAGTTTCTGAAAGATGGTGTAAGGACAGTAATCATAAGAGGATAAAATCTACAAAATGTTAGGTTTGAACTATGGGATTAAAGAAGGAACAAGGGAGAATTATTAACATTCAATTCAAACAAATTTTAATGTTGGCCAAAGTTTTATTATGTTTTGCTTCATGTTTTAACTGTTCGTAGTTTCTGACAATTTTGAGATTGCATGTTCTGTTGTTGCACGTTTGCATGCATTTCTTGTTTTGAAGATGAACATTTCATTTGCTTATTTAAAAAAAAATAATTCATGAATAATTTTTGTGTTTTCTCCATACAACATATATTTCTTGGATTACCGAATGATGGCTAGAGGCTTGAAATTTCTGATTCTGAAACAGTTTTCGGGTCTCTGACCAGATCCGACACAAACTGGCCTGTCAAATTACAGAAGAAAGCAAGAAGCTTGAAATTGCAAATTTAAGAAGAAGATGGGTCGTACTATCTGTGAAGCGAAAACGAACTGAAAGGCGCTGATCAGCCATGCAGTTAGCTGAAAAGTGTCTTTGTTTTCACATACTGAAATTCTGTTTTTTTCTCATGGCAAGTTTCATATATGTACATGTAGTTGTTTTTAGAAATGTGGACAGAAATATACAATGTAGTTCTTTTGTTCGAGTCAAGTATGATTGTTTAATGAGATACTCTTTTCTTTATTTCCAATGATTGGACATATTAAAGCAATATTTGTTTAAAATGAAGATTGAAGAAGTAGGTACTCATTACAGTTCAACCTCATTATAACAGGCCTCATTACAATGTGGTTTTCAATACAACACAGCCAAGTCATGTCTCCCAAAATGATTTTTTTTGCTATATGTTTGTAAATAAACTCATTATAACACTTTCATTTATAGCGTGGTCTGCAGGGATATTGTTGGCTTGAAAATGAAAGGGGCCATTTCACGAAAAATGCTCAGCTAGAATCACTATTGCCTATCTACTTACATTATAAAACCGGCCCATTATTTCAAAAAGAAGGGGCCATTTTGAAAATTAAAGGGCAATTTTGCCCATGGCCCCTCCCAAAATTAGCCCTGGGTCTGTTTAGACTATGGACAACCTTATTTTCAGCAGTATTAAATTAGTAAATTAGTACCACCAACTTAAGTTTTAATATACAATCGTGCGCAGAAATGGCAACATATGAGCCAGGACGTGAGAAACCCAACAATATGGTTTCCAAACAGGTCCGATACTAACAGGTCTGTACAGTCAGAGAAGATGGCTAGAAGCATGAAAATTTTTTTATATAGGTAGAAGAGGGATTGTCTGCGTCTTTGTTTTCGCATATGCAGATTGTTAGCTCACCTGAGCCGAAGGCTCACAGGTGAGCTTATAGTATACCCATGCTCCGTCGTCCGTCCGTCCGTCCGTCGTCCGTCGTTCACAATTTCAAAGATCTTCTTCTCTGAAACCGCTTGGCCAATCAAAGCCAAACTTCATGTGGAGCATCCTTAGGAAGGGGGAACGAAAGTTTATATAAATGGTTCAGGTCACATGACCAAGATGGCCGCCATGGCTATAAATAGCAAAAACCTTTAAAAATCTTCTTCTCCAGAACCAGTGGGCCGATTTCCATGAAACTTGGTATGTAGCATCGGGGATGTGGGACCATCATAGTTTATATATATCATGACCCTAGTATGACCTTGACCTATTTTACGGCAAGGTCAACTTAGGTCGCCAATGCATTTGAATGGGAAAAAATGGTAAAATGCTATTTAATGGGTAAAACTAACTGGGAATAGGCAAATGGACAGAAGATTAATGTTAATGGAAAACTTTAGCCCCTGGGGGGGTGTCTGCCCCTGGCCCGGGGCTATATACATGTATATTTCCATAATAATGAAACATCTTCTCCCCTGAAACCGCTTGGCCAATCAAAGCCAAACTTCATATGGAGCATCCTTGGGAAGGGGGAAAGAAAGTTTATATAAATGGTCAAGGTCACATGACCAAGATGGCTGCCATGGCTATAAATAGAAAAAAACATTTAAAAATCTTCTTCTCTAGAACCAGAAGGCCAATGATTTTGAAACTTGGTGTGAAGCATCAGTGTCTGGAGCTCTACAAAGTTTATATAAATCATGACCCTGGGATGACCTTGACCTATTATACGGCAAGGTCAACATAGGTCGCTCATGCATTTGAATGGGGAAAAGTGTTAAAATGTCATTTGCAGGGAAAACCTTGCAGGAAATGGGCAAATGGACTTAATTTTGATGATTCTGAAAAAATTTGGACCCCAGGGGTCTGTCTGCCCCCACCCCGGGGCAATATACATGTATATTACAGTGATATTCAAAGATCTTCTTCTCTGAAACTGCTTGGCCAATCAAAGCCAAACTTTATGAGGAGTATTGTTAGGAAGATGGAATGAAAGTATATATAAATGGTCAAGGTCACATGACCAAGATGGCTGCCATGGCTATAAATAGCAAAAACCTTTAAAAATCTTTTTCTCCAGAACCAGAAGGCCTATGATTTTGAAACTTGGCATGAAGCATCAGGCAATGGGGCTCTACAAAGTTTATATAAATTGTGACCCTTGGGTGACCTTGACCTATTTTACGGCAAGGTCAACTTAGGTCGCCCATGCATTTGAATGGGGAAAATTGTTAAAATGTCATTTGAAGGGCAAAACTTGCAGTAAATTGGCAAATGGACTAAAGTTTTATGTTTTCAAAAAGAAATTGACTCCAGGGGTTGCTCTGACCCGGCCCTGGGGTTATATACATGTATATTATCATTCTAGTCAAACAAGTTTATTGGTATATATCTTGGGTTTCAGGTGAGCGTTTACAGGACCATTGGTCCTCTGGTTGGTTTTCTCATGATGTGGCTCATATGTCAACTTGTCCCAAATAAAATGTTAAAATCTGTGACTATAAATTTATTTAGATTTTGATAGATGTGTGTATGTCATCACCACATGAATTTAAAGGGATATGAAGACAAAAATTTGTTTTTTAAAATTTCCTGTTTGCCATACTACAGAAGCTTTCACAGAGGAACAAAAGTTCTAAAACATGAGTCAGTTGATTGAAAATATGTTTTATGAGAAGCAAATTTTACATTTTCAGGAAGAAAGTTCATGCCCAGAGGAAGTTTGCCCAGGGGTCTCACCCCTCCACCCCATCAGAGACACCCTCCAAACCCAGGTTTAAGGCGTCACCAGTACGACTGTTTCCTGTTAGACCAAAGACAGAAGACTTCCTTACGTATCTGTGCTTTAGAGGTATTGAATTATTAAATGTGCTGTGTGATTTATTAAATAATTCATAATTGTGGAAACTAAGAACAGGTTTACATCATTGCCATTTGACTTTTTGGTGTTAGATTAAAGACAGATGACTTTCTAACATATCTGTGCTTTAGAGGTAGGATTTATTGAAGTTTCTTGGTGAAGCAATACATGATGATAATCCTGTGCTTCTTCACTTGTCACTCATCTGACAGCTTGTACTAGCTTTGTGGTTTAGTATACATTATGCAGACAGCAATGACTGGTCAGTGGTCATACCAGTTAGACACTCAGGGCTCATCACAGTCTTTGGTGTAAACTGGGGTTAAAATCCCAAGAATGTGACTTACATTCTCTGCAGTCATTTAACATTGTTAATAATCAAGTATTTGTCTAAGAAAAATTTGTATACTCATTAAAATGAAAATATTTTTTGTATACGTAATCAGTATTTGAGCCGCCTCATGAGAAAACTGATACATGTAATCTGCATATGCAAAACCAAAGGGGCAATTATTGCAAAGCTGATGAACGCCTTTGTTTTCGCATAGTATGATTCCTCTACTTTCTAAATCCAAAATTTCCAGTCTCTAGCCATCTGTGCTTGTACAGCTCGGTTTGTGTTGGACCTTTTCGGAAACCACATTGTTGGTTTTCTCATGATGCGGCTTATTTAGTAAAGTTGATCTTTTTGTAGGTACAAACTTGCTGCCACCACACCTAGACCTGTTGAATGTGACCCAGTATACAGAGAACATAGAACCATCCACCCCCTCCAATAATGGACGTCCTGGGCATACAAGGGAGAGCTCTCCGGCTTCCAGCAGTACCATCAGCCACACTAATGAGGATAGTGTAGATATACCTGATTTAACACCTGTGAGTTTTTATGCCCCCAACTTCAAAGAAGTTGAGGGGGCATATTGGTTTGGGTCTGTCCGTCCAGTCCAGTCTGTGATGCGTGAGTAACACTTAGCACTCGGTCAGGAACTGTTAGAGCTAGGATCTTGAAATTTGGTATGTAGTTTGTATATGAAAATTAAGAGGACCCGTATTTTTTTTTTCAGGTAAATTCAAGGGGCTAGGGGCCCATTCTGTGAGAGTTATTTCCCTTTTTAATTCTTGATAAAGTGAATAGATAGTGGCTACCTTGTGTGCGCAACTCCTCCTACAGTTTTATTCCGATTCTCCTGAAACTTTACAGATGTTGTGACCATGCTTTGAAGATATGCATGTGGTTTGGAATTAATTTTTGTCACTTTTTTTGCAATTTGAACTTAGCCATTTTTTGGGCATTTTCACAATGAAAGTGAATGGGCAGTGGGTACCTTGTGTGCGCAACTCCTCTTACAGTTTCATGCCAATTAATTTAAAACTTTACATGTGTTATGGGCATGGTCTGAAGATATGCATGTGGTTTGGATATAATTCTTGGATTATTTTTTGTCATTTTTTTTACAATTTGAACTTAGTCATTTTTTCGGGCATTTTAGTGAATGGATAGAGGGTACCTTGTGTGCGCAACTCCTCATACAATTTAATTCCGATACTTTTGAAACAATTTGAACTTAGTCATTTTTTTGGACATTTTTACATCTTGAAAGTGACTTACCAGTTGGGGGCATAGTGTTTCATAAACACATTTTCTAGTATTACTTTGCTGTGTGGTAAGTTCAACATAGAACCCTCCATTACGAGAGTTTTCCTGCCTCTAGCAGTACTTATGAGGATATACCAAATTTATTACCTGCAGGTTTTGAATTTGTTTGAAATTTATATAGATATATTTATGAAAGACCAACAAGGCTAAGCCTTTGCAAAAATTACATGTATCTCCAAAGTGGTGCTTCCAGTTTCAAAGAAGGCCTGAGATTTCATCATACTCATGAATCTTAGTATGTATGTTCTCCATCTACTTGGCATTGATCTTATTTGGTGTGTTGAAAGTAAATTATTTTCCTACAAGTAACATTATTAACATTGATTAATACCCAGGAAATGGAGGCTCCATCCCAACATTACTGAGAAATTGTTCACTTGGACATTTAACCACACAACAAACATAAATTGTAGTTACAAGAATTTATTTGAGTATTTAACGGTGTTAAAGTTTCATTCTTACGACAGTTTGTAATTACTTGACCTAATTTCTGTTGTTACATTGCAGAGATCACAGACTCCAAACAGAAAAGCAGCAAGAGCCAGTGCCAGTACACCAGAAACTGCCAGAGGGTTTTTACGCTACCCTAGCAGCAATGGTAGGCACTCAGGGACCAAAGCCTCACCCCTGTCTAGAGATAAAGTGTCCCAGGATGTCTCGAGCAGAACACGATACGGCGATAGATTTTCTCCAGCGAGTCGGGTCCTGAAGATGCCTAGGAAGGAGAGCCCAATAAAGCTTGGGACAACTGCGGCAGACAGATTGGCTTTAAAGCGGAAAGCCATGGCAACGCTAACTGCGGCCAAGAAGACGGATAAAAGCCACAGGAGTGGTAAAATGTTCAAGAAGGCATTGTCTGAAGGAGAAATGATGAAAAGAAAGGTAATAGAAGGGTTTGGGGCAGAGATTAATGTAGATATTGATGTTGTGGCTAATGATGATTCTGAATCTGAACCTATAGATGTTGTAAATATTGTAGACAGTAGTGTTGACGATGATGATAACAGTGAAGAAGTAGACAGTTATCTTGATGATGATGATAACAATGTTGAAGAGTCTCATTCTTGTGAGCTTGATTATGATGTTGATATGAGTGGTTGTTGTGATTTGAATCCGTTGGTTGATGATGACGCATGTGAATGCTTTGGTTGCTTTGATAATATTGTTGATGATCCATTTGAAGGTTTGAGCAAGTTTCAGTATGATATCAATAATAACTCGGAAACTGTACATAAGATGATGACAGGTTTTGATGCTAATCTCATGTATTGTAACACAAACACTGAGTCTCAGCAATCTGAGATAGACAGTATGAATGAATCTTGTGAAACTAATATTGATGTAGAAAATATTTCCATGAATGACGATTTATTTGGGACAAGGTCCACCGATGAGATGTTTACTGACTTTGAAAAAAACATAACATGTTCTGTTGGCAAACCTGAGGTTACAGCAAAAGTTGGTTTAGCTAATATGCTTGACAATGCTGACAGAACATCTAAGACTAAAGGTATTAGAGAAACTTCCCAACCAGAGAATGTCCACATAAAACTGGATACCTGGTGTAATAAAGGTTCAGTACCTGTAGTACAAAAGACAGATGTAGACTTTGTTTCCGCTCTCTTTAATCCATTATCCTCAGACTTAGATGAAAGCATTGATATTCCTGTGTTAGATGAAGTAAGCTTGGATGATTCTATTGATTTAGATGAAATGCTGAATTATGATGAAACTGAAGAACTGAGTTTAATTGGGCCGGAAGCTGTTAAAAAGAAATCCTCTGAGAGAACTGGGCAGCTAAGCAAACAGTGTGCTAAAGATGGACTGGATATGAATAATAATACAGCAGACAATAAGGGTAAAAGTTATGTAGAGACCAAAATGGTTGAAGCCAACAAAGGAACTATGAAACAAATGTACATAAAAAGTAACTCATTGTTCAAGCCAGCTTTCAACACTTCTCCAAAACCACTATTCAAAGGGATCATTGAGCTTGCATCAGGCATTACAGGTCCAAAAGTGAAGCCTTCAATAATAGGTCCTGCCGTGATTTCACAAGATCATGCTTACTCAAAAATCAAGAAACCAGTCCATTTCAGTTTAAGGTCAAATAATATGACTTTGAAATATAAGGAGGTCCAGTCTATGTTCATGGGATCTCAGTCTCTGAGTGTTGTCAAATCCCTTAATCATCTGAATTGTGCTCCGCTTAAAGCAATAAATGTTGGTCATGAAAACAAGATTAAAGAAGTGGCCTCACTTAGTCCTTGTAATAAAACGGTTGAAATAAGCAATGGTGGATTAATGGAAAAGTTTAAACAAGATGAAAGTAAAGAAACACCATTAGTTAAGCTAGAGGATGATTTCAATGCACCAATAGATAATACAAGTGCAGAAAAAATAGATATCAAACAGGCAGAAGCTCCATATGTAAATGAATTGCTAGAGTGTAAGACAGGAGACAAAAACTCGAAAGAATTTGTGATACACGTTCATGGGCCTGACTTGAATAACAACCAGAATTATAAAGAGCTTGATAAACAGGAAACTAGATCCCATTCTGGGGCTAAAGAAGGCATAGAATCAGAAAATTCTAAAGGCTTTGCTGGTCAAGGGAAAGATGGCTGCAGCTTGTTAGAACCTGGACCACACTTTATCAGGGTACTGAGGGGAAGGAAAGTCCTGCAGGTTGTATATCTTGTTCAAGTTTTCAAGTTCTCAAGTTCTGTTACCTTGTTCCAGTTTGTTGTTTGATGTTAATTGTTCAAGAATGTTTAAAATTGTTAATTTGACTATTAATTGTTAGACTCAATGTTTATTGTTCAAGACTGTTTATTGTTAAAAATTCTTTATTGTTAAACTCATTGTTTATCATTTTGAAACTACATGTATTTATTGTATCTGTTGATGTTTATTGGTCAAGACGATTTGAGTCTGTTAATATTTGATCATTGTTTATTATTCAGTTTTGTTACTTTTAGAAAGTATTAATTGGTTTCTTGAATTGGGTTTCTTTGCATGAAAACCAAAATTTTGCATTACATATGATGTATAGTTTATCAGATCATGTTTTATTACATGTATGTTGGAGGATTTATATTATTCAGGCAACAAATAAGTCACTGATCAGACTGCACAGCTGTTGGGACTTGTCCGTATGTCAGTTGTTAGAACAGGCTTTATGTACTTTACCGTTTTGCTTGTTACAATTTTAATCTGTTAAATTGCCTTCCCCTGCATGATATAAGCTGCATCGTGAGAACGGATTTTTGCCTATGCAAAAATAAAGGTGCAGATCCACTTCGCAGTAACTGCAAAGCTGATCAGCGCCTTTTTTTTTTCCACACGGATAGTACAATTTCTCTTCTTCTTAAATCTGAAATTTCAAACAGGTCGGTTTGTGTCAGTCCATGTCGGAAACCCCGAAGACCGGTTTTCTCGCGTTGCGGCTCATATAAACTGGTGATGGGTTTATTGTTAAGACACATGTATTGTCTTCTTTAATTTTGTTACATGCCATTGTTTTTCAATTAAAACATAGATAACAAAACTGGATGATGGGCCCGCACATTTGAAACATTATGGTGAAGATTTGATTCCATTTTTTCTGCCGATTCACTATCGGTTAATGGTGAAAAAATGTGCCAAGTTCTAGTATAGAAAGACAGTGATCTAAGTACTGGCCCACTACTGGAAGGCTTTC
Source organism: Rugalucina vietnamica (assembly GCA_964017185.1). Lineage (NCBI taxonomy): Eukaryota > Metazoa > Mollusca > Bivalvia > Lucinida > Lucinidae > Rugalucina > Rugalucina vietnamica. Next base: position 47,863,307 of record OZ024877.1, read on the forward strand.
CCAAGAACAGTATAGCTAGGATATCAGACCATCTAGACATGACCTCTGCTATTTACTGTAGACATTATTCATTAATTTTATTAATTTAAACTAAATTGAGCTTTCTTAAGGTAAGCTTTCATAGTATCTGTACATGAACAAAACAATCGAAAATATAAGCGACCCTTATTATTGGTTTCAATTTCAGGCCAACCTTAGAGACAGACATCCAATCACAATGCAGAGAATTGAAAAAGGCCACTCCCCTTCAAGATCTAACCACTCCCCTTCAAGATCCAACCAGTCAAAGAAGAGGAAATCATCATCTGACCTGTCACATGACTCACCTCCATCACCCGTCAAAAGAATGAGAAAACTCAGATCAAGTGAAAGAGTAAGGAAAATGTTGAAAGCCCAGGCAAAGACTAATTCTGAGAAACCTGTATCTAAGAAATATTACTCTGAATTTTATGAAACTCATCCAGTCAAAAAGCTAGGGACCAATGTTAGAGCAAAACCAGTCAAACACAAAGGCCCTGTGACAAGAGCCTCTTCTCACCTTAAATCAATGTTGACCTCTGCCAAGCTTGCTGCAACAAGAAAACTGAGAATGTTGAAAAGGGCTCATCAGACACCAAGAAGGGATCAAAGAAGTCTGGCACATGCTGGTGATAGGAGGAGCTGGAGCAGTGGTGGAACACCAAAGAGTAGTCCAGATTCATCTTACAGTAAAAGTAGTGGCAGCCCATCACCTAGGACAGGTAACAGCAGGAAAGCATGTCCGTGCAATAAATACCCCACTAAACCCCACTTTTATATAGCAAAGGGGTTTGCCTATTTTTAGCTCACCTGAGCCGTTAGACTCACATGATCCGTCGTCCGTTGTCCATCGTCCGTCCGTCCACAATTTCAAAGATCTTCTTCTCTGAAACCACTTGGCCAACCAAAGCCAAATTTTATATGAAGCATCTATAGGAAGGGGGAACCAATGTATATATAAGAAATCCAGGTCACATGACCAAGATGGCCGCCATGCCCATATATGGTAAAAACCCTTCAAAAATCTTCTTCTCCAGAACCTATGGACTGATTTCAACGAAACTTGGCATGAAGCATTGATGGCTCAAGCACTACAATGTGTATATAAATCATGACCCTGTGATGACCTTGACCTATTTTACGGCAAGGTCAACATAGGTCGCTAATGCATTTGAATGGGGAAAACTTTTGAAATGTCATTTAAAGTCATTTAAAGTAAAAGTCTTGCAGGAAATGGGCAGTAGGACTGAATATTAATGTTGGACCCCAGGGGCTCATATGCCCCCACCCCGGGCAATATACATGTATATTGCCATAATATTCAAACATCATCTACTCTGAAACCGCTTGGCCAATCAAAGCCAAATTTTATGTGAAACATCAATAGGAAGGGGTAATCAATGTGTATATGAATAATCCAGGTCACATGACCAAGATGGCCGCAATGCCCATATATGGTAAAAACCCTTCAACAATCTTCTACTCCAGAACCGGTGGATCGATTTCAAAGAAACTTGGCATGAAGCATCGATGGCTCAAGTACTACAATGTATATATAAATCATGAACCTGTGATGACCTTGACCTTTTCTTATGGCAAGGTCAACATAGGTCGCCAATGCATTTGAATAGGGAAAACTTTTAAAATGTCATTTAAAGTGAAAGTCTTGCAGGAAATGGGCAGTTGGACTGAATATTAATAATTTTGAAAAAAAAATCGGACCCCAGGGGCTCATCTGCCCCCAGCCGGGGCAATATACATGTATATTACCATAATATTCAAACATCTTCTCCTCTGAAACCGCTTGGCGAATCAAAGCCAAATTTTATGTGAAGCATCTATGGAATGGGGGAATTAATGTATATATAAATTATCTAGCTCACATGACCAAGATGGCTGCCATGGCCATATATGGTAAAAACCCTTCAAAAATCTTCTCCGAATCTGGTGGACCGATGTCAAAGAAACTTGGCATGAAGCACCAATGGCTGAAGTACTACAACGTATATATTAATTTTGACCCTGTGATGACCTTGACCTATTTTATGACAAGGTCAGCATAGGTCGCCAATGTATTGGAATGGGGAAAACTTTTAAAAAGTCATTTCGTTGGCTCGTTGACAAAACCTCGTAACTGCACTTTTTTCAAAAAATCGTTTTTTCAAATTCAGCTTGTGACAAAGCCTTGTAGGTTATGTCCAATGGGAAGTTAGTTTTTCGATGACCTTACAAAACCTCGTAACTACAAATGGTAAACGAACTTGAAAAAAGGTGACAAAACCTCGTATATGCAATTTCAAAACATTTAAATACAAGAAAATCTTTATTTTTTAGATATGCAAAAGTTGCATATGTATGATTTCTCATAAATGCATTCTTTAATTCATCATAAGAATCTGCTTCTAGCTTTCATTTATCAAGTTTTGTATATACGACAATTTGTAAACATGCATATTTATATATCATTTATATACAAGTTTTAGTTTTTTGCTTCTCCTGAAAAATTTGTTTTTTTGCAGTTACGAGGTTTTGTCAACGAGTCAACGATTTGAGGTGAAAATTTTGCAGGAAATGAGTAGTAGGACTAAATATTAATGATTCTGAAAAAATTGGACCTAAGGGCTCATATACCCACACCCCGGGGCATATATATGTATATAACCATAATATTCAAACATCTTCTCCTCTGAAACCACATGGCCAATTGAAGCCAAATTTTATGTGAGGCATCTATAGGATGGGGGAACCAATGTGTATATTAATAATCTAGGTCACATGACCAAGATGGTCGCCATGCCCATATATGGTAAAAACCCTTCAAATATTTTCTTCTCTGAAAACAATAGATTGATTTCAATGAAACTTGGTGTGAAGCATCCATGGCTAAAGTACTACAATGTATATATAAATTGTGACCCTGTGATGACCTTGACGAAGTTTATGGCAAGGTCAACATGGGTTGCCCATGCATTTGAATGGGGAAAACTGTTAAAATGTCATTTGAAGGGAAAAGTCAGCAAGAAATTGGCAAATGGACAGAATATTGATTATTCTGAAAAAAGAAAACGGCCCAAGGGCTTCATCTGCCCCTGCGCTGGGGTTAAATACCATAATATTCAAACATGTTTATTGGTATATGCAGCAGACTCAGGTGAGCGTTTACAGGACCATTGGTCCTCTGGTTCTTATTTTTGATGCAAAACAGAGATTGTGGGTACTCATAAGAACCGCCTCGCCGAGGTGGTTCTAACGTGTACCCACAATCAATGTTTTGAACAAACATATTCTAAATATCAAAATTTTTCCAAAGAAATTTTTGATTTTTTAATGCTAAAAAAAAATTCTGTATATTGCATGGGCAAATTTTTATAATGAGAATTTCAAGTTAAAAAGTAGATCAGCAAATAAATGAGTTGTCATTAGAATTTAGAAAAGACAGGGCAAGATGATTTTTCTGAATTTGATTTAAGCCTGTGCGTGAGAAAACCAACAATTTGGGTTCCGACCAGGTCCGACACAAACAGACCTGTACATTTACAGAGAAGAGCTTGAAGCTTGAAATTTCGGATTTAAATAAAAAAGGAACTGTACTATCCGAGTAGCGAAAACAAAGACGGTGATCAGCTTCGCAGTTACTGCGAAGCTGATCTGCGCCTTTGTTTTTGCCTATGCAGTTTGTTGGTTTTCCCATGCAACGGCTCATTTACTAGATTTAGAAACTAAAAGTTGATAAAATTCAGACATGTTATAATATAGATCAGCTGGCTAACTGTCATTCCGCTCCACTTCGGTACCTCGTTCCACTTCCCTGACAGCTTAGCATAGGTTGCATTTAAACCTTGGTCGAACAGATTGCGGATTTCGTAAGCGACTTGCAGCTATGCTATTTTGCTATCAATCGTATTAGTTTTGTTGTGCATTTGTATCAGTGCCGAAGATCTTCCAGTAAACACATAATATTTCCTGAAACGTTTAAATTAATGTAGAAAAAACAAACGATTTTCGACTTTGATTCATAATTTTACAGTAGTCTCCCCTGATCTATTTATAGACGTCTTTGTGAAATTTTCCATAGAAAAAATGAAGTATTTTATGATTCTGCGTACTTTGACAACTAGAATATTTATAATTTATGTCATATATGTAAAAAAAGATCTAACATAAGTTAGAATAAAACAGTTTTGCAGTTTTGCTGAATTTTCATTTTCGACCAAGGGCTGAATATAGCCCATTTCCGTCGGTATGGAGAGATTTAACGGAATACCGATGGAAATATTCCGTCTAGTTATAATACACCAACTATATTCATAACTTTTTTCAGCAAAGCATGTTTCTTTATGATGCTGTCATATTGTGATAGTTTTGTTATTTATGAAAGTATATTATGTTGTGAAGTGAAGTGAAGTGAAGTGAAAGTCTTTATTTATAGAGGGTAGTTCGTTTGGCATTGCCAATCTTCCACGAGGCCCTCTATTAAACAAATTAAAATACAGACATACATTTAACAAAAATATACTTGTACAATAAACCACCCCGTAGGAAAATCAACAATGTAACACCGGTAACCTTGACCAGCTCTCTCATAAAGTTAGAAGATGCATAGCAGCCAATGAAGATGACAAGGTCGTTCAGAAACATTGATATAAGTAACATTATTGACCCTCCTATGGTGTGGTTCTATGATTTATGACTGTTAAAAAATACATCACATCATTACACCAGCAATGAAAAAATAATTAATTTGCATATAAACACATCAGTGAGATTATTATTAAACACTTGCTTTAAAATGCAAGAAACTCTTAAATCAAACTGTTGAAAATTATTGACTAATAACATGCGTTACATAGAGATGCAAAATATTACAATATCACCTAGTTATCAAAATATGGCGGTGGGGTTGTTTTACGCAGCATATTACAAAATGTATGTGCATTATATTATTACACGAACTAACCCTGTTTCATCCAAGCCTTACACTTGTTAACAAAACTGTCTAGTGATTTCGATGTTTTAATTTCCAATGGAATACTATTCCAAATGATAGCCCCTGAATAAGACAAACTGTTCTTAAAAAGATTAAGTTTAGGCTTTGGTATTAAGAAATTTTTATTAGTCACCGATCTCAGACTGGTTATAGTGTCATCAGATGCACTTCTCATTTGAAACAAATTAATTAGATATGTAAGTGTTGAATAAAATTCTATTTGAATGTGACGGCACTCTCTTGTATTTGCAGGTTTGAATGGATCTCCCAAGCAGAATGGAACTTCAAAACAGAGTCCAAGTCCAACGAAGTCAGAGCCATTCCCTAAAGACAGAGAGAAGGCCAACATAGTCCAGTGTCCAACATTCCATCCCACTGATGAACAGTTTAAAGACCCGTTAGAATACATACAGAGTATATCGGCCAAAGCGGAGCCTTATGGGATATGTAAAATAGTTCCACCACCAAGCTGGAAGGTACATGTAGGCCTTTTTTGATTTATGGCCTACAAAATAAATTGAGTGACCCTTAACTTATTGTGATGAGCATAGTTTAGTTAATTACACAGTCTAGAGACCCGTTAGAATACATGCAGAGTATATTGGCCAAGGCTGAGCCTTATGGGATATGTAAAATAGTTCCACCACCTAGCTGGAAGGTACATGTAGACCTTTTTAGATGTATTTTATGGCCAACAAAATTAAGTGGCCCTTAATTTTTGAGGATAATTAAGTTTCCTAATTATACAGTGAAGAGACCCATAAGAATACATACAGTCTAAATCAGCCAAAGCAGAGCCTTGTGGGATATGTCAAATAGTTCAAAGCCAATGTGGAAGGTACATATAGGCCCTTTTATTAACGAAGTTTAAACCCTTTGCGAAAATTTATCAGATTTTGCAGGTCTCTGTGTTCGTAATAGCCTTATCTGGGTTTAACATATTTACTGCCACTGACGTCGTACGGGTGTACCGGTATGTCTGGGGTTTGAGTCTATGTTTGTCTCTCTTACAGATGGAAAGCAGGGTGATAGATGATCTGAGATTTACATGTCAGAATCAACACATACACAAAATGTTACACAGGTATACACCACACCATAACTTGTATTTCTATGAGCCGCCGCATGGTAAAACCAACAATCTGCATAAGCAAAAACAAAGGCGCAGATCAGCTTCGCAGTAAATGCAAAGCTGATCAGCACCTTTGTTTTCGCTACGTGCATAGTACAATTTCACCACTTTCTAAATCTGAAATTTCTAGCCTCTAACCATCTTCTGTGGCTGTAAAGGGTGGTTTGTGTCGGACATGGTCGCAAACCCAAATTGTTGGTTTTCTCATGCAGAGGCTCCTATGATTTTCGGCCTGTTTAAAGGAATACACTCACAAAGTTTCTCAGTCATTTAAGAATAAAGTGGTTTAGGCCGGTCGTAGTCGCCAAATATATGTTCTTTTCTCATGCTGGAAGCTTTATTATTGTAATGATATTAAATATGCTATAGAATTTTATGTTGAATGACCACTAATGGCATGTATAGAACCACATATACGAGTAGTTGTGTGATACTTTGTACTACTGTTGTGTATTGATATCTTGTATGTTTGTGTCAGATGAAAAAAATAAAAAATTACAAAAAAAAAAAAAATTAAATAAAGTGGTGAGAGAGACAAACATTTTGCAACAATTTTATGAAAATCGGTCCAACAGTTTTGTCGTTATGGCCATTTTAAAATTTTACGATGGCGGTATATGGCGGTCGCCATTTTGTTTAGCAAGTCACGTGATCAAAATTGTAAAATGCTAATTTACACCACATGACTCACATTTTACACTTCAAAAGTGAACAAGATTGTTTCAGTGAATGAGAGGAAAGTATTTTGTCAACTTATTCAGTTATATTTGCACGGAAATGGCTGATATTTGTAATTTTATGATTGTGAGGGAGTGACGTCATACACTCACAGCCTCGTTTTGGACTCAAACCACCAAAATGTTTAAAACCATATATTTTTCTTATTTCTTTATCGATTTTCATGAAATTTGCTGCAAAATGTCCAGCTACCTTTAGGCTTTTATATAAGATCAATGTATAAGTTTGTGATCCTATTCCTTTAAAGTCCGCCTGGAACGAGCATGAGAATGAAAGCTTTTATGTGTATGAAAATGTGATGAGGCTGTAAAATATAGTGCACCATTATTTCTTTTGTTTGTGCACAATTTATGCAATTATAGGGATCAAAAATGATATTGTCATTTATTAACATTGGCTAGTGAATGTTTATGAATGGAAAATCACGTTTGATCCCTATATTAACATATTTCCAGATGGGGCCCCAATGCAGACAGAATGGAAGCTATCAAACGGCATTTTGAGTCCACGGGAACAGAGAAATTTCAGTTTCCACAGGTAAGTTTCAGCATTTTCACTATATCAGCAGGATGGATGATTGAATAGATGTTAAAACCTTGAAATTTTAATGATTTGGGGTGTTTAGATATTTATGAGAAATACACATTATTAGTAGCATTATCTGATGGGCACAATACAAAAGACCAGGCCCCGAGGTTATAAAACTTTTTTCATGCTCAGCTCAGCTGAGACTAAAATTTATCCTGCTCATAAATGTTAAAATGCCAACAATTGTTGGCATTTTAACATTTATAAGCAGGATAAATTACAGGCTTTGGAGTTTTAAACCTTCAATTTCAATATACGAGGGGAAAGCAAAAAGTTCGTGGACTTTGTCAATAAAATCAAAAGTACATATGCGAATTCTCTGAAATTACTGTATGTTTGCGATCAATTTAATACAAACAAGCATAGAAAGTTTCAGACAAATCGCTTGATAAACGTCGTTTCTATGGCAATTTATTTGAGGCCTGTTAGCGCTACCCGGAGCACGCCAAGACGTTAACGTCATTTGTCAACGGGTTTTCTGTATACGCTGGCCGAGTCAAAAGTTCCTATAAAAACATTATTTCTCGTTCGACTTCAAGCAAATGTTCATATATTTATTCTCCATCCGTGAAGGATTACAGTAGAAAGTTTAAGGCGAATCGCTAGAAAAATTTAGTTTTTATAACAATTTCTGCGACAGACACTAGAATTATACGGGGTATACCATGACGTTAAAGTTGTTCCCGTAGATTTTTGTGCTTACTTGTTGTTTTTAACAGCTATTTCGTTGTGACTAACACTTTGCACATCATTGAACACTAGTGTATGCTTCAGTTCTGATGTGTCTCTAGCTGTTTGTAACAAATCAGATGTTTCTTTAGGTTTCATTCGGAAGTCTCGCACAAATTTTATTGATGTGCAAGTTTCCGCCATTAAACAGTAACGTCATTTTTACTAAATTTTTGCTTAGACTTGTCTTTCAAAAAGTGTCGCTGTAGCGTTGTCTTTCGAATGCGAGAACTGCAATTTCACACTTCAAGCCGAATTTCATCATTATCAATATTTTCATAATTTAAGGAGATTTAGAAATGACATTTTTTTAAATATTTTTATATTTATAAACACGTAAACAGAGATTTTACGGCGTGCTCCGGGGTAGCAAATCCCACGTGTTTGTCGATGTAATTTGACCAATCAAAAATTAGATTTGACAAATAACATTTTACATGAATGTCGGCAATAGACCATTATTACACTTGTGAAAATACGAAAACAATCGGACGTCAATTATAAAAGTGACTAAGAAAGTCCACGAACTTTTTGCTTTCCCCTCGTATTTGGACTATTTCAGTATTTATGAGGAATTGAAATTTCAAGCTCAGCTGAGTTGAGCATGAAAAAAGTTTTATAACCTCGGCACCAGGTCCCAAGGCTATAGAACTTTTTTCATGCTCAGCTCAGCTGAGACTAAAATTTATCCTGCTCATAAATATTAAACTGTTGGCATTTTAACATTTATTAGCAGGATAAATTACAGTCTTTGGTGACCTAAACATTAAATTGCAATTTATTTGGACTATTTCGGTATTTATGAGCATTTTAAATTTCATGCTCAGCTGAGTTGAGCATGAAAAAAGTTTATAACCTCAGGGCCAGGTCATACAAGACGAAAGTAAAGTATGATCCCGTTCTTCCTGGTGCATTCACGAGAAGTGATCTGACTCATTATAAGGTCAAGACACTTAACTTTTTATCATATGTATGATCTATAATTATACATATATCCAAAAAAAATATAAACAGCACCACTTAGAAATTCAACAAAATTGTCACAACATTGTGACTGCGATGAAAACAAAGTTGTATCATTTGATGATTTAACATTATGTTAATAGTTACCCAAGAGCAGGATAATATGAGTTGCATTGCGAGAAAACATGATTTTTGCCTATGTGAAAACAAAGGCGCAGATCTTCGCTACACGGATAGTACAATCCCTCTTCTTCTTAAATCCAAAATTTCAAGCTTATTGCTTTCTTCTGTGACAGGCCGGTTTGTGTCAGACCTGGTCGGAAACCCCGAAGACCGGTTTTCTCACATCCCGGCTCATATGAGCTCATAGAAGACGGGCCTATCAACAGGTGGTGGGGTGGGCGGTAGCATAGTAGTAGAGCGGCAGCCTCCAAATTGAGAGGTCTTTAGGGTAAACCCCTTTGGCTCCTGGTTATATCCTTGAGCAAGGCACAGTAATTATATCCAAAGTACTTGAAGCATTTACATGTACTCCATATATTGACATGACTGAAAAATTGTTGACTGGGATTTGAAATCCACACAAAGAACAATCAGTAGGTGGGTCAAAAACTGGAGTATACCTGTGAAAAACAATTGTCACACCCACAAGCAGAACTTTTGCCTCATCTGGGAGTTCAAACCTACACTGGACACTGCAGTGAACTGATCAAATGAGCCACATCATGAGAAAACCAACATATTGCGTATGCGAAAACAAGGACGCAGATCAGCTTTGCAAAGCTGATCAGCAACTTTGTTTTCACTATAGTGATAGTACAAAAACTCTACTTTCTAAATCCAAAATTTCCAGCCTCTAGCCATCTGTGCTTGCACAGCACGGTTTCGAAAACCATATTATTAGCTCACCTGAGCCGTCAGGCTCACAAGGTGAGCTTATAGTATAACCATGCTCCGTCGTCCGTCGGTCGTCCGTCCGTCGGTCGTCCACCATTTTCAAAGATCTTCTTCTCTGAAACAGCTTGGCCAATCAAAGCCAAATTTTACATGAAGCATCTATGGGAAGGGGCAACCAATGTGTATATAAATAATCCAGGTCACATGACCAAGATGGCCGCCATGCCCATATATGGTAAAAACCCTTCAAAAATCTTCTTCTCCGGAACCACTGGACCGATTTCAACCAAACTTGGCATGAAGCATCGATGACTCAAGCACTACAATGTGTATATAAATCATGACCTTGCGGTGACCTTGACATATTTTACGGCAAGGTCAACATAGGTCGCCTTTGCATTTGAATGGGAAAAATTGTTAAATTGTCATTTAAAGGAAAAATCTTGCAGAAAATGAGCAGTAGGACTGAATATTAATGATTCTGAAAAGCACTACAATGTATATATAAATCATGACCTTGTGATGACCTTGACCTATTTTACGGCAAGGTCAACATAGGTCGCCAATGCATTTGAATGGGGAAAACTTTTAAAATGTCATTTAAAGTGAAAGTCTTGCAGGAAATGGGCAGTAGGACTGAATATTAATGATTCTGAAAAAAATTGGACCCCAGGGGCTCATATGCCCCCACCCTTGGGCAATATACATGTATATTACCATAATATTCAAACATCATCTCCTCTGAAACCGGTTGGCCAATCAAAGCCAAATTTTATGTGAAGCATCAATAGGAAGGGGTGATCAATGTATATATAAATAATCCAGGTCACATGACCAAGATGGCCGCAATGCCCATATATGGTTAAAACCCTTCAAAAATCTTCTTCTGCAGAACCCGTGGATCGATTTCAAAGAAACATGGCATGAAGTATCGATGGCTCAAGTACTACAATGTGTATATAAATCATGACCCTGTGATGACCTTGACCTTTTTTTATGGATAGGTCAACATATGTCGCCAATGCATTTGAATAGGGAAAACTTTTAAAATGTCATTTAAAGTGAAAGTCTTGCAGGAAATGGGCAGTAGGACTGAATATTAATGATTCTGAAAAAAATTGGACCCCAGGGGCTCATCTGCCCCCACCCCGGGGCAATATACATGTATATTACCATAATATTCAAACATCTTCTCCTCTGAAACCGCTTGGCGAATCAAAGCCAAATTTTATGTGAAGCATCTGTGGAATGGGGGAATTAATGTACAGTTCAACCTCATTATAACGCGCCTCACTATAGTGCAGTTTTCAATATAACACGGCCATGTCATGGCTCCCAAATTAATTATTTTGTTATATATCTATTGTAAATAACCTCATTACAACACGGTTCACTTATAACACGGTCTGTTTCCATGGACCCCAAAGATAGGGTTATAATGAGGTTGACCTGTATCTAGTTCACATGACCAAGATGGCTGCCATGCCCATATAAGGTAAAAACCCTTCAAAAATCTTCTTCTCCGAATCTGGTGGACCAATTTCAAAGAAACTTGGCATGAAGCACCAATGGCTGAAGTACTACAATGTATATATAAATCATGACCCTGTGGTGACCTTGACCTATTTTAGGACAAGGTCAACATAGGTCGCCAATGCATTGGAATGGGGAAAACTTTTAAAAAGTCATTTGAGGTGAAAATCTTGCAAGAAATGGGTAGTAGGACTAAATATTAATGATTCTGAAAAAAAAAAATGGACCTAAGGACTCATATGCCCACACCCCGGGGCAGTATACATGTATATTACCATAATATTCAAACATCTTCTCCTCTAAAACCACTTGGCCAATTGAAGCCAAATTTTATGTGAAGCATCTATAGGATGGGGGAACCAATGTATATATTAATAATCTAGGTCACATGACCAAGATGGCCGCCATGCCCATATATGGTAAAAACCCTTCAAATATCTTCTTCTCTGAAACCAATAGATTGACTTCAATGAAACTTGGCGTGAACCATCCATGGCTATAGTACTACAATGTATATATAAATCATGACCCTGTGATGACCTTGACCAAGTTTATGGCAAGGTCAACATGGGTTGGGAAAAACTGTTAAAATGTCATATGAAGGGAAAAGCCAGCAAGAAATTGTCAAATGGACAGAATATTGATTATTCTGAAAAAAGAAAACGGCCCAAGGGCTTCATCTGCCCCTGCACTGGGGTTAAATACCATAATATTCAAACATGTTTATTGGTATATGCAGCAGACTCAGGTGAGCGTTTACAGGACCATTGGTCCTCTGGTTGGTTTTCTGATGACACGGCTCAAATGTTTGAGAGTGATAATGAAATCAAAGACATTACCTACTGGACCATAGGGGCTGCTAGCAGCTAAATTTATTTTCACTAGATTGGTGGAGTAGAAGTTGATCTTGTCAAATTGTATGATGTGGTTCAGAGGTATGGCGGTATGAAGAGAATTTTAGACAAGAAAAAATGGATGAAGGTTGCCGACGCCATGAAAATACCCAAACAGGTACACCTGGACCTCTTTATAACACGGTTCGTTACAACACAATTTTGGAAATAACACTGATCACTGTTGAACCCCAAATGGTCATTTTAGAATAATAATATAGGACCCCAAATGGTCATTTTAGAATAATTTTGCTATATATCGATACATTTTACTCTCATTATAATACAGATTGGATAGCTAACAAGGAAATTTGCTTGGACCCCAACAGTAGTGTTAGAAAAAGGTTGAGGTGTATATGACATCAAAATGCCATATAACTTTCCAGTAGTAATACTCCTTGTTTTAGGACACTCTAAGTACTGTAAGGTCAGAAATTTTTGCTATTTGGGAAAATGTTGGCTTGCAAATTTTAAGTTCTCGAAGAAATACTGTAGTGTTGCGTTTTGTGTCAGTAGTTTGCTGTCAGTGTTTATTATCGCACCTGCTTATAGCAGGGTGCGATATAGGAGTTCAAATTTCCGTCCGTCCGTACGTTCGTTCGTCCGTTCGTTCGTCCGTCCGTCCGTCAACATTTACGTCGAAGTTTAGTTTTCTCGACATCAGAGATAGCTGCGAGTCTGAAACCTTGCATAGTAATTGTCCCTGACATACCCTTCAAGCACGCACCTTAACCCAGTGCCCTTGACCTATATTTCACGGTCCACTGACTTTGAAAATTTTTACGTCGAAGTTTTGTCAACATTTACGTCGAAGTTTGGTTTTCTCAACATCAGAGATAGCTGCGAGTCTGAAACCTTGCATAGTAATTGTCCTTGACATACCCTTCAAGCACGCACCTTAACCCAGTGCCCTTGACCTATATTTCATGGTCTACTGACTTTGAAAATTTTTACGTCGAAGTTTGGTTTTCTCGACATCAGAGATAGCTGCAAGTCTGAAACCTTGCATAGTAATTGTCCTTGACATACCCTTCAAGCACGCACCTTAACCCGGTGCCCTTGACCTATATTTCACGGTCCACTGACTTTGATAATTTTTACGTCGAAGTTTGGTTTTTTCGACATCAGAGATAGCTGCAAGTCTGAAACCTTGCATAGTTATTGTCCTTGACATACCCTACAAGCACGCACCTTAACCCGGTGCCCTTGACCTATATTTCACGGTCCACTGACTTTGAAAATTTTTACGTCGAAGTTTGGTTTTCTCGACATCAGAGATAGCTGCGAGTCTGAAACATTGCATAGTCATTGTCCTTGACATGCCCTTCAAGCACTCACCTTGACCCGGTGTCCTTGAACTATATTTCACGGTCTATTGACTTTGCCCGATGCAGGTGCGATATCGACCTCCGCGGAGTTCTTGTTTTTAATCCAAACTTTGTATTAAACAGCAAATAGGTTGGATTACATTAATGGAAATTATTATACATGTATGGCATTTCTGAGCAGAGCTATTAGGCCAGATCAATTACTTCTTGGTCAGCCCACATATGTGTATAACTTAATCCATTATCATAAGAGCTGCGACGCAAAAATTTCATATTTAAGAAGATGCACGATTGTAATATCCGTGTAGCAAAAACAAAAGTACCGATCAGCTTTGCAGTGAGCTGATCTGCGTCTTTGTTTCTGCATAGGCAAATGTCCGCTTTTCTCATGACACAGCTCATATTTACCATTATTTTTCAGGCCCAAGATCGCATCACCAAGCTTTACTCTGTTTACTGTAAATTTCTCCTGTCATTCGAGACACTGTCGGACGAGGAACAACATAAAATTGAACACAGTGTACAGATGGATAGACAAAAACAGGAAAAACAAAGGACACATAGCAATAGTGCCACTGACAAATGTGTTGAAAAGGTATGGTTGAAATCTTTTAGTGATCCAGAAATATACATTTACATGTATTCTGTTCTAAATAGATAAGAATTGTAAGTTCGGAAAGTTTTGTGCGGCTTGTATTTCATGAATTTTCTATTTCTGGACCCAGTTGTTCAAAGCATCGTTAGCTTAACGATATCGTTAAGACATAAATTTGTTAAGCAAATATCAGCTAAAGTAACAAAAAATAACAGTGTATTTGTAATATTAATGTTTGAAATTTTAACGAAACGTTAACTAACGACGTCGTTAGTTTTGAACAACTGGGCCCTGAACTATAAGGGAGTTTTTGAATTCACAACAATGCAATCATTTAGTCTTGAAAGCCTATAGAAATTCTATATTAGAAAAACTTTGAATTCACGTGGCAAGAAATTTGCAAATATTTTTCAGGAACTGTTCCAATTTTATAGCTTTTGATTGACAATTTAAAACCCACCTATGATGAGTCATATGTTTGTTTAATGCATATTTAGATAAACTACTTTGTATGTCGCGAACATCTGAAAGTACGCTTTAAACATCTTAAGCAATATTAGAAGTCTTGGCTGGAAATCTGCCTTGGAAATTGTAAACTCTGACTGCTCTCCTGGCAGAATTTGTCTGAGGAATATATTCCTAAAGCTATGATGTTATGATATTTTCAACATGTTTTCAGGGAAGAGCTCAGCCATTCAGTGCCTTCAACAGAGCAGCTAGAAATACCCTGGCTATGTTTGGTAGAGAAGACTCAGAGAGCTGCGCTCAAATTGAGGTAAAATGGAGGTGTTGAGTTTGATTGGAAGAGGTTTAGTGTAGTTGCAAAAGAGCATCGTTTTTCAATATCTTCATTCTTGGAGCTTCAAAACATGAAAAGCTTGAAAAAGACTGAGATTTTTTAGAAAGCTTTTTTGCTTTGGCTTATGCTTGAATGGGAAAGTTGTTTGAGAAAGATCAAATAAAAAATTGCCATATGAGCTGCATCGTGAGAAAACCGGATTTTTGCCTATGCGAAAACAAAGGCGCAGATCAGCATCGCAGTAACTGCGAAGCTGATCAGCGCCTTTGTTTTCGCTACACGGATAGTACCATTCCTCTACTTTCTAAATCCGAAGTTTCAAGCTTCTAGCCTGCTTCTGAGAATGTACAGGTAGGTTTGTGTCAGACCTGGTCGGAAACCCCGAAGACCGGTTTTCTCGCGTCGCGGCTCATATCATCTTTTGTGAAGAACTTACAAAGATTGTTGTCCGTTGTTGCTTGTTTGTTCTGTTCTATACCCTTAATAAAAGAACTTACAAAGATATATTTCCGTCTAAAACCTCTGGATGTGTATATTTGGCATACTGTTTAGTAATCTTATGTGATAAATATTGATGAATTTATCTTTAGAATTTTAAATAATGAATTTTAAATAAAATTTGATCAGGGAAAGAGTGAAAGTTCCAATTTCTAGTGTGTGATTTTATGAGGCTCAACCAGGGTGGGGGTCTTTCATCCCAGAAAGAAAAAAAAATGACCTCCCAAGATCCCTAAAAATGCTTTTCCTAAATTCCCTGCTCCATGCTTGCTAAAACCCCAAAATTTTATGCTTGCTCCCCGGAAACCTTAAAATATTTTCTAGTTCTTCCCAGATCCCTGAAAATAAAAGGATCTTTCCCCCAGATCCCCAAACCCCTAATGTGGCCCCTTTTATGAGATGAAATAATTGTTGTCTTTTCTGTATTTACAGTCAGACTACTGGGATTATGTAGAGAGTGGTGAGGACCATGTATGTGTACAAAGTGCCACACTAGATACCAGTATATATGGCAGTATGTTTCCTGTCCGTAGAGATAACCCTTACTCAAGGTATGTTACATAATTACACTACAGACTCAGATATCTTGGGCTATGTAGAGAGTGGTCAGGACCATGTATGTGTACAAAGTGCCACACTAGATACCAGTATATATGGCAGTATGTTTCCTGTCCGTAGAGATAACCCTTACTCAAGGTATGTTACATAATTACACTACAGACTCAGATATCTTGGGCTATGTAGAGAGCGGTGAGGACCATGTATGTGTACAAAGTGCTACACTAGACACCAGTATATACGGCAGTATGTTTCCTGTCCGTAGAGATAACCCTTACTCAAGGTATGTTACATAATTACACTACAGACTCGGATATCTTGGGCTATGTAGAGAGTGGTGAGGACCATGTATGTGTACAAAGTGCTACACTAGACACCAGTATATACGGCAGTATGTTTCCTGTCCGTAGAGATAACCCTTACTCAAGGTATGTTACATAATTACACTACAGACTCAGATATCTTGGGACTATGTAGAGAGTGGTGAGGACCATGTATGTGTACAAAGTGCTACACTAGACACCAGTATATACGGCAGTATGTTTCCTGTCCGTAGAGATAACCCTTACTCAAGGTATGTTACATAATTACACTACAGACTCAGATATCTTGGGCTATGTAGAGAGCGGTGAGGACCATGTATGTGTACAAAGTGCTACACTAGACACCAGTATATACGGCAGTATGTTTCCTGTCCGTAGAGATAACCCATACTCAAGGTAAATTATATAACTAACCTACAGACTCAGATATCTTGGGCTATGTAGAGAGTGGTCAGGACCATGTATGTGTACAAAGTGCCACACTAGATACCAGTATCTACGGCAGTATGTTTCCTGTTCGTAGAGATAACCCTTACTCAAGGTAAATTATATAACTACATGTAACCTACAGACTCAGATATCTTGGCTATGTAGAGAGTGGTCAGGACCATGTATGTGTACAAAGTGCCACACTAGATACCAGTATATACGGCAGTATGTTTCCTGTCCGTAGAGATAACCCTTACTCAAGGCATGTACAACACAGAACTATAGGCAAATTCTTACAACTCAGCTGATCCAAGAAATGGACCAAGTTCTTACAAATGGGTTGCATCAAGTACATTTTAGCAACAATACCAAATGAGGTCTTAATTCCTTGGTCTGTTCAGCAATTTCGTAGGCAACTTAAAAATATGCTTATGCATCCTTGATGCATGGATGTCTATATTGATGTAGAGAATTCTCTCTTTCAAATATAACATGAATGACAGACATTACGAAAACATGTCCATATGATATACAGTAATTATACCCCCGGCATTTATGCCGACGGGTATATAGCTTTTGCTTTTCCGTTCGTCCGTTCGTATGTTCGTTAGTTAGTTAGTTCGTTCGTAATTCCGGAACGTTCGTAGAATTTACGTCAAAGTTTTGGTTAAAGTTTCTCTAGTGGCGTATATCTCATGAACCAGTGGTCAGAAACCATTCATATTTGGACCATAGGTACCCTATAGGGTTTGCTTTGTTTCCATGAGTTCGGACCCCAGGGTCCATGCCCAGGGGTGGGGCTGGAGGTCAAAATCTAGGTCACCTTTAGAATGTGCTGTTTACAATGTTAATGTTTCTTCTTTTAGTCCATATCTTAACACACAATCATAGGGATGTGCTCTTATTTAGTTCATAGATACCCAATAGGGTTTGCTTTCATATTCCATGTCACCATCCCAAGGGGTGGGGCTAGAGGTCAAAATCTAGGACACATTTGTAATATGATGGATACCATGATAAATTTTCTGTAAGTCTATTTTCTTGACATCTAGGATCACAAAGTCTTGTCAGAAAGCATTCATACTTAGAACATAGGTAACATGTAAGGTTCAGACTCTAGGGTCCATGTGTGGGGGTGGGGCTAAAGGTCAAAATCTAGAACTTCTTTAAATATTTTATTTTCTGTACTTTTCTTCACCACCATGTTTAGAAATCATTCATACTTGCACCATAGGTACTCTATAAGGTTTGCCTTGTGCCTAATGACATTAGACTTTAGGGTCAGTGCCCAGGGTGGGGCTAGAGGTCAAAATCTAGGACATCTCTTTTTATTTTTTTTTTTTTTTTTTTTTTTTTTTTTAATTAATTAATTAATTAATAATTAATTAATTAATATTATTGAAGAATGACATTCTATTTTCCATCTAGGACTGAGGACCTGACCCTCAATGTCCGCGATCAAGTCCTAGATTGAGTATACAAGTCAGCTCTGTATACTGTTATGAAATAGATCTGTCATTCTACTACACTCTTCCTCCCCATGGTTTTAGACAGTGCTTTTGCAAGTACAAATTTATAAGTAGTACTTGTTGAGGTTGCTCTCTTTTATTCGGGAATGCAGGTTCATTGTATTAGCATGAGTGAGCATATATGGGTTGGGGGCTGTGGGCCTAGGGGTGTAGGGGAGCTACCAGCCGGGGGTATACGTGCCTCTCAAGGCACTTTTTCTAGTTTTTTCAGGCCAAAAATCGATAATTTTCAGAGGAAATTTTTTGATATTTTTCTTATTTTTGCTCAAAACATAGATTGTGGGTACACGTTAGAACCGCCTCGCCGAGGCGGTTCTAACGAGTACCCACAATCTATGTTTTGGAGCAAAAATAAGAAAAATAGGTATACCCTCGCATACCCCAGTTTTGCTATATAAAAGTTGGGTTCAAGGGGGTATACATTACAAGGACGTGTTTTCCTGATGAAATATTGGAGGTTAAAGTCAGTAGCCTTCATGTTGTAATATCTGACATGTATCTAAACAAAGTTATGTTTCTGTTCTTTAGGCACCCATGGAATCTCCACAACTTTATCCAGAGTAAAGGCTGTGTGCTAGAGCATCTGGGTCTCATAGCAGGTAATTCATACATACAAAAATACTGTAATACTTGTTTTCGGTTAATGGTATTTTTGAAAGCACTTAATAATTAGTTTTCGTTTCTGTTGAGTTGTGGTTTAGCGTCCCAGTCAACAGCTATAGTCAGCGGTGGCTCAAGACAAGACTGAAAAATTGTTGACTGGGATATAAACCACAAAACAAACAATTTAATGCAAACAAGGTATAGATTAGCCTGCACAACTACTCAGTCTGCTTTGACTCGTTGTGCAATGCAAAGAGTGTTATTGCCCATAATTGGTCATGAATTTTTCAGATGTTATTGTGCCAACTCTTAGGTTCGGGTTGCTGGCGTGCAATAGTCATAACCTTCTTACTATGCAATACTGTTCACTATAATTGGTCATAAATATTCCAATTGCCTTATTTAATGTAATTGCCTTCTTTTCAGATGTTACAGTGCCAACTCTAAGGTTCGGTATGCTGTACACAACCACATGTTTGGGGTGCAATAGTCATAACCTTCCTACTGTGCAATACCTACACCAAGGCGCTGATATCATATGGTAAGTTTGAAATGAGCCACCTCGTGGGAAAACCAACAGTGTGGTTTTTGAACAGGTCCGACACAAACTGAGCTGCACAAGCACAGAAAAGTGCTAGATGCTTGAAATTTTGGATATAAGTAGAAGAGGGATTGTACTATCAGTTTAGGGAAAACAAAGGCGCTGATCAGCGCCTTTGTTTTCGCATATGCAGATTATTGGTTTTCTCATGAGGCGGCTCAAATTTTGCTTACAGATATTTGATAAAGAAAGGGCTTCGTTTGAACATAGGAGCCACGTCTTGAGAAAACCAACAATTTGAATTGCATATGCAAAAACAAAGGCACAGATCAGCTTTGCAGTAACTGCCTTTGTTATTGCTACACAGATAGTATAATTCCTCTACTTTCTAATTGAGAAATTTTCAGTTTCTAGCCCTCTTCTGTTGCTGTACAGGCTGGTTTGTGTCGGGCCTCATCAGAAACCACGTTGTTGGTCTTCTCGTGATGCGGCTCATATGACTTGTAAATGTTTTATTTGTTTGTTTTGTGATTTAACATCCCTGTCAACAACACTTCAGTCCCTTTGGGACAGAGCCACCTTTTCTTGGTGAGTTAATGAATCTTGCTAAAGGACAGAGTGTAGCACTGCTGTGTTTGAACCCTGACCCTCAGGAGTCTGATAAACTATGACACCCTTACACGATACCCTATGTTCGTTTGTGTATACACTTTATACACTGAAAAAAAGTTATAAAGAGGCCACTTTTCAAACTCATTTTTTGTTTCTAAGCCAAGTTCAAAATTGCACAATTTTTTGCCAAAGACGTGTCTTTCAAGTAAGTAAAGTTCCAAAGTGTTAAGAAATAATTTTCTTTTACTAAATGCGTTTTTGGAGTAAAAGTGCAAAAATCAATGTTTTTAAATAAAAAATTGGATACAGCACACCATTTATTGAAATTAGGAACGGGTGTCATCAAAGGGGTCGTTACGGCTCGGAAAAACATCAAACATTCAAATTTTCTCTACTGGTAGAATTTTTATGCATTTTTAAAAATCGCCAATTTTGAGATTTTTTGAAAAATTCATAAATGTGCCTCTTAAACATGTTGACCCCTGTTAAATTCACTTGATGAGGCCTGGAAATGACAGATATAATTCGACTGAACTGTTTTTGACCATTTTCGAGGACCAACAGGTCAAGGCTGCCGCACACTTCCGGTTTCAATGCCAATTTTTAACGAATAAAATAACAAAATTTGTGGACGATTTTTTTAATTTTCAAAGTTTATCAGAGTCTAGTATTTGACCTAAATAATCGCTGAAAATTTCAATGCCGTGCTGCTGATAATAACGCAACTGGAGAAGAACAAAGTTGGTATGCAAATTGCATACAAAAGCTGAATT
The DNA here is from genome assembly GCA_964017185.1 of Rugalucina vietnamica. Classification (NCBI taxonomy): domain Eukaryota; kingdom Metazoa; phylum Mollusca; class Bivalvia; order Lucinida; family Lucinidae; genus Rugalucina; species Rugalucina vietnamica. Next base: position 47,884,373 of record OZ024877.1, read on the forward strand.
CCTGTTATTCAGGTTGTTGTCTTCTTGCATGTGCAAAACAGAAACGAAGATTCTTATTGCAGCAACACTTTTGACTTAATTTTATCTTGCATCATGGCAGTCAGTAGCACTTTTAAATAAATTAAAATGTAAAACACAACGTCATAATATGACATTTAATTTGATGTTATTAAAGTGTGACTTTTTGAAATAGGGTACCTTTACACATGCTTCGTCTGTGTGAGAAGTATCACGAATTTTGGAATGCAGAAACTCACAGAGCCACTGTTAGACATTGGTTTGTTCATATGATCATGAATTTTAATTGATCGTATTTTACTTTCTGAACTAGAAGACAAAATATGAGGTGGCCTCTTATAACTTTTTTTCAGTGTAGTAACACTACACACTGAGCAAATGATTTATTATGCTGATCTGGTCAAGTACACTGATATGAAAACAACTTTTCGTGTCACTGCATGGTGAAAAGAAGATTATGGCTTTGTATCCAATGAAGATATGCTTTTCACAGGCTGATCTGAGTCTACACTAACTTCAGATACTTTGACTCATGTCTATGAATGTTTTCCCTCAGGTATGCAGTACCCAGACAGAAGACCGGTCATTTAAAGAAAGCTCTGAAAGAGATAGTTCCTAGTCATGTACGAGACAAAGGCTTCATTCTGGAGAAAGATTCTGTCATGGTAGGGTTAAAAAATTCTCATGAGATGTTATATAATGTGAGAAAACTTGTCTTTGTGGTGTCTGATTAGGTTCGAAACAAACCGGCCTGTACTGTCACAGAATGAGAGTTGAAGCTTGAAGTTTCAGATTTAAGAAGAAGAGGGATAGTACTATCTTTTTAACTAAAACAAAGGCACTGATCAGCTGTGCGGTAGATATATATTTCTCTGCTATAAATTACAAACTATCAATAATTTTTGACTGCATCACAAAACATAAAAAATTTTTTACTGCAAAGGCAGCAAATTAAAAGGAAAAAACAGGAAAATATATCATTCTTGCATCTTCTAATTAACTCATATTTGTGGAAAAAAAGGCAAACAGTATAGCCCCAGATGGGACGCCGCAAAACGCGGCGTCCCATCTGGGGCTATTCTGTTTGCTTAGAGAAAATTTTTCCGAAAAATGAGATAAAAATTAAAAACCTCTCCTGAAGCCCCTCGATATGACAGTGGACTCACCCAAATGATGATGATAAGTGAGTGAATCCATTGGTTATTAATGGGTTAATATGAGAGTCTGTGCGTGAGAAAACCAACAATTTCGATTTCCGATCAGGTCCAACACTAACCAGGCTGTGCAGTCACAGAAGAAGGTTAGAGACTGTAAATTTTCGGATTTAGAAAGTAGAGGAATTCTACTATCCATGTAGTGAAAACAAAGGCGCTGATCAGCTTCGCAGTTACTGCGAAGCTGATCTGCGCCTTTGCTTTCGCCATTGCAGATTGTTGGTTTTCCCATATAGTGGAGCAAATATGGTTCAAAAAGTAGCTTAGAAATAGGAGTAGGTGGTCTACAGAGTACCACATTTGTTTCTATATACCAAAATGTTCGTCTTGGTCTGTAGTTTTAAAATCCAGCGTTTGCCACCTTGGCAAACCTTGCATAACTCCAATATTCAAGATGGCGTCCAAGATGGCTGCCGTTTGCTAAAACTAACCCCTACTCCAAAAATGCATCATATTTTTCATGTGTTTGCATTGTAATGGTATTTCACAGTCCCATTTCATGTAAGAATGATATATTTGTATATTTCAAGTAAAAAACCTGACAATTTAGGTAAAACAGTTGTAAAAATCATGTTTAAATTCACAAATGCACATGCCCAAGGTTTTTCACCTAGGAATGTTTGTTTAATGGCTCATAATTTATGATCAGATAGTTATGGCTGCTTTTTTACTTCTTTTCGATCAAATATAATATCTGTAAAGATTTTAGAGAAACAGAAATTGTTTCTATATATAAGCTTCATGCTTAAAAACAGGTTTTAGACATCCAATCCAACACGACAAAAAAAAAAACACAAAAAGTACATATTTTCCTATATAAAATATGCTCTTCAATCGTATTTGTTTTTGATTCTATATACCATAGTGTTTGTCTCAGTCCTAGTTTGTAGCATAAAATCCAGTGTTTGCCACCTTAGCAAAGCATAGGATAGCTCCAGTATTGAAGATGGCATCCAGGAAGGCCGTCAAAATATAGAATTTTGAAAAATGAGCCAGATATGTCCCTTGACTTTCATTAAGTAATAAAAAGCTAAAATCAAGTTGCAAAACACTTAGAACATTTTCTTAATGTTATCTTCATGTGTGTTTTTCCTTGTTAAAACAAAGTTATTCAGACACCATAACCTTTTTATAACACTATTGTTGGGGTTCAAACCAATCTTTGTGTTAGCTATATTAAATTTTTGTTATAACGAGAGTAAAGTATATAGACATATACCAAAGGTAGTATGAAATGACCATTTGGAGTCCAGCTATGATCAGTGCTATATCCAAAACTATGTTTCTTGAATCGAGTTATAGGAAGATCCAGATGTATTTATTCTAGAAATGAGTGGAATTTTCTTGACTGGCAAGAAAAAGATCAACAAAGAAAACTTATTTTCTTGTACATCATTAGCTCCGCAATCTTATTACAAATGTTATTCACAAATTCTGGTTCTGCAATTCTTAGTATAACTTTGGTGCAGTATTAATCTTACAATTAATAAAACCTTGGTGCAGACATGGATGTACGATATGGCACTATATAAAACAAAATAATACCAAACCATGTTTTGTTTCGACACTATAATCATATGTAGGTTCTAATTCCTCATTTACTGATTATGCTTTGAGTATTTATGTACAAGGTTTATGCAAACTGTGGTGCCATAAGAACTGTAAATCCACTTATCACAGAATTAAAGCAGAAACAGTAGAGAGGTAAAGTCAAACATAAGAAATGATTAGACTAACCCTAGAAGTACCATATCATTTACAAAGTATTTTTATTGGAAGAATAATTGCTTATTTGTGGCGAGATTTGTGACCTGTTAGAAATGAAAGTAAAGTAAGTGGAAGCTGGTCGATGTTAGCATGCGCAATTGGTGATTGTAACATTGATGTATTTATAAGAGTTGTTGAACCAACAGGGAAAGGCAATTACTACATACATGTACTAATGGACCTTCCAAATGGTGACTTAGTTGCAGCTGGAGCAATATATTGTGCAGTAAAAAGAGCTGTTTGCTCAATGGCACTGAGTATGAAAGTTCAATAATGAACGAAAATCAAGTTGTAGAGTTATCCAATTAATAGACAAATTTAAACACCTGGAGTTAGAAAGCTGGGTTATATAACATAGAATGTTATAAAAACAATCCATATAAAGAGCCTTTTTATTTAATTATGGTCAGAATTATCATTTACATAGTTATCCACTTAATAGAAAGCTGGGTTATGTGACATAGAATGTCATAAAACAAACAATATAGAAAAGGTACAAGTAGCTAATGATCAGGAAAATGAGCAATCAGAAAGAAATTTCCACTCCGAAAACCAAATTGACAATTAGGTATTTATAAAACGAGCCTTTTTATTTAGCTATGGTCCAAATTATCATTTACGTATTGAGATTGATTTGGTACGAATCAGTGTGGCTGAAGCACTGAATATGTTTGATCAACTATGAAAATTAAACCAAACCATTTCAGCTGATTATACACACAGGCTTCTTGTAAATAATAGCAGAAGATACGATAAATCATAAAACTATCGGTATGTTTATAAATGGTATTCTTAGAAACATTGAAATTGTAATGGATCAATATGCCACCATAGCAAGCCTTTCAAGATATTTCACTGTACTAGACAAATGGTCGGCTTCAAGTGTAAGCAATGAAAGATTTGCTAATGCTTCAGACATATAGGCTGAGCTTCAGTAGACTTGCACTGCCTTTCAAGTTGCTTGTAATATTACAAAGCAGCAATTTCTATTGCATACCCAAAACATGTAGGTCTTGTGGTTCATGATCAAATCTGAAGTAGACTCTTTTATTTAACAAATAGCTTATCTTCGATATACGATTAAATACCCTGAAATGAGGCGAATTTTATCATCAGCACACAAGCTAACACTCCCTCAGTGGAACTGTCCCCTCAGAAATTACGTCAGAAATCAGGGGGTATGCTTATACTGGGAGTTACCGATAACTTTGACAATAATGAAAAGGCAGTAGATGTAAATTTACCAAACATGCAATGACCTCTATCGTTCTGATTGTGCCATTTCCTGATTGTTATTTTCATTTAGCTTTGTTATCACATTATGCAGGGTCCTGAAACGAATATAGATCGGCACCATCTAGGTGAAGATTTAGAACACTCGGAGGATCATAGGTGGTCTAAGTTCGTAACAAAAACAGTTTGTCTTTAAACTCACTGTGCGCAGAGAAGGCAGTATTGTTGATGGCTAAAAAAGCTACCTCGACAGATAAAAGTTTCGGGTTACATTGCCTGAGGTGTGCCTATCAACTGCATATTTGGCGGAATGGGTTGCACTATGTTCAAGAACTGAAATCACCATCAGACTTTAGATTTGAATAGGACAATGAATGATAAAATAAAATGCTTAGTATTATTGGTAACACTATCAGTTGCAGCTCCAGAGCTATTGAATGACACTGTTTGCTAGCGTAAAGAAATGAGTGATGAATACTGCACAAGCTTTATGTGTCGACAACCATACACTGTGGAAATTAATGTGCATGTAGTTATATACACAAATGTGCATACTATCTTTTCAGGCATGTTGACAGAGGAAAATTGCAGTGATTCAGATTATTAAAAGGAATTTAAGTAGCATCTTTTCAAACATACTCCAGCCCTTACCCCATGCATTTCTAGATTTATATGCATAATGTAATATTGAAAAAGAAATATATACATGAAAATATTTTTAAAAAGATAGATCTAAGTGTTTTAGCTTGATTTTTTAACTGTTTTGTTAGTAAACAAAGGTTAAAGGACACATGCGGCTTATTTTTCGAAATGTTTTATTTTGACGGCCTTCTTGGATGCCCTTTTGAAAACCGGAGTTATGCTGGGTTTGCAGAGGCGACCAACGCTGGATTTAAAAGCTTCAAACCTTCATAAGCTTGCAAGACAAAATATTTGGTATATAGAATCAATAACAATCACGATTCAAGAGCCTATAATGTATAGGAAAATATGTATTTTTGTTCTTTTTTGCCTTGTCAGTGAGACCTTACTCTATTCATATCTAGTATATTTATGCATAATGTAGTTTTAACAATGGAAAACACATGAAAATAACAATAATAAGATAACTCTAAGTGTTTATAGCTCAATTTAAGCATATTTGTTTCTAAACAAAAGTCAAGGGACATATGTGTCTCATTTTTCAGAATTGTAAATTTTGACGGCCTTCTTGGATGCCATCTTGAATACTGGAGCTATCTTGTGTTTTACAGAGGTGGCAGACACTGTATTTTTATGCTACAAACTAAGATCAACACAAACACTATGGTATATAGAATCAATAACTAATTGGATTTTAGAGCGTACTTTGTATAGGAAAATATGTACTTTTTGTTGTTTTTTCCGTGTTGGGTTGGATGTCTAAAACCTGTTTTTAAGCATGAATATAGAAACAATTTCTGTTTCTATAAAATCTTTACAGATATTATATTTGATAGAAAAGAAGTAAAATAGCAGCCATAACTATCTGATCATAAATAATGAGCCATTAAACAAACATTCCTAGGTGAAAAACCTTGGACACGTGCATTTGTGAATTTAAATATGATTTTTACAACTGTTTTACCTAAACTGTCAGGTTTTTTACTTCAAATAGACAAATACATCATTCTTACATGAAATGGGGCATTAAAATACCATTACAATGCAAACACATGAAAATTATGATGCATTTTTGTATAGGGGTTGATTTTAAGAAATGGCAGCCATCTTGGACGCCATCTTGAATACTGGAGTTATGCAAGGTTTGCCAAGGTGGCAAACGCTGGATTTTTAAACTACAGACCAATACGAACATTTTGGTATATAGAAACAAATGTGGTACTCCGTAGACCACCCCCTTGAAAGATAGCCCCTGATATTTGCTCCACTAATACGGCGGCTCATGACATAGAAAATGATTTATGTTTAAGGTACCACCAGACAGTCTAGTAGAGCATGGTGTTCCAATGACGCGGTGTGTTCAATCTTCAAGAGAATTTGTGCTCGTGTTCTCCGGGGCGTATCATTGCAATATTAGTTGTGGCTATACGCTGTCTGAGTCTGTCCACTACGCCTCTATGTCATGGATACCGCTCGGGTATCATGCTGCTAAGGTAAGTCCCCCCCCCCCCTACTACTACCCCCTCTCCCCATAAAGTTTCATTATGGGTGTTTGGCATCATATTATCCAGGGCATACCATTACAATATCAGCTCTGTCTACAAGCATCAGACTCAGTTCACTATGCATCTATGTCATGGATACTGCTAGGGTATCAGGCAGCTAAGGTAACTACACCCACCCACTCCCTTCTAAATGTTTCATTATGAGAATTTGTCATATTATCCAGGGTGTGCCATTGCTGTATCAGCTGGGGTTATTATTAAATTATTAAACCACAACAAACAAAGAAATCTTCATCATGCATGACTGACTTACAACCTCACTGTTGCAGGTTTCATGTATTTTACGGAGTTTATTTTGCGATTTTCCCGCTAAGATCTGTTTTGGTTTCTACTGCATATGCCTTAGTGGCCAATCCATCTAAATTACATGTTGGCTTTTACAAAATATGCAACACATTTGTTCTGCACCACATATATGTGCATTTCTTTTCAGGATCTGAGTGCCAACCACGATGCTGAGCTATTTTCCATGGATGCGATGTTAGTATTTCTAGCCAGAGATATCAGTACAAATGAAGAAACTCTGTCACTGCTCCTGCCACACCTTAAACAAGTCGTGTAAGTAGTGAAGCAAATGTATGATTTGCTACAAATCTTGATTTAACTATTACATTTGTGATCTTGTTTATGGTTTTTAGGAGTTTTGTGTAGGTCCATGTCGTGGGAACAGGCTGCACAGGATCAGTCGAAGTGGGTCTGTCTTGTCAACAAAGAGCCGACCATTATGAAGAAGAAAGATTCGTTACTCTACTTGTTAACAACCAGGAATTGGTGTCTCTGTATGTTCCAACATCACTGAAAAACTGTTGACAGGGACATTAACAAACAACCAAACCATATAACATTACTCTAGGTTGAAATTACATGTAAAGCAACAAGTTCAACTGTTAACATTACAGTCTATAGTTAAGATGAAAAGTTATCCTTTCTATGAACAGGGACAGAGAGCTGTCAGAGAGGCAGGCCCTCCACGAGGCAGGTTTGAAGGAGAGACAGAAACTCCCCAACAGGTCGGCACGCCTGTCTCCCAAGTCTGAGGTGCTGGAAGAAATTGTGATCTGTGATGTCTCGAGAAAGATCTGCTATCTCTCTATGGTAAATAAGCCGCCGCCTGGGAAAACCAACAAACTGCATGGGCGAAAACAAAGGCGCAGATCAGCTTCGCAGTAACTGCGAAGCTGATCAGCGCCTTTGTTTTCACTACACGGATAGTACAATTCCTCTACTTTCTAAATCCAAAATTTCCAGCCTCTAACCATCTTCTGTGACTGTACAGCCTGGTTTGTGTCGGACCCGGTCAGAACCCAAATTGTTGGTTTTCTCACGTACAGGCTCAATTATAAGTTAAGAATCTGTTTTCTTTGCAAGTTAAAAATGTTGATAATTCATAAAGCAAAGATGCAAGATTTATCGAATCACCTAATACATTTTTGTACACTTATTATTTCCTTTAAATGTTTACAGAAAAAAATCTGCCAAATTATAGGTCAAATGGTGGCTGTTTGTATGTGCATTATCTTTAATCGCACAAAAAGAAGAAGAAAAAAGATATTTCCAACTTATGAACAGATAACCTTTACTCAAAGAGCAATGAATGTTAAGTTGTATATTTGTTTGTAGGTGCTAAATGAGTCGGAGAATAGTGCATTCTCCCTAGAGCAAGGCTTGATACATCTGAAGAAGAAGAAAAAAGACATTTCAAACTGTAAACTCATGTACAGATACTCAGAGGTATGGCGTCAGATTTTCTGACACAGAGTCATCAGGATAGCATGTCTGTATAATAAATACCCCCTTATATCGCACTTTTATATAGTAAAACCTGTTTAATCATGGTGTACATGGTAAGATATACTATAAGACTTAAGTTTAGCAATTTTTTTGTCAATCATTATTTTCCAAACCAAATGTTTGAAACCTTTGGATACGCTTTTTACATGTCACGTGATGCTCAAATTTATGTATCGAGACGAGTTTGTGCGCTTTTCTTACACCCACGAGTTGTTACGTTACGTTTAAAAAATCATGCAAATCACGTGCCCAGCATTCCATGTGCATCACATGTTATCAATTTTTGCCTTGTTTGATTGGTAAAGGTGTCATAACGAATAAACCGGAATGACACTTGAAAAATTCCACGAGGGAACGCCGTAATGGCCTGATGTTAAAACAATGTAACACGAAGATCAATATGCGCAGTGCAGACATGAAGACTATGAAAGCCAATTGAAATTGTTACGCTTGCCAGAGTATGATACAGTCACAGAGCTGAGATGATAGAATGGTTAAGAGTTGTGTGATCAAAGCTGCTCAGTATTGTAAATTACAGAAACATCTCCGTTTGCACTAAGTCTTATATAATAAAGCTGATTTTGATAATATTTTTGTATTGATGACACTTGTTTTCCAGAAAACCATCAATTTTGAGTACCTGTTATGATTGCCTCAATCATCCATTTGATTCTAACAGATACCCACAATTTATGTTTTTATGGATCATGACTAAAATCTGCAAGTTTATAACAACCCCTGATTTCCCCCATGTAAGGTGCAAATCTGGTGTAGCTTTCATAAGGAGATGTTTCCATGATGAAATTTGAATTTTCTGCATAACACAAAATCCTGGTGATTCAGTGATGCATGAAAGATTGTAAAACTCAAGCATAAGAAGTGTGCAGCTGTATGGCTTACTTTTTGTCTTTACATATGCAAAAGTCAGCTATTTCTAACCATGTCACTCATATTTTGATTTACTCCACAGGAGGAACTGAAAGCTCTAGTAAAGGATGTGAAGGAAAGAATTCACAAGAATGAGCAGCAACACTCCTCATCATCTAGTCCTACCAGAATGACCTTGAGAAAATCCACGGAAAAATCCTCGCCAATTAACTCATCGAGATGATCGTAATAAATGCATTGAAGAAGAAAGAACAGTTCCCTTCAGATAGGGGTTTGGTGTTTATTCCTGGACGTAAGAGAGACATTGTATAGGACAATGATTCACTTATCTTCTAGTCCTACCATAATGACAACGAAAATCTACGGAAAAAAGCAACTCATCGAGATGATTGTAATAAATACATTGGTGTTTATTCCGGGACATATGAGAGACATTGTATAGGCTAATGATTCAGTTATCTTTTAGTCCTGTGAGGATGGCATTAAGAAAATCCATGGAAAAATTCTCGCCAATAAACTCATCAAGATGATGGTGAAACTGTTCAAAGAAGATTGAAACCATACTTGTAACTGGGGACTTGGGTTTATTCCTTGGAATATGAGAGATCATTCATGTGAAGATTTTTCAGAAAAACTTTATCTTATCCTAGCAGAATGACTTCTGAATGGAAATCTGCCGAAAATCCTTGCCAATCAAGATTATGATGATGAAAACCATTTGAAAAAGAACACAAGGGCTTCCCACTTCAGTGTTTATTCCTGGACATGCAAGGAAAAGTGTTGCAATAGTGATGATGATGATGATGATGATGATGATGATGATGATGATGATGATGATGATGATGATGATGATGATGATGATGATGATGATGAAATATTGATGATGATGATGATGATGATGATGATGATGATGATGATGATTGAGGCTTTGTAGGAGAATTTATGAAAGAACTGGTTCTTATTGATGTTGTAAAACAGCTTCTCATTTACTGTTTTTTTTGTGCAGTTTGCCATACGAGACTTTGAAAGTCTATGGAAAATGAGCGGCCTCATGGGAAAACCAACAATCTGCATAGGCGAAAACAAAGACGCAGATCAGCTTCGCGGTAACCGTGAAGCTGATCAGCGCCTTTGTTTTCGCTACTCGGATAGTACAATTCCTCTTCTACTTAAATCCTAAATTTCAAGCTTCTAGCTCTTTTCTGTGACTGTACAGGTCGGTTTGTGTCGGACCTGTTCGGAAACCACATTGTTGGTTTTCCCACGAGGTGGCTCAAATGTTGCCAATCAGTTTTATAGGAAAAAATAGCTGCTTCTTCATTGTTGTATATCAGCCTTTTCCTTTTTCCGTTCATTTTATGGCATTATATGAGCCATATCTTGAGAAAACCATATTTTTGCCTATGCGAAAACAAAGTAACTGCACAGCTGACCAGCGCCTTTGTTTTCGCTACACGGATAGTACAATTCTTTCTCTACTTATATCCAAAATTTCAAGATTCTGGGTTTCTTCTGTAACTGAACAAGCCGGTTTGTGTCAGACCTAGACGGAAACCCTGAAGACTGGTTATCTCGAGTCGTGGCTCATGTGAGTTAAACAAATTTTCTATCAAAATACAAATGTACTTATAGTTGATAAGTAGACGATTCTTGCCATAGAAAGAAAAAGCTGATCTTTCAATTGATGTTGTATTTAATTGTGCATGCATTTCTGAAGAGTTTCCAAATTCCATTATTATTTTTTACCATTCAATGGGAATATAGTGGTATGAAAACCTCAGAATGCATTCCAAACCTGTTGATATTGACATTAAAATAAGGTCTTTTTGCTATATGAGGACTTGGACCAAAATACAGCGGAAATATGATTATTATGAACAAGAGTTTGTAGATCATTGTAATTCTTTTCTTGCAAGTGTCACAACTCGTCGACAAAGCAATGCACACTTAGTGTTATTTTGAATATGCAAAAAAAAAAAAATATTTTTTTTTTTTCAATTGGTTAGATCATTGTGATCAGTCATAATTGAGCCGCGACGCGAGAAAACCGGTCTTCGGGGTTTCCAACCAGGTCCGACACAAACCGGCGTGTACAGTCACAAAAGCAGGCTAGAGGCTTGAAATTTTGGCTATAAGTAGTAGAGGAATCGTACTATCCGAGTAGCGAAAACAAAGGCGCTGATCAGCTTCGCAGTTACTGCGAAGCTGATCTGCGCCTTTGTTTTCGCATAGGCAAAAGTCCGGTTTTCTCACGACGCGGCTCAATTCATTGAAATCACATGTTGTTAAGATCATGGTGATCAGTCATTATTCATGAAAATCACAGGAAGGTCATATTGTACTGTGTTTTGAACCCTGTATGTTGTGATAAGAAACATACTTCTCTTCTTAGAAGGAGAATTTTTTCTATCCTTTTATTTACTGCCAGGTGTCAGTAATGAGAATGAAAATAAAACAATCAAAAACCAATGTTTCTCAAAATTCTTTAAAATCCTGCAAGGTTTCTAGCCAAAGGCAACCTGTCAGAAGTCTACCCAGAACATTTATATATGAGCTGCCGCATGGGAAAACCAACAATCTGCATAGGCGAAAGCAAAGGCAGTAACTGCGAAGCTGATCAGCGCCTTTGTTTTCGCTACACGGATAGTACAATTCCTCTACTTTCTAAATCCAAAATTTCCAGCCTCTTACCCTCTTCTGTGACTGCACAGACCGGTTTGTGTCGGACTTGGTCAGAACCCAAGTTGTTGGTTTTCTCATGCACAGGCTCATATTTGACCCCCACTAACGTATATACATCATCTTTCAGAAAATGCATTTTTCAAAATCTCACTTTCCTGAAAGACAAGGAAATATGACCATATCATCCTTTTGCAACCCATAAGTCTTAAAAAGTGGCTAATTGAAGTCAAATTTCATGTGGAGCCTTAGTGGGAAGAGGGATTAAAACTTTATATAAATGGTCCAGGTCTCATGTACAAGATGGCTGCCATGCACATATACGATAAGTACCAGTTCCCAAAGTCCTAAAATCTTAAAACTTTGCAAGTAGCATCTAGTACAAAGTCATATAAATCATAACCTAGAATGACAGTATTATAAATGGGAGAACTTTTACAAATTTCATGTGAAAAGCATGCAAGAAATAAAAAAAAATGGACAGAAGATTTATTTAGGCTGAAAATAAAATTTTGTTTGTTTGTCCTCCACCTACCTACCCACTTTTTACCCCAATACCCCAAAAAATATATTGCAACTTTGTGGGGTAAAATATTTTTATTATATTTGATCATTTGGTAGGAGTCCATTTTTCCTGCAAATGCACCCTGCCGAACATTTTTTTCTGCAAATGCACCCTGTCGACCAAGTGTAAGGATTGTTGAGAACATTGTTGCTGCAATGAGTGATCATACAGCCAAGATCAATGGTTGACTGTGTTACCAGATTTATCAAATAAAACAATGACATGTTTGCGTTTTTGTCCACTTTCTATTGAAAGCAAAATATACTTACCTTCCTACCCAATTCTAAAATGCTGGGTAGGTAAAGAACAAACAATGTGAAGCCTCCTGAGAAAGTTTATAGAAATGGTCTTTGTCAGATGACCATCATGCCCATATATTGCAAAACCTTTTGAATGACGGAAAGAAAGCAGGTAACATGACAAAGATGGCTGCCATGACCAAATATGGTAAAAACCTTTTAAAAACTACAGAACCTAATGTGTTCTTGAAACTTTGTTTGTAGCATCAGGAATTCTTGCTCTGCAAAGTTACATAAATCATAACCCTAGGGATTCCTTGATCTTTTTTACCAACCACGGGACACGTGAGGGTTTCATGACCCATGGTCCTCTGGTTTCGCTTACGCATTATACAGTTGGTGCAAAAACTATAATGATGCATTTTTTTTTGCATTACATTGATGTAAGATAAGACATTCATAGCTGTTCATGTAAAACTGGCGAAAAAAACTTGAGAAAATAGTCTAATGTCAGCCTGCCAGGGACACGGTTTGCTTGCTATTGAGTGTGGAGGGCTCAACCAAGCGACCAGCTGTTTCCCAAAACGTGGCCACCCAGCTATTTATAGTAGACAGCTACCAGCCAGCCTAACCAAAGTTGTAACAATCTATAACACACTAGATCTCTGACATTAATTCAAACGATAAACAGTTTTTGGCTTTGATAATTACTTGGCGTCACAGTCAACAATATTTCAGTCATGTTGGGGCGGAATCATCAGGTCCTGGGTATCAACCAAAGCCTTGGGGAGCTTAAACGGCCCTGCCCAATGACAATACATGGCAGAGATAGGTATCGAAACAGGACCTCTCGCCGAGGAGTCCTGTAGTACTCCTCCACTATGCCACCTCGCTTCCCACGATAATCAGGAAATAACAACATAATAGTCACAATCACCGTTTTTACTGTCGGCGATAATATGTATGCTTATAGGTGTTGATTTCTGGCACCAATTCCACCGCGTCTCCCCCTCCCGCACCTAGTTTATTATGTACGCTGATTTTATTACAGCCGTCGATCTTTATCATTCGTCATCTCATGGGTTAGAGTCCCGCACGGGCACATGCGAGACGAGCTAAGTTCTGCTTGCGGAGGTGTCAGGGTTTTTTTTTATCAGAGGTACATTTAATCAGGCTTTCGCCCCACCTACTGATTTGCTCATCTCATATAAGTACAGTAAAATAAAGTGAAGTGAAGTAAGGTAATGTAAAGTAAGTACTTAATTTTACGAGGGTAGCCCAGTTGGCAGAGCCCATCTTGAAAGGGACGTAAAATTGTATAAAATTATCCACTCTGGGTCATGCATATTTCTTCCATACAAGAAACTTTGAAAAGAAAACGTGAACAACAGGGTACAATATATTTGTTTATTAACACGGCTGGTAATGTCGTTAGGGGCAACCGGATGGTTATGCAAATCGAATCTTCACGGGAACTTCCGAACATGATTTACGGAATCAGACAAAATGTCAACAGGCAAGTGAGTTTTCACGAATTGTATTTTTTCAAAGTATTACAGCTTTATATATACAAAAAGGAGAATACCATTCCATTTAGTATTTATGTCTGCATTCGAAACGAATGAATCGGGGCACACAAACGTCAATAGATTACTTGCGATCCACTTTCTCATGTGTGTGGTGTTTCGGTGTAATTAGATATCGTGGTTGCAAGTGAGGGGGTTCGGTACAATAAATGCTTTAAAATACACTTTTGCTTCAAATATAAGCATATCCTAATCCATTTTGTATTGCAAACAAACGTTGTCAGGATTTATTCTCAAGTGTCACTTGTGAAGAAGCTTAGTTTTTCGTTTATGTTGCCCCTATCGACATTTGTTGCCCCTATCAGCACTACTGCACCTAACGAGACGAATTCCTGTCATTGCAGCAAAGTCCCATTTAAAGATTATTTTATGATAAAGCAACAACCCGAAAACGGAGATTTACTGAAATATAAGCGGTTTTAGTCCAGTCAGTAACGGATTGAATCGCGGTATACTTCAGTGGTAAGAACACTGACCTCTGGTGCTAGAGGTCCTAGGCTGGATCTGCGCCGGTGGTAAAAAAAATGGTGTCCGTACACGCTTCCCTTCGTGTCGTTTGCGGAGAAGACGTGAGTAAAATGGGATTGTAGCGCTTACTGTACGAATTACATTCCAAAACACCCATTAAACCCCTAAAAATCTGACCATTCCATCTATGTTAGAGCTTGAAAAATGCGTTTTCCCACTGCAACACACGTTGTGCAACCGGTTTATGATTGCATATAAAATCGGTATTACTATACTCTTTTTCGAGTTGAATATGTGCATGATCGCACATGGCATTGCTCTTGTTCTTGTTTTTATCTAAAAAGCAAGAATAGTTTCGACCATGTGATATCGTGCTGGTTTGGTGGCCTTTTAAAACAGTAATTGTGGCGGTGCTACTCATGTTATTTTTGAGTAGGCTCTGTCATATTTCGTATCTCCTATTGCACTTATAGGCGAATATAGCAACCTTTTTAAGCAGAATTTCCATGGCAAATTCTTTGGACAAGGCATCATGCAGTGAAAGACTCGAATAAATTATGTTTGTCTACATAAGCTCGCCGACAATGCACCAAAACATGTCCAGTAACTGCTCAAAACAGAACAAACAACATACCTCGCACCCAGGAAAACCTGGATTTTAGAGACACAACAGCATTTCCCATTCCCACGATCGCAAAAAAAGTATGCAGAAATAAATACTATTTGGAATAGTATTGCCCTATTTCCGAATATTTACCTCCTTAATTGCCCCTAACGACATTACCAGCCGTGAATAACCATTCAAATGGCTAGCAGCATACATCCATGAAGGGGATCGTTTGGAAATGTAGCATCCACTGGACGTGGAGCAGCTAACCACTAGACGTGGAAAACAACAAACTCAGTTTTTACCAAATCAAAATAGGGCCTACGGGAAGATTTAGCATGTTGTCATTAAAACGCAAACTTCAATTATTAGCCGATATTTTTGCCGCCAAAGAAACGTTTCAAGATGGCAGTCAAAATGGCCGGGCAAACTTGAATAGGACATAAACAAGGCAATTTTGTTCCAACATTGAAATTCGCATAATAAAAATTAATGTATGTCTGTGCGCCTCCTGCATTCCGAAAACTTCGTCATCCATCGCGAACGTGTACGTCGTCTGCCTAAATCGTCGCACGTGTATGCCCTTTAGCGGATTATTAAAACCATGATTTTGGCAAAAGCAATTATAATGTGCATCTTTAAACATAACACTCTTATTTGCAATTACAGTTTCACTTTTAAGCAACACATAATATTTTTGTTGCCAATGGAACGTTTTAAGATGGCAGTCAAAATGGCCGCCAGACTTAAAATAGAACCTTACAGGGTAACTTTGTTCCGAAATTTTAAAAAGAAAGTGTTCCTCACGAAGGTGACTGATTTCTCATTCATGTAACACCTCTGGCTCTTCCAGCCCAAAGTAATGTGTACGCGCCTCCTGCATTCTGAAAACTTCATCGTCATCCATCGCGAACGCGTAGGTCGTCTGCCTATATTGCCCCGTGCGTATGCCCTCTAGCGGATTTTTCAAACCAAGTTTCCGACAAAAGTCATTGCATTTGTGTGCAGACATAACTCTTTCCATTCCAACCACGCCTAAATCCGTCATGCCATATGTTCTCTCTATGGAGTGTACGCACGGGTCAGTGAGGAGATACTTTGGGCCGTTTTTCACTCCCTGCAAGTCGCATATGAGAATACGGTGCCCTGTAGCGTGCCACGTCCAGTGGCTGAACGCCGTCAAAAGTGGCGACGTTTTGTCTTCATATCCGGCGTTTGAGTTGAATTTTTCGAACGATCCGTACAGATACGGCTCGATTGCGACATACTCCGACGGTTGAACATAGGCAGTATCATGGTCGACCGAAAATAGTCCAAGAATTTTGAAATGTGACAGCTGATCCATCCGCGCAATAAGTGGTATCACGAACTCAATTTCATATTCCGCAACAGAATCACCCAACTGTCTCATAAATTCCCGAGTGAAAAGTTTCGCGAACCCGTTAGCTTTTTGACTTGCAGCCACGTCAGGTTTCCATTTATTAAAATATTTTGCATATTGTTTCTTGAAGACTTTGGTCACACAAAGTTCCCCGTCTCTTGGCCCGTCACCATGCACGGTACCGCGGAAGGCGTAGCGATATGTTCCTTTAGCAAAGTAGTCTCTGTCAAAGTCCGCCCAATATCTGGAAGATAGAGGAAAAATAACGATAAAAGCCGATCGCATCATCGTGACGGTACACTGGGTTAGGGAAAACGTCGTGGCCGCCGCGTAATATCCCAAAACTTATTTGGGGATTGCGGTGGCGTAGTGGTAGCACCTGACCTCGAATCGAGAGGTCCTAGGTTCGATCCCCACTGGCGGCACCGTGTTGTGTCCTTGAGACACATAAAACTGCCCAGATTACTGGTTAAAATCCAGGAAGTGGTGACTCCGTCCCGACATGACTGAGAAATTGTTGATTGTGGTGTTAGACCGCAGTACAAACAAAAACTTTATAAAAAAGCCTATAACAGAACCGGTTAAAATTTTAATAATTTTGTAGTTACATGTACGGGTTGTGCTTGGCACAATAGTTGCAATTGTATACACATATCAAGATCGCTTCAAGATGAAACGACAGACATTTTATGTCCACCAGTACAGCTACTGCTCAACACCCAAGTCAACAATTTTTCAATGATGTCGGGACAGAGCCAAAGCTTCTCATCGAGCTCGAATCTGTCTGTGTTGTTGATTGGTTGATTTATTTGTGGGTTTAACGTTTCGCAAATATCTATGGTCATATGAAGTCGGGACCGCGGTTTAAAGCCACGTCTCATCCGACAGAATGGAGAAGACCGGGGTCAAAACTGCGCCCCTGGTTTACAAGGCGAGAGAGTAACCTCTGCAACACGGGGGCTTCTCCGACTGTGGTGTGTCTCACCTGTGCCCATCCAGAGGATCTTTCATATTTGTCATCGCTGTCTCGTGAGATACTTCGACCCCCATGTTGTCTTTCCTGCAGCTGCCACCGTGCTGACCTCAAGCGATTTTTTTCTGTTTAGGGGAATCTGAAACAGACAGACCTGCTAAATAAGTTTCTTGTTGCTACTCAGTAGGCCTAAACCAATCGTACATCCATAGGGCAAAGTATATAGAGAGTCAAAGGCTTTCACACCAAGTTGCTTGACATTTACGTGTAGTTAGCTAATGTTTTGCTGTAATGTTGCGTTAAGAATTGTGTTAAAATGTTAGCCAACGGTGAAACTTAAGTATATACATATCTCTTTATATTTTCCTTGCATGTTTCAAAGAAAAATGCATATTTCTATTTTCTTAATGTTGATGGCATTATGAGTTCTTACCCTTTTCCGGTAAGTAATAATATGTATACTTTGATGTAATGATACGTTCAAATACGTGTTTTAAAAAATGTTAGCCAACGGTAAAAACGTAAGTATATAGATCTAGCTCTTTATATTTTTCTCGCATGTTTCAAAGAAAAATGCATATTTCTACTTCCTTAATTTCGATGGCATTAGGAGTTCTTTTAATGCTTACCCTTTTCCGGTAGGGCAATAATATGTAGTCCAGAATTTTACACAAGCTCTTTCTGTCTCTGAAAGCACTTTATATCTGTCTCAAGCAAAGAAGAAAATCGTTTTTGCTTGGGTGAATAACATTGCCCATATTGTATACATAGTTTTTGCCCTTTTGTCAAAATCGTGATGCCTTTTATATGGATACATAATCTTTGATTCATGCGATGCATTGAAATTTGAATTAGCAAAGTCAAAATGTATTCATGTTTTGACTTCATCAAAGAACCATAATATGGTGATCAATAGAAATTCATATACATTTCAAAAGAAAAAAAATCAGGTTATTCTTATGTACGTGCAGTGAACTTTAATTTGAAAGTCCGACTTTTTGTCCTTAGTCATAACATTGTGAAAACAAACCAATGAATGGCTTGCAGGAAATTTTTAAAGACGTAACTTATTTGTACTTTGCTAGTTTTGTTCTACATATGAGCCTTTGCGTGAGAAAACCAACAATTTAGTTTCCGACCAGGTCCGACACAAATCGGGCTGTACAGTCACAGAAGATGGCTAGAGGCTGGAAATTTGGGATTTAAGTAAAAGAGAGATTGTACTATCCGTGTAGCAAAAACAAAGGCGCTGATCAGCTTCGCGGTAGCCGCGAAGCTGGTCTGCGCCTTTGATTTCGCATATACAAATTGTTGGTTTTCTGATGCGGCGGCTCATATTAAAAGATTCGGTGGTTTTATCCAATGTTTATGACAATTTAGTTTACCACCTACAAAAATGCATGCAATAAGTTTTTTTTAAACTCAGACGATGTTCAAACGAAAAATGGACTTGGTCACATAGTCGTTGCCGGTCAAGCTATATATTTTGTCCTTGGAACACTCGGATCCAAAATACAGAGAACAATAAGCTTTTGTGATATTTGTAAATTAAACATAAACAAATAGTACAAAGTAGCACAAAGGAAACTGATAATAAAAGGGGTGCCCGATTTACATGGAAATGCATGATGGGCAAGTTCATCCGTTCATATCGGGGCTTTTACCAAGGAAAGGTTTGAATATGAAACCCTTCAACAACATTCTAAAAGATTTAAGTTCTGAAGTCAATGCAACTTTCATCGATAACCATGACTCATTTGTCATGGCGTCCGGAGAATTTCCGTTCGAATACTTTCAGGCTGATAGAGTAAACTTGAAATTTCCTGGAACACGCCTGCTTGTACGTAAAATAAACACATCATGCACAATTCTTCCCAATATAGAAAAGTCAAATCAACCTAAACGATTAATACCGTACAGACAGAACAAGCCTAGACACTATGTTCGCTAGGATGATGTGTCTAGGAATTATCTCACATCAGATTATGAAACTTTTAATAATTTCAGCCCTCTCGATTCAATTTGCGATAAGTGTAATACAAACCGGTGCTATCACTTATCTTCAATTGATTATAATGTATGTGCCACATTATCTGTTGAAAAAGAAAATACATCGATATCCCTGAACCCCAAATCTAAATTAGTTACAACCCAACCAGAATTAGTTATAACCCAATCTGAATTAGTTACAACCCAAGCTGAATTAGTTACAACGCAATCTAAAGAAGAAAATAGTAACATTTGCCACACAGACAGTATTCCAGTCCCACCCAAAGTAACAAAAAGCCTAAAACGCCCTATTACATCTGTGCATAATGACAATCAATCAAGTTCTCTAAATACATGTAAATTTGAATACAAGAGCAGAGGAATACATATAGCTAATTTGAATATTCGACATCTGAAACCAAAAGTTGATAACTTGAAAGTGCTATTAGATCAGAATAAATCAATCGATATCCTTGGTTTATGCGAAACATTTCTTACAGACAAAATAGATAATGCCCAAGTTTATATAAATGGTTTTAATATCGAAAGAAAAGATCGACTTAGTACTTATTCGCATAAGTCGGGTAAAGGAGGTGGAATACTTATTTATGTAGCCGAACACATTGACTATTCTCGACGTAAAGACTTAGAAATCACTGATGTTGAATCAATATGGATAGAAGTTAAAATTAAAAATAGCAAATCATTTCTTGTATGCTCTGTTTATCGACCGCCGACATCACATATAGAATGGTGTGAGTCTTTTTCGAAAGAAATAGAAAAAGCGTTGTCGCTAAACGATGAAATTTATATTTTAGGTGATATAAATTTTGACTTTAAAGATGGTCAATATTCAAATGCAACATGGAAAAACACGGTTGAATCACATGATCTACAACAAGTTATTCAGTCAGCGACAAGGGTAACCGCTAATTCGGAAACTATTATCGATCACATATATGTTTCGAACACTGATAAAATTGCAGATGTATCTGTGCCCTGTATTTCTCTCAGTGATCACTATCCAATTAGTTTTACAAGAAGTGCATCCAAGCACAATATAAAAAGACAAGAACACGAAACGATTCAATACCGCTGCTATAAAAAATTTAATGATGATGACTTCTTAAATGAGCTATCAACTTCACTTAATACGTTAAGTATTTCTCAAACAAATTCTGACTTAAACTTTGATAATTTTTCTAAAATTGTTATGACTGTCCTCGATCACCATGCGCCTTTGAAAAACAAAAGGGTAAAACGAAAAAAACAACCTGATTGGATTAATAATGACATCATCGAAGCTGGTAGAAAAAGAGACTTAAATCATAAACTAAAAAATTGGAACCAATATAAATTTTGGCGAAATAAAACAAACTCTCTCATTCGTAATGCAAAAAAAGACTTCTTTTCAAATTCTATTGCTGAAAACAAGGATAATTCATATTTATGGCAACATATCAAGGATTTAAATGGTAAATCATCTTCCAAACTTCCAGAAGAACTTAAAACGGAAGACGGTACATCAAATGACCCTAATACTATAATTGAAAAGCTAAATTGTTACTTTGCAAAAATTAGTGACAAACTTAAAGCTGAAAGAACTAAACAAAATGATGACGACGTAACTTTTGATTGGAATAAAGTTAAATCGTATGTACGAAGTAAAGTACCAGACAACGTACAGTTCAACATTCCACTAATGACATATAATGATTTATTGTCTAGTATCAATTCCCTTGATATCCATAAGGCTACTGGACTAGATGGACTAACGCCGAAGATTATCAAACTCTCATGTAATGTTATTGCCCATCCGTTATTACAAATAATCAACATCTGCATACACACAGGAACGTTTCCTGCGTCACTAAAATTAGGTAAAATACTCCCAATTTTTAAAGGTGGTGATAAATCAGATCCATCTAATTATAGACCGATTTCAATTCTTTCTGTCATATCCAAGCTAATAGAAAAACATGTTACTAAACACCTTTTCGGTTATCTAAACAAATATGATTTATTACACAAATCCCAATCAGGTTTCCGGAAGCATCATTCTTGTAATACAGCCCTTATAAGTCTGCTAGACAAATGGCTCAAGAGCATAGAGGAGGGTGAACTAGTAGGGGCAATATTCTTTGATTTGAGAAAGGCTTTTGATGTGGTGGATCACAGTATTTTACTTGAGAAACTAAAAGTTTATCAATTTTCACCACATTCTCTCAGTTGGATAAAATCATACTTGACAGACAGAAAGCAGTGTGTGTCTGATAATGCATTAAAATCTACATTTCAAAATGTCAATGCTGGTGTTCCACAGGGATCTGTCCTTGGCCCTCTACTCTTTCTCCTTTTTGTAAATGACCTTCCTCTATTTATAAATGAGACATATCTTGAACTATACGCAGATGACACAACAGTTCATTATGCCAGCAAAAATAAAACAACACTTAGAACTAAACTGCAGCAAGGATCAAATGGTTTTCTATGTTGGTGCATTTCCAACGACATGCATGTTCATCTCCAAAAACATCTATAATGTGGATAGGCACTTGGCAAAATTTGCAGAATTTAGGTTCACTCGAAATATTTCTGGAAGATGAACTTATCAAACAAGTAGATACACAAAAGCTCTTAGGAATTATCATCGACAAAACATTAGATTGGAATGAACAGATCAGTGCAGTTTGTTTGAATCTCACTCGCAGAATCTCACTGTTAAAACAATTATCAAAATACGTTCATACTGACAGTCTAAAATTGTACTACAATTCATATGTCTTACCAATTTTCGACTATGGTTGCATCATATGGAGTCGTACTTCTGACAAAAACATAAACAGGGTACATAAACTCCAGAAAAGGGCAGCGCGAATCATTCTCAAAGTTGATTATATGACTCCATCCGCCGAGATGTTTAAAACACTGCAGTGGTTGTCTTTCCCGAAGCGTATTAAATACCATAAAGCCCTGATGGTATATAAATCACTAAACGGCCTGTCCCCAGATTACTTAGCAAATCTTTTCACAAAAATATCGGAAAAGCATAGCAGAAATTTACGATCAGTAACAAATGATGATCTGGCAGTCCCATTTGCCAAAACAAATTATTTCCAAAAATCGTTTTCGGTTGAAGGCGCCAACATTTGGAACTCTTTGCCTACAGATATCAAACAAATTCAAAACATAAATACTTTCAAACTATCTTTAAGATCACATTTACTTAACGACGATTCTTGAAACGTTCCATCAGTCGAGGTTCATGTATCATAACATTTAGCCAATTTAAACGTACGAATGCATTGTTTCGACCATCCAAAACGCTCACCCTCCAACATCTGGGATTGCACGCGCTTTACTCGAGGCACAATGTTCCTTGAGAAAGCACCCGCCCTCACGAAGTGGTACCTGACGCTTCGGTCGGCACCCGCTGACGTGCACGTATCTGACGGCATGCAGTGAGTCAGTTGTCGTAGGAAGGGCTGCTGGATGGTAAAAGAGTTTAGAACGAACAAGTCTCAATATTTTATTTTTCTTTCGCTACTGTCCAGGTCTGGTGTGTAGGAAATCAGAATCATAATAAACATACTGTCTTATGTAATTTTGATTATATCCCAATATTTATAATTTTATACATCAAGTTTATCTCTTAATCGATATCACCAAATACGTAACAATTTATAATAAGTATTCAGACTGAGACGGTCTTATCCTTGCATTTTATTCATTCTTGTGCCAAATTATTCTGCTGAAATTTAATGTTTAGTATATCAAATGTCCATTTTAAATCATTGCAATCACATTCTAAACCACAACTTTTTGTAACAATTTTAATTAAGTATTCAGACTGAGACGGTTCTTATCCGTGTTTTTTTTTTTTTTTTTTTTTTTTTTTTTTTTTTTTTTTTTTTTTTTATTCATTCCTGTGCTAAAATTACTCTGCTGGAATTTAATGTTTTAGTATGATATCAAATGTCCATTTTAAATCATTGCAATCACATTCTTAACTTCAAATATTTGTATATTTCTTTTTTAAAAATTCCTAGACAAAATTAACTATACTTTTAATTGTTGATATTGTATTGTTTGTTTGTATATATTATTGTTTTATTGTTGTATGTGTGTTGTTGAGGACCATATGTAAGATAAGCTGATGCTTAATATGTTATCCTCGTAAAATAAAGACATATTATTATTATTATTATTATTATTGGAAAAGGTCCCTCAGGACCTTTTCCACAGTGTTTACTTTGAATATGAAGAAAATTGTACCCATGATCGACTGCTCTCTCTCAATTACGCGTTTTGTCACATAAAGCGCTAAATAAAAACTAGTGAACCCGTCTATGTTGATTAGACAGTTCACCGCAAACAATTCAATTTATCCATTGTTGACACTCCCTGTCAAAAAGCGTTAAATATCTGGCAAGCAGTCTCGATCGTGGCGACTTCTTATCATAGCGCATCTAAGTTATAATCGTAGATACCCTGATGAGGGGTTCATAAACTATAGGAACTCTAGATGGCTGACTTTTAGTTCATCACATCGGACCCATGGGTCTCTCTCCGGTAGTGTGGCTGCAAGTCAAAATTCAGAACTCTGTCACAAATTGACTGCACTGCAAAATGGTTTTCTACACTGTGACATATCGACATATTTGATTGTAATCGTGTTCTCTTTAGAATTAGCTTTGATTCTGTAACATCAGAAATTTTAGTCAATGCCTTGAGTGATAGATACACACACTGGTCAAGCGTTCATAACATGAAACGATATTTATACGAAACTGAAACGTATGGGAATCGAAATTAATGACAAACCAGAGAATCAACAACACTGAAATCTGGAGCAAAAGGAAGCTCTTATATCAAACTGCTGCTGACCTTTTCATTGGTTTCTTTTTAAAGAAGCCAACTTGTTGTTATATATGGATTAAAGAAAACCTGACCAGGTACATTAGCGACCAAAAACAAAGCCCTGCCATCGAAACTTTCAGATAGTAGTTGATCCAAATCGTCATATCCCGACGGAATGTCTACATCTTAATTTACTGACAGCAATAAAAGTGCATCAAAACAAACTGTAATGAAAATTAGTAACATGCACGGACACATGTCCATTTACTTTCAATTTTCAATTAAAATCGAAGGACAGTGACTAGGTCATCTAAACATTTAATATGTATAGAATGTCATATAAGATTAACTGTCTCATCATACCCAGGGCTTGGTCGGGAGAAGACCTAAATGATCGCACAGCTCGAATGCCGATTTAATACTAACAACCTGATCGAAGGCCTAAGATATAAAGAAACAAGGCAGGCTTTTGTTTATCAAGGCAGAATAAACCAGTATAAACCACAAAACATTATGGACATTTCCCGCACAACTTAACGGTGTGCGTCCTGGGCTTTAGA
The DNA here is from genome assembly GCA_964017185.1 of Rugalucina vietnamica. Classification (NCBI taxonomy): domain Eukaryota; kingdom Metazoa; phylum Mollusca; class Bivalvia; order Lucinida; family Lucinidae; genus Rugalucina; species Rugalucina vietnamica. The sequence continues at coordinate 47,909,398 of OZ024877.1, forward strand.
TTTTTAGCCTGGGCATCGCGACAAGACCAAATGGGCATTCTCCCACTCGACGCGAACTCGGGTCAGCTTTGGGATCCATCTTGGTGCTCGCTTGATAATAGAAAAAAAAAATGAGAAGGAGATGGGTTGGTTTCTGTATGCGGAGCATTATATTTTGCACAAAGCCGGTGGCCTTAACTTAGATTTGAAAGCTCGATGCGATGCATAAACATGCCACAATAGGTAAGAGGTCGTTAAAATGATGATTTGTATTTGAGCCGCCTCGTGGGAAAACCAACAATGTGGTTACCGAACGGGTCTGACACAAACCCGCCTGTACAGTCACAGAAGCAGGCTAGACGCTTGAAATTCTGGAGTTAAGTAGAGGAGGAATTGTACTATCCGAGTAGCGAAAATAAAGGCGCTGATCAGCTTCGCAGTTACTGCGAAGCTGATCTGCGCCTTTGTTTTCGCCTATGCAGATTGTTGGTTTTCCCATGTGGCGGCTCATTTATAAGGAGCAATTCAAACGGTCCTAGACCCCAATGCAAACATTGTACATTTATTTAGGGTTTATGGTTCTGTACGACATACTCTAAGTATGTTTTAGGATAAAGTTCGAAGCTTAAAAGATGCCTGGGAATTCTGTTGACAATAACAGTAAGTGTATTAGTGCATTTTATTGCCGTTTCAATTTTTGTAGAACAATCACGTTATTTGATGCTACCGTATTTTCCATTTCATTCTTTTCACCATGTTTCCCCCTCTCTAAATGTACAAGTTCTTCTCTCAAACTTTTCACTTACTTGTGTTTTTTAGATCTTACGATTCCACCATGTAATGCCATAGGCATATAAAGTAACATGAATTGATTCAGTTAAATAATTAAAGCCCTGGTCACTGTGAGGTTGGTGGTAAAATGCACAAACAGCAAGTGTGGACTGCTGCTACCCACTGTGTTGGTTTAGGCGGAATTCATGATTAGTCTCTATCAAATTCAGACGCCAACGTCGACTACCTGAGGCAAAGGTCCACCAAATCTCTGATCGACAGCAAGGAGTCTATCTCGGGTGAGCCCAAAGTTTTGGTGGAGGAAAATGTGGCCCTCAAGAGGCGTGTGGGTCTGCTCAGTGGTGTGGCGCTTCTGGTGGGAACAATGATAGGTAATTGGGCAATAGGATCGACGTCCTTTTTAAAAACAACTTGGATCAACACATTAAAATAGAAGAAGTTCTTGCCGAAAAAAGGATGTTCAATTAATGTTTTATCCACCAAAAATTGTAGGTTTGGCATGTGTTGGCTGTTTTTATGTTAGAAAGTCCCCTTCAGTTTAATGTTTAAGTAACACAGACTCAGTATTGAGCGACAAATCGTCGCTTCAGTGCTATACTGTTCTAACTGTTTAAAAACGGTTTTGAGCAAATCGAGTTTGAAGTTTCAGATGTCAATATTTTATTTCATATTCAACCAAGAGACCTTAGGAGTTACCAGCTAATTATAAATGCATATTTGTGTCTTTAAAACAGTATTTTGTTGGCTTTTTCATCCTTTTATGATTGTCAGAGCCATTTTGTCATTTTACAGTTAGAACACTTTGACATCTTTAACGTGCTTTCCAATCATTGCTATACTGTTCTAACAATTTCTTTTTTCTCTTATATTTTAATACTCTGGATTATTCCTAGAGATATTAACAATTAAACAGATGCCTTTTACTCCAAAGAAGCTATTTACAGCCAAAAGTTTGTGCAAATCTTTGTGATACTGCAGTATTAGAGCAAAAATCAAAATCCAGGGGAAACAACTCAATTTTTTCAAGGCCAGTAAGTCAATGTAAGTCAATGCGACGAAATTGTTAATCGTATGCGAACAATCAAATAAAGTGCTACACCATTATTATTCCATGACATGTTTTCAGGTTCTGGCATCTTTATATCACCTAAAGGAGTTCTTGCTCAGACAGAATCAGTTGGATTGTCTCTGATTGTATGGACAGGATGTGGAATTCTCTCATTATTAGGTAATAACACAGAGTATTACCAAGGATAAGTAAATAAATAAATAAATAAATAACAGCAGAAACTAGTGTCTTATTTAATATCTTTGCAGTTTTGAAGTTAACTGAAAAATAGGGTAGCATTTTCCTCCAGGTGCATTGTGTTACGCCCAATAGGGCACGATGATAACCAAATCGGGCGGCGAGACCTGTATAAAGGTTACGACGCTGCCATCGCCTACCGTTACGCCTGGACATCTATCACTGACGAGGTTTTTCTATCATTCACTGCAATTTATCTCCCCCCCCCACACACACACACACACTCTAGGTGCTCTGTGCTACGCCCAGTTAGGCGCGATGATAATTAAGGCTACGGCCCTGTCATCACCTACCTAAGTTTACGCCTTGGACATTCATCATTGACTCGATTTTTTTTTTAATATAACACCACTATTATTCACTGCAATTTATCTTTTTTTTTCTCCAGGTGCACTGTGCTACGCCGAATTGGGCACTATGATAACCAAATCGGGCGGTGAGTACGCCTATCTATATAAAGGTTACGGCCCTATCATCGCCTACCTGTACGCCTGGACCTCCATTGTGGTCATTAAGACCTCCAGTGTGGCGATCATCTGTCTAGCGTTCGCGGACTATATCATGGATCCCGTGTTCGATGACTGCGGCCCACCGGTGGTTATTACCAAGATGTTGGCTGCTGTAGCAATAGGTGAGTGGGATTGGTTTTAGATTCGTATTCATATTTAGCCTTCATACTTTAAAATAATAACAAGGTTTAGTCCTATTACCGACAGTCCTCCATTATATCATGCAGGACCTTATCGGATGTATATCGGATGTATATTTGCAGCGGGTCGCCACGCTACATTCCAAAAACTGTGTATAGTTTGCTGGCTCTGTAGAATTTCTATTCTTCAAACTGAACATGGTACCTTGGCACATATAAATTACATGATATCAAATTTTGAGTAATTTGACCATTTGATTGGCAAGATTATCATTTTCTAAATATTGATACGAGTTTATAAGATGACACAAGTTAATGCAAATCAAATTACATCCCAAGATTACATCCGAATTTCATTAATTGAATGGTAAAATATGCAGACCGCTTTTATTTGCATAGATTACTAGTATATATAGATTCATCATGTTCATAAAGACTGTACCTGGGGCTCACTGCGCTGGGACATGAAATGAGATGCGTTGCGTAAAATCTGCCTTCGGTGTTTTGAACCGGGCTGACACATATACAAACTCTTGCTAGGGGGCTGAAAATTCCCTGATTTCGAAATTACGGATCCTTTTATATAGTGTCGGGCTGATTTTACACTGCACTGTGAAAAGCCTCTGAATAGTTCGATCGTATTTTGCCAGTTTTAAACGTTAACATTTATGTTTATAAGATCATAAACTACTCATTGGTAACTTGTGAATTATTTTGGTACTCTTGTGTTTTATTCAAATTTTTATAGCATCTTATAAATTGTGTTGTAGTTTTATTCCGCCCTACATAAACAAAAAGATAGCTGTGCCAAACGTTAAGAAAAAATACACTTTATATCCTCTATAACCTTCATCTGACATATATGAGCGTATATCTGAAGTTCTACACCATTAACCCACGTAAATAGAAATTTTACCAAAAAAAAAAAGATACCCCACCCTCTGCAAGTAAAAATGGCTAGTGAACTGGTCCAATGTTCCACGTGATTCTTATGACGGACCATTTTGTTATTTTTTTTCTGTTTACAGTGACAGTGACTCTAGTAAACTGTGCCAGTGTGAAGCTGGCAGCCAGGGTACAGGTGACATTTATGATCGCAAAGTTAGCTGCCCTTGCCATTATCATAGTTGGAGGGATCGTTAGACTTATTCAAGGTAAAGCATAAATTTGAATAATTATGGTTGCGCGCTACCTTGTCTATCCAGAGTCATCATTATAACTTTCGCAAGTTCTAAAATCACTCAAAGAATTTCAAAAATCGTTAAAACTGCTTTGCACACCAACCGATCGTTTCCGATGCCATTTCAATTTAAATATTAATAGAAACATTGATATAGATTACGTTTCCACGCCGACTAGATACAATATAGATACAATATATAGAACCCATTCGCAATGGCTTTTTTCTGAAGATGAAGATAACTTTTTACCTCAAAGGCTTATAGTACTGAATAAAGTATATCAATGCCATCTGAATTTATTTTAGGCGAAACTCAGCATCTCCAGAACAGCTTTGTAGGCTCAACAACCAACCCTTCTAAAATAGCACTGGCGTTCTACTCAGGGCTCTGGGCTTATGATGGCTGGTATGTTTAATCATCCTTGAACTTTTTTAATTGCACTCCTTGAACTTTTTTAATTGCACTATGTCCACAAATTTAATGCCCAAACATCCTTGCATGCATCGAAACAAAACCTTGATACATGTGACTTAAGGTTATTTAGCCAGTATACTATATGGGGCTTACGAATTTTCTTAGACACATTTATCTTTACATTTCAGTTGTTCCTTTTTTTTTTTCAGGAACAACTTGAATATAGTAACAGAAGAAATTGAAAACCCCAGTAGGTATGCTTCGAAGTCTCTTGGTACATTTTCATAAGTTAGGAATAAATATCCTAAGTGTAACGTTTATTGCAATAAAGTCAATTTATCTACAAGAATGTTTAACATTTTACTAAAGTGATAGACCGACGGCATATTCATTCATGACGTAAAAGTATCATATTTATTATCGACTTAGGGCCTATTTATTTATAGTTTCATTTACAGAATTTTTTTTGTCAGTGATCTGAATTTGGAAATCTCTAGTACTATTAGCCATATACATGCAAACATACGTTCCCTTTACTCTGAAACCTCTAGATACATTCTGGTAACAGTCTTGAAATAAATTCATGTATGTATTTGCATTCATAGGAATCTTCCACTGGCTATCATTATAGGCCTCGTTTCCACGGACATTTTTTCTTTGACAAAGTAGGTTTGTCGCAGAAAACTATGCTCGTGTAAATTCAATTCTATGGCGAAGTTTAATTGTCAAATATCTGCGACGAAGATGAGCGAGCTAAGTAATATACGTAATCTTTGTTGTGTGTGAACGCAAACTCGTTGCCAAAGTTTCCGTTCAAAGAAAAAATGTCCGTGGAAACTAGGCATAACCGCGATTTATCTCTAGTGATGGCCGTGTACCTACTGACAAACGTCTCCGATTTCACTTACATTATCTTGAATATCCTTTCTTTTGCTGTGGCTATAGTCGTGATAAATAAATTTTTGTTCCAGAAATCTTCCATTAGCTATTATGATTGCGATGCCTCTGGTGATGGCTGTATACTTCCTGACAAATGCCTCTTCAAACTTGATCTCTTGAATATCCCTTTCATTTGCTGTGGCATAAGTCGTGATAGATTATCTATTTTCCCATTTTCCAGAAATCTTCCATTAGCTATCATAATCTCTATGCCTCTTGTGATGGGTGTATACCTTCTGACGAACGTCTCCTACTTCACTGCCATGTCAAAGGACGAACTTTTAGCTTCACCTGCTGTTGCTGCGGTAAAAACACTAATTTTGTCTTCTTTCCACCATTTATTTTCTATTATAAAACTTTTTCTACACGTATGTGAACGGCTACCACTTTTAAAATAGACGCCTTTTTAACGATCCATCAAGTTGACCTACCTCCAGCTTTTCTTTTAAGTCCAATTCGCATGCGCAAAAAATACACGCGTGTAAATATACTCCGGTGTGTATTTATACTCCGGTGTGCAAATCAACCTGAGAGTAAATTTAAATTGCGTTCGCATGGGTTTTATCGCCAGGAGTATTTTTGTAGGTAAATTTATCATTTCTGGATTAAAACCTGTTCATTTAAATTTTCTGTATTTGCAAAACAAGAAGAGGCTGCATCAAGGTGTTCATGTAGACTTTGGAAGCAGAGGGGAATCATGTAATGGTCAGGCATAACCTTAGCAGTTATACAGTTCCCTTTTTTCATCCTTTTACAAGGAATTACTGTTAAAATGCCCTAAGAATCCTAACCAAGAATGATGAAGAAATAGTGTGGCTGTTTGCACTCCATATGATCTAAAATGTTATGAATGGCAATAAACTCTTATTTAGCAACAATGTCCACAGTTTCAGCAACTGTCATATAATCAGTTAGGAACAAAAAATGTGAAAATTTGTTATCTAAAAGCAGAATATTGACTTGAAATAAAAATACTCATGGGTAAATTTTACTTTGCGTTCGCATGGGACATAATAGTAAATTTACACGTGTGTATTTGTAAAAATAAAATTTGCATCTGGTCAGACCCAGGAGTAAATTTACCCATATGTAAATATACTCCGGTGTGTATTTGCGTTCGCATGCGCCATTTACTTACCCCGAGTAAAATTTGCACACCGGAGTATATTTACACGTGTGTATTTTTGGCGCATGCGAATTGGACTTTAAATAAAAACTTCCATTTAACTCTTAAAACGTAGTTTATAGATTTCGCTTCTCGAATATTGACTTAATTTCACATTATTTGTCATAAAATCAAAACAATTGAAGAAAATTGACTTCAATGTTTATTTTAGCTATGGGGAGAACGTATTCTGAAGGGTGCTGCCATTATCATGCCAATATCTGTAGGATGTTCAACGTTTGGCGCAGCAAATGGAAGTGCCTTTACAACTGGAAGGTAATAAAACGGTGCTTTGCAGTAGCGGGTCTTTTCGTGGATTTTATCTATTCATCAGTCTAACACACTCTCTCTCTCTCTCTCTCTCTCTCTCTCTCTCTCTCTCTCTCTCTCTCGCTACAGCGCATGTTTCACTACCAGAAATTCCAGGTTGCATAAGATTAATTAACTGTGTATTTACCTTGCATTTAATAAAGAACACTTTGACGTTAGATATCATCAATGTTTATTGGCAAATCTCTTTCAGAATCACTTATGTCTCCTCTAGAGAAGGACATCTTCCGGAGATTATGTCATACGTCAGCGTTAAAAGATACACACCTTTACCATCACTCATCCTGAACGTAAGTTTAATTGCATTTGTACTTTATTGGTTCCTGATTCCTTATCGGAGAATCTGATGCTTGAATCTAAAACCAGATTTTCAAACTCAGTTTGCAATATAAAAATGCATGTACCTCTAAATGCATACCTACCAACTTTGTCACACAAGCTCGTTTCCAGTTTAACTCTGAAATCAAATTGAACAATCTGTAAGATTAATGATTATGTCATTAATAATGTTTTTAAACAAATTTTGGAGCTGTATATTTATCATTCTATGCGATTGGAATATGTAAGAGTAAATGTAACTGTAAGTTTTTATTCCAGATGATAATTTCTCTTCTCATGATCATTCCTGGAGACATAGGATCTCTGATAGACTTCTTCAGCTTTACTTCATGGATATTCTATGGTATGACAGTGCTGGCACTGATTATTCTGCGCTTTACAGACAGAGATGCTAAAAGACCGTATAAGGTAGGCTCTTAAAGGATTTGTTTTGTTTTTATTTGCTATTACTGCAGCTGGTGTTGTGCTGTGTGGCGGCCCTAAAAAGTCTCCCCGTACATCATCCATAGTGCAGATTATATTTTCCTTCTGGTCCTTTGAGATAAGCGAGGATATTCTGAGAAATCAGAAATTCCTTATCGGTTTAGATTAATTTTCTAACCAATTCGGCTCTGTTTGGATAATACAAGTCTTTGTATCGACAACTCTGTTGAAAGTTGCAAAATCACAGTATTTCTCTTTGGCTCCATTTTGCCAACTCTAAATGGTCACTGAAGAGGCTTAAGAAGCCGAAACCGCGGTATGGCCCATCCCTTTTTCTCATTAATGTGCTCACTGCTCTTAAAGGATCTCTGTTTTATTTTTATTTAGATCTAATGCACCAGTCATTTGCATCCCCGGCTCCCCCGGGGCCGGGGAATAGCGGGGCTTTTAACTTTTCAATTTTTAAAGCCCGGCTAAAAGCCCGACACTGCCGGGCAAGGATTTTGGTAAAACCCCTGCTAAAAGCCCCGGCTCCCCAGGGGCTGACAATAACGTGGAACAACAGCTGGGAGTTGTTCTGATGAAACTGAAACATGGGAGAAGGACCTCAATTTATGCATGTGAATGTTTAGGTGCATTTGGAAATTAAATAAGTACCATAAAGATAATTAAATGTTAAAATATCATTAAAATCTAATTTGAATTAATGTGACAGTGTATTGGCGGGAAATCATAACCCCGGCAAATCCCCGGCTCTGCCGGGACACATCAGAGGTTAAAGACTGGCACTTTAGCCCCGCTATGTCCCCGCTATCCCCGGCCCCGGGGGGAGCCGGGGATACAAATGACTGGTGCATAATAGATAATCTGACGTTCTGTCGTTAGTAGACAAGGTTTAAACACTTTGTTAGATCTTCTCCTTCAGCCAGTTCTGGTCTAAATATTTGAGCCGCCTCATGGGAAAACCAACAATCTGCATAGGCGAATACAAAGACGCAGATCAGCTTCGCGGTAACCGCGAAGCTGATCAGCGCCTTTGTTTTCGCTACTCGGATAGTATATTCCATCTACTTCTTAAATCTGAAATTTCAAGCTTCTAGGTATCTTCTATAACTGTACAGCCCGGTTTGTGTCGGACCTGTTCAAAAACCACATTGTTGGTTTTCCCATGAGGTGGCTCATTTATCGTTTTCAAAGATGGGCACTCATAAATAACTTATGGTATAAAACTCTCTTTCTATATAGAAGCATTTTAATTATTCATTCAGTACAACTTTCTAATTGTCATCATGATTGTTGGAGGAAAATAACTGAATAAATTTATAAGTTTGAAATATTTTTTTCCATTGTCATTCCAGGTACCCATAGTGATCGCCATTTTCTTTTTCCTGTGTTGTGTGTATCTTGTGATAGGACCTATCATAGATGAACCAAAGATAGAATTTCTGTATGCCGGAATATTTGTTATCAGTGGACTTATTCTTTACTTCCCTTTTGTGCATTTTAAACTGAAAATACCTGGAACTGGTGAGTATTATAATAATTATTATTTAGCAGTTTCAGTTTCCATATTTTTCTTTCCTTGCATTGTTCATATGTTTACATTTTCATTGCAATCGCCCCAGATGAAAGTATCTTTCTTGATGTTCTTCATTTCCAAATGAAAAACATTAAGTCACGTGATCTAGAGGCCACGCCTATGGGCGGGCGACGTCAAAACCAGCCAGTGACGTTGTTTGTTTACTCTTGTTGACGTTGACGTTGAGCATGAAAATTAGACTTTTTGACTGTTAAGGATGTTCGCTGCTAACATTTGACATTTCGGAACTTCCGGTTTTTCTTTTGTTGAATATCTCCTAAACGGTTGCAGATATTTTCCTAATATAATATCTTTGGATACATATTGATGATATGCATTGAATGAGCCATGAAAATTGTCAATCTAAGGAACTTCATTTTTCACCCCATTTTCTGCAATTTTTCAGAAAATTTTAGTTGTCAGCAAAATTTAGGGGGCAGGGTAGATTAAACTTGAATATTACACATCTTCAAATAAACTGCACTAGTTCGATGTATATTTTAGCAGCAGTATATGTGTACATGGCCTTCTAAGTCGGTCAATTTGTCTTTGGTGTGCTAGTTTTAAAATTTTGGGTGGTTTTATGAAATGGGCTTTACGAAACAAAACAGCCGAAAAAGGCTTAAAATGGCGATTTTCAAGTTGTTGGTTCTCTCTTATATGCACACTACCATATATATTTCTTTCTTTTATTCGAACAATATTACCAAGTTATATGTTGTGTGAAAATACAAGAAAAAGTTTGAATCTACAAATATGGGTTTGGCACATTTCAAAATATTGATTTTTCCGACTTTTCAAGTATGGGGGTAGGGTTGGAAAACGACTCGTAAAATTTTGTTATCCACTTCAAGTTGCAATTTTTTCTATGCTTTTGGTCCAAAATAGTCTGCATTACGTAAATATTATGACTTTTGAAAACATTCAAGGTATGTTGTTGTTCAAGGCAGGTATGTTTCAAAGAATTGAAAATTAAGTTTATTTTACTAAATTTAAAGGTCTCATTCACAGGCCAGTAGCTTGAAAAAAATGCACACTACCCTATTCTTATTTTGTTTTCAAATGTCTTGTGTTGTATTTTGGAATCAAAAAAGAGAGGTTAGAAAAAAGTTTGAATATTTTTTCATTGGCAGCGAACATCCTTAATGACAAATAACATAATTAAAACAGTGTTTTCTGAGGAAAACTATGTCCCCCCAACCGTTTAGTAATTGAAGTGTAGCTACCTTGTGATATGAAGTTTTTCTAGGGAAGACACCATGTAAGGTCTGATAGTTTAAACTTGTTTTGGACCCTGTCTAAAATTGGGTCACAATCACCAAATTCTTATGAACTCTGAACCTCCTCACAACAATGCTTCTGAGCAAGTTTGGTCAAAATCCATCAATTATTAGTTTACAAGATATCGTATCGGAAAAACTAATTTCAACAGTTTTTATGGACCCATGACCTTGGAAATTAGGTCAAGGTCATCAAAATCTAATCAACTTTGAGCCTCCTCCAAACAATGCTTCTGTGCAAGTTTGGTCAAAATCCATCAATTGGTTTACAAGATATTGCAGTGAAAAGACTAATTTCAACATTTTTTTATGGACTCGTGACCTTGAAAATTAGGTCAAGGTCACCAAAATCTAACCAACTCTGAGCCTTCTCGCAACAATGCTTCTGTGCAAGTTTGGTCAAAATCCATCAATTGGTTTACAAGTTATCGCGTTGGAAAGATTAATTTCAACATTTTTTATGGACTCGTGACCTTGAAAATTAGGTCAAGATCACCAAAATCTAATCAACTCTGAGCCTCCTCCCAACAATGCTTCTGTGCAAGTTTGGTCAAAATCCGTCAATTGATTTACAAGATACTGCGTTGGAAAGACTAATTTCAACATTTTTTATTGACTTGTGACCTTGAAAATTAGGTCAAGGTCACCAAAATCTAGCCGACTCTGCGCCTTCTCGCAACAATGCTTCTGTACAAGTTTGGTCAAAATCCATCCATTCGTTTACAAGTTATCGCGTTGGAAAGACTAATTTCAACATTTTTTATGGACTCGTGACCTTGATTATTAGGTCAAGGTCACCAAAATATAATCAACTCTGAGCCTCCTCCCAACAATGCTTCTGTGCAAGTTTGGTCAAAATCCATCGATTGGTTTACAAGATACTGCATTGGAAAGACTAATTTCAACATTTTTTATGGACTCGTGACCTTGAAAATTAGATCAAGGTCACCAAAATCTAATCAACTCTGAGCCTTCTTGCAACAACGCTTCTGTGCAAGTTTGGTCAAAATCCATCTATTGGTTTACAAGTTATCGCGTTGGAAAGACTAATTTCAACATTTTTTAATGACTCGTGACCTTGAAAATTAGGTCAAGGTCACCAAAATCTAATCAACTCTGAGCCTCCTCCCAACAATGCTTCTGTGCAAGTTTGGTCAAAATCCATCAATAGGTTTACAAGATATTGCATTGGAAAGACTAATTTCAACAGTTTTTATGGACTTGTGACCTTGAAAATTAGGTCAAGGTCACCAAAATCTAGCCGACTCTGCGCCTTCTCGCAACAATGCTTCTGTACAAGTTTGGTCAAAATCCATCCATTCGTTTACAAGTTATCGCGTTGGAAAGACTAATTTCAACATTTTTTATGGACTCGTGACCTTGATTATTAGGTCAAGGTCACCAAAATATAATCAACTCTGAGCCTCTTCCCAACAATGCTTCTGTGCAAGTTTGGTCAAAATCCATCGATTGGTTTACAAGATACTGCACTGGAAAGACTAATTTCAACATTTTTTATGGACTCGTGACCTTGAAAATTAGATCAAGGTCACCAAAATCTAATCAACTCTGAGCCTTCTTGCAACAATGCTTCTGTGCAAGTTTGGTCAAAATCCATCTATTGGTTTACAAGTTATCGCGTTGGAAAGACTAATTTCAACATTTTTTATGGACTCGTGACCTTGAAAATTAGGTCAAGGTCACCAAAATCTAATCACCTCTGAGCCTCCTCCAAAAAATGCTTCTGTGCAATTTTGGTCAAAATCCATCAATAGGTTTACAAGATATTGCATTGGAAAGACTAATTTCAACAGTTTTTATGGACTTGTGACCTTGAAAATTAGGTCAAGGTCACCAAAATCTAGCCGACTCTGCGCCTTCTCGCAACAATGCTTCTGTACAAGTTTGGTCAAAATCCATCCATTAGTTTACAAGTTATCGCGTTGGAAAGACTAATTTCAACATTTTTTATGGACTCGTGACCTTGATTATTAGGTCAAGGTCACCAAAATATAATCAACTCTGAGCCTCCTCCCAACAATGCTTCTGTGCAAGTTTGGTCAAAATCCATCGATTGGTTTACAAGATACTGCATTGGAAAGACTAATTTCAACATTTTTTATGGACTCGTGACCTTGAAAATTAGGTCAAGGTCACCAAAATATAATCAACTCTGAGCCTTCTTGCAACAATGCTTCTGTGCAAGTTTGGTCAAAATCCATCAATAGGTTAACAAGATATTGCATTGGAAAGACTAATTTCAACAGTTTTTATGGACTCGTGACCTTGAAAATTAGGTCAAGGTCACCAAAATCTAATCAACTCTGAGCCTCCTCCCAACAATGCTCTTGTGCAAGTTTGCTCAAAATCCATTCATTTGTTCAGAAGATATCGCGTCAGAAAACCTAATTTGATCAGTTTTCATGGGCTGGTGACCTTGAAAATGAGGTCAAGGTCACCAAAATCTAATCAACTCTTTCCCCCCTCCCAACCATGTATCTATGCAAGTTTGGTCAAAATCCATCCACTGGTTCAAAAGATATCGCGTAAGAAAGAAGCTACGCGGACGCGGACGCCGACGCGGACGCCGACGCCGACGCCGACGCCGACGCCGACGCCGACGCCGACGGGAACCGCACCAAAAACAATATGTCCCCCACCTTCGGTTGGGGGGACATAAAAATTAGCGATGAAAAACATTAGCTGTTCGTGCTTCACAGACATTAAAATAGCCTAGCTAGTGAAAGCTAAAATCTGAATTTCAATCCTTAAATGAAAGTTTATTTTTAATTGAAGCAAATACTTAAACTAAATATAATTGCACATTTTTTTTTCAATTAAAAATGTACTCAAATATGTGTCAAATTTCTAATAGAATTTAATCTTTATTGAACAGGAAATAGTCATTAGTCATTGTTCCAACCGAATGATAACGATGGTACATGTACAAGCATTCATAGTCATGTATTCAAATCTAAGCAAATCGAAGTTGTACCGGCATTTGGATCATTAAGAATTTATACATGATAAAGTTGTATATACTGCCTAGCAGACATGTACAGTTAGCAGTATTTTGTTATTTCAATAACATTTCTGTCTTTCTTTACAGACTGGTTAACGACAGCAATCCAACTCTTAGCAGAAGTTTCGCCCAGCCAATGTATGGCGGACTGATTCAATGAAACAATGAATATTTATCTAAAAATTATGCCATTGAGGGAAAGCTGAGAACAATTTTGATGTTTTATCTTAGCAATACTAATATTTTACCTTGGAAAAGCTATAAAAGATACAGTTAAGATATTTGATGGAGTATGAAGTAATGGGTATACGAATTTCCAGTGATACTCAGGCACTGGGATGTGAGAAAGGCTACCAAAACACTATCTGTGTTGATAGGCTTTTCGTGATAATTCCATATACCATTTTAGTGCTTTTACTTTATTGGCTGTGTGAGTATTTTTGTAGATATCTTTTTATATGTGACGAAATATGTATTATATTTGACCATTTTACCGCCATTTACTGAGTAAGATAGGATTCCCATTTCGTGTCAGTCCCTAGATTTTTTTCAAATGACATTGCCTGGTATTTCTTTCATGTTACCAGAAAATTATTTCTGTCCATTGGAAGACTAAACACGCAAAATCTAATTGTTTTCAATACAATCAGTCGGGTATGGCAGTATTCATTGTATGTGAGTTTAAGAAAACGTGTGTTATATGTCATTGACAAAGTCTCTATTAAATGTCTAACTGTTGAAACAGCAACTATTTCATCTTTCGTTGGCACGCCTACCAAACACTCTTGGTCAAATATGGAAAACCACTGTCGTAGAAAGAGAATCTAAAATCGTACAGCAGCTTATCACGGGGGTGATTCAATTGATACCACCTGTGCTGTCGTCCGAGACGTTACTGCATATTTGCTGTCGTCCGATTGTTCCGGTTTTCGTCCGAGTACTACGGCTGTCGTTATCATCGGCGCCCCTATTTCAGTGCCCACAGGGCCAACAGATCGTCGCTAATCAGCGCATTTATCACCGAAAATTGTCAAGAAGGTATTTATCGTTATTACAAACGTCTTTCCAGTTTTCTTAACATAAAAACAATCACAAGAATTTATTTTTAGTACAAAACATCATTTTCTCGCGTGTTTTTCTTACTTTCAACATATGCAACCATTCCATGTAAGCGAAAGTATCAGGGATATTACGCTTTCCATTTAGCCTTTGAAAGCTGTAATCATTTACCCAATTCATTGCTTCCTTCAAAATTTATTTTCCGTTTTTAAAAAGCGTGATACGGCTGTCGCTGACTCCTGATACGGCTGGCGTTTGTTTATTGATCAGTACGATACGGCTGTCGATAGTATTTCGAGATGGCATATTGCCCGTTGAAATCAAATTCAACATATTTTATGCATTTATTTTGTAGTTCTGAATAATTTTCGTATGCTACTCATAAAAGGACGACTATACAGATCGCTAGAAAGCATAACAGTAACCTCGAAAAACACAAATGCTACAAATAGTCTCTTCTGTAATGTCATATAAGATGATTAGTGAAGTCACATGAATGAACAATGAGTCTCTAAGTACAAACTTTGCATAACATGTTTTCTGGAAATGAAAACGATTTATAAGCTGACACAGTGTCGGGAAACAAACTCCGTGTATGTTATATTTTGTGCATACGTTAGAGAGCGCGTTCGTACTGCACATACTGTCGGAAATCACGTATTGCTATATTCATGTGAAAGAAAATATTTCACACATATCCTATCATATGCGGCATAGTATAAGAACTCTTTAGCAAACTTTTCTTTCTTTGAAACATTTGTCAACATCTAGAACACTTCGGAACTTAAATGTTTCGAAGTGTTCTCGGCGACCAGATGAAAGTATGTGATTTTTTTTACAGTTTCATATACAGTCATATGATAGTATATTTAAAATATTTCACAAATGACTCATGCAAACGGCATCACAAATTTTCCGAACTTAGGTCGGACAACGCACTCGAATAGCAGAATAACTAGCTCTTTCCCAACGAGGTAGTCATCCGGCTATGTCGCAACCAAAATCAAAGGCAACGAACACAACAGAGAGGCAGGCAAAATAAGCAGTCGTATCATGAAGATAAACCACCTTTCGTGGGGCGCCGATGAGTGTATTTACTAGGGACAACGCCGAAAACCATTTTTCCTGGGCACATAGAGGTAGGCACAATTAGCAATCGTATCATGAAGATAAACCACTTGTCCTGGGATGCCGATTGCTTATTTACTGGGAAAAACAGCGAAAACCATTTCTCCTGGGGACATTTTATAAAGAAAGAAAATAAATATAGTGTTCAACTGGCGAACATATGTAACAAAAAATTGATGTAATTAAGTTAAAATCCAAACCAGAAATTTAGAGATTATTATTATAATCAACAAAACCATTTTTCCTAGGAAAGAGAAACCACCATTTCTACGAGGACTGCGAAAAGGAAAAACGGTATGATGAAATTAAACAACGTGCTAAGCTGGCTAAAAGATATAAATATACAAAATGCCGATGCAGTAAAGCCAAAACCAGAAGATACTAGGCGGATAGGAGACCATCTTTACTAGTTCACCAAAAAGTAAATCCGCGAAACCAAGAAAAAGGGTGGGGGGGGGGAGGGGGAGTCAAATAAAAATATGAAATCATTGTATTCGACTGGAAATCAACATTCCAACCCAAAGACATCCCAAGCGGGACAGAAAGAACAACACAATGTATCACAGAGCACAACCAACACACGTGAACCTTTGTATCGCAGAGCAGAATATTACACTTCGCGCCATTTAATGAAATTCGAGAGCGACTACAAGAAAATATACACATGAATGCAATATAAGGTATTATGTACTAGTCATTTGTAACAACGCCCCCCCCCCCCCCCCACCCGGGGAATAGCGGGAATTTTGACTTGTGGTCCAGCAAATCATCGCTAAAAGCAATCCTCACTAAAAAAAAAACCCACCCTGTGAGGACTGCTTGTTGGTAAAACCACTGCTGTTTTCTCCACAGGCTGCTTTAAATTTCACGGCCCGTTTCCCACGCACTGTCGTAGTAAAACTTTGGTCAAAGCCCTGCTCATTCAGTCCACGGCTGCCTCGCCCTCCCCGTGGATGGGGGCGGACGGGCGTGGTTACAAATGGCTAAAGTGCATTACACAAATGATCAATCAGTCAATTTCGCCACAGTGTCTTTTTCCGCTGTAAGACAATCGTGACGCTCATCAAAGTTTAAATTGTATACATTACACTTTCTGATTTGGATAATGCATGCGAAAATGAGAAAGCAAGGCAACCGGTCACTGTATAGACGACGTTCAATATTCATATTTGAAAGTGCGGCGGTGTGTCCTGTAAATATCTTATTTCGTGTAACCAACCCACCGTGGTTTATCGTTAGAAATATGAACAAAGTGAAATAGATGTTATTTCATTCATATTTCTGAAATCTAGGATGCCTTAAACTTAGTTTTACCCATATATTTTCAATTATTACCTGTTCTAAATTGTCGACATCCGTAACGAGTTTAACCGACAGCCGTATCACACATATTTACAACTGATCGACAGCAGTAACACCAAAACTTAAACGCCCCTTCAAACCCTAATTTCTGCTTTGGATTTTTTTTATAACTGTGAAAGGTTTTATCTTTGCAGTTATGTTTTCCATGTTGTTCAATAAATGGTTAGAACTGAGAGATGCTGATTATTAAAGTATTTGCATATTTATGTGATTTTTGCTTTTTTACGATTAAACACATGGTTGTATGCAAACTAGCGACCCATAAACCCGTACAAACATATTGCACGATAGACAAATATCTAACAACACATTCTAGCAGAAAAAAGGATAAATAGTACCTTCAAATACAATCACGAGCCGCTTTTACGTGTGTACTGTTTGTGTAACGACAGCCGTAGTACTCGGATGGAAACCGGAATACTCGGACGACAGCAATATATGCAGTAACGTCTCGGACGACAGCACAGGTGGTATCAATTGAATCACCCCCCTGCTATGGATAATTACGTTTTCAGTATAAATATGTAGTCAAAACTTTCAATTGTTTTGTCAGATTTACATTTGGCGTAATGAACATTCGGACTGCGATATACCTTAATTACGCAAAAAGTAAATTTGAAAATGAGAGACAACTTCGCCGTGATGTTTATACCACACACATTGCAATCTACGAGGGATGTTCTTTAATACTTGTCACTTGCTTGATTATTTTTTCTGTGGACAATCAATGAGAATGTTTTTTATATGTGGTGAAAGCCCGATCTTTTCTGATCAGATTGGTATCAAAATTATTGCTGTCCGACGCACGGTCATATAGTAATCGCATTTTAAAACAGGGTACAGTAATGACACTGCGTTAAGTTTCAGTTAATTTACAATATGTTATTTCGGTCACTAGTATAGAAAAGGCTATAATTTTCGCAATAGTATATACAGGTCCACCTTTATTTTACACATTATTTTGTCATTCATATGAGCAACAGAAAACACTTTTGCAGAATTATTTTATGATTTCTTTACAGAGTTATTGCTCCTGCTTTATGACGTCATAATATTTTTAATATACGCCATTCAAAATCACCGCACAGTAGGGATGTCATTTGGTGTCAGATTTAGGGTTCGGACGTTCGGAAACAAACATCCGGATGGTTCGAACGTTCGCATCTTTTTTTCTATCGGATCAGATCATACTTATCATATGTGCATTTATGTATGAATATATACATACATAAATGTATGTTTGTCGAGTGTTCCCTTGAAAGTACATTCATAATCAAGAGTTACTGAGCTTGGCGTTGTTTACGTTGATGTGGTGCAGAAACGAAACGCCATGCAGTTTAGGAAATTTTATCGACATTCAAACATCATAATGCTAAAACTAACTGTATGACGTCGTCATACATGTATGTAGAATTTAATGGTATTCTGAATGTTTTTCTTCTCTGCATAAACGGGTCAGCTTAAGAACCCGCCTTTGATTTTGTCAAATTAAGATCATAGTACTTGTTTTCTTTAATCCCAAAACATATCTATTGTAGTTTTGCCGGACGGCGGTCAGTATGATTATTATTTTTAAAACTTGAGAAGTGTCAATCACATCGTTTTCAAAAGAAAACAAAAGAGGCAAATTATCACTTTTAATCCTTTCTTTGTTTATTGTCGCTTCCTCGTGACCGGCATTGTCCCGTTTACTCTTTACCCGTTAAACCGTGACCTTTGACTCTACATGGTTAGAAATTTGTATTAAATTCTGATAAGGTAGAGCTGGTGCTTAATTTCTAAGAGATCTGTCCGTCTCTATCATAATAGAAACACTGTCAAATTTCATGATTGAAAACGTCAACCAAAACGCTTCCAGAACTTATCAAGTAAATAGATTTTTTGAAGTTGTAGTAGTTCTTTGTACATACTATTATTGTGGTATGGACAGCTCTTCCACTGACATTTTGTGTTATTTTTCAAAATGTTTTTACTCATATACCAAGATGTTAGTGGATAAATAATTCAAAACTTATATCAATGGAATCAGCAAAGATCTGACACAAAGCAGCGAGTGTAGGACATGTTCCCCCCGGACATTTGCCCCCTGCCCAAATATGGCATGTAAGGACATTTGCCCCCTAACTGGTTGGCAGAGTTGGACGGTGCACGACACTTTGCCGAAAACCACTTCGCCGAAAAGACATTTCGCCGAAACGACACAATGCCGAAAATTCTTCTCAGGTGCGACACTTCGCCGAAAGTTTTAAATGGTTAACAATGAGTCATGTTTGAGGGAAACTTTAGATGAACCTTGATTGTCTTAATGGAGACTTAATATCAGTTCCTTATAATTACATTTTATGTTTGTTTTACCTTGTTTGTTTATTTATGAAGTAAACTGTGCTCATGCCAATTATAATACGATAAATTAATTAGGTTTATCGCCATGTTTTGAATTGGTCATATATTAATAAGTTGATCACCATAATTGGTCATTGATGTACCTAATCATTTCTTAAATACTTAAGAATTTAGAATGCCTCTTTTTATAGATTTATACAAATTTAATCGTTAAAATCGTTATAATGCTGTGGATTTAAGTAAGTTATGAAAAAATCACATTGTATGAAATACTCTTAAAAACATCTTTTTCGGCATTTTTGCCGAATTTCGGCAATATTTCGGCGAAGTGTCGCATTCGGCAAAGTGTCGTTTCGGCAAAGTGTCTTTTCGGCAAAGTGGTTTTCGGCGAAGTGTCACGGACCCGAGTTGGACATTTGGCCCCTCATCAATGTGCATACCTAGGACAATTGCCCCCTCCCTGTTTACACCTAATCAATGGATTTAAAGCTTGGTTTACAATTATAAGGGCAAGTGCAATTTTCACTGACAAGTTATCAAATTAAAATCATACAATTGAGTGATGTTAATAATAGTGAGTCCTAATAATTATAATATTCTGTAATTTCAAAACAATTTTAATCAGCATGTATAGTACTAAACTTCATTGTAAAATAATAATTACATGTATAAACATTATTTTAATATAGTTCTAAAATGACAATAGGCAATGTTAAGCCTAATTAGGTTAGCGAATCAGCTTGGTTCTCAAACTTTGTAATTGCTCTTGCAATTCTGTGACAAAAGCTCTAAGAGGATGTTACTGTCTATGTGCCCATCCCCTGGCTGGGGAGAGGGGGGTAAATGTCCACCTTTATACATTTGATGAGGGGGCAAATGTCCAAACCCTTAGATGAGTTAGGGGGCAAATGTCCTTACATGCCATTTTTGGACAGGGGGCAAATGTCCGAGGGGGAACATGTCCGTCCCCCAAAAGCAGCATTAACATTTTGTATGAGTCATAATCGGACAGGAAATTATTAGGCTCTGAAACTTCTATTCCGACGTTCATTCAATTTATCAACACGTAAAAACTGGCCTAGTACTATGTTTACAGCTCTCGTAAAACTTGTAATTTCTGTTTTAGGAAAATTAGTTTTCATCTATGCGTTTGCAAGGTAATGGAGATCCCACAGGTATAAAATCGTGATTCTAACCCTTTTAATTCAAACATTATACTGTTTATGTGAAAAAGGTATTTGCAGTGTCATAAGGGTGCCCCTCTTTAGAGTCTCAGTTTGCTATGATAAATTGCACCGTCCTAAAAGTGTTGGGTGATTTCAATATCGCAAAGAACCCATCTATAATTAACAAGTCTTTTTGCTCTGGTACAGATGCTGGTTTAGGAGAAATTGAGTCGATGACAAGAATTAAAGAACATCCCTCGTATAATCAACTGCATGACATTCTCCGATTTTTTATTTTCCTCCTTAAGCAGTTGATATCGGTTAAGCATCAGAGAGTTTGGTAGGTGTGTATGATACAACGAATTCTAGCTGATGGGGCTTTCTTGAGCTGCATAACTCATTGGAACACCCAGGAATAATTTACAATAAACTGATATAATAATTGAAATGTTTTCTGTCTAAGTGTTGATACTTGAATTTCGTGCAAGTCTGAAGCCATTTATATGTTGTAACTATTTTAGTTTTGATTTTGCATATTTGTCAAAATTCCTTTTATTTCAGCAATAACATCATCATTCTGCAGTATTTTCATATGCTCGACATTTAAAAAATGCTTGCGGTAAACAGGCTGTTTCTGTTGCGTTTTAAACTTTGTACATCCCAGTAAGCTTCTCATATTGACTGTTCCGTCCCCCCATTTTAATATAGACTTTGGATAGCCCTCATGCCAAGAGCTTTTGTCGTACACCAAGACCTCCGCCGTATCTACGCCGTAACCAAACAAGCAGTGGGTCTCCACCTCAGGCGCCTTTAGAGGATTGAGTAGCTTCCTTGTGTCTTGCCACATCATGTAGCCTGTTGTGTAGTTGATAGCCGTGAACATAGATTCCATATCTTTTATTGTGTAGTTCTTAGTAGGCGAGACAACAAGTGTTTCATTCGGTCGCCAGAATTCATCTGAAGGCATCATCCATGCTGTGCTCATCAAGGTGCGCTGGAGTGTTCTGGCGTTTACTGGGTTTATTATAGGAATATGCAAGTCATCGCCTGGAAAAGGGTTTGATGGTAGAAAGGGAATATCATTGAATGCGTGCAAATTTAAAAGGTGAAAAGCCTCTATGATAAACATCTCGAAGTACTGAATCATAATGTGATATTGGTCAATAGTAATTGAAATTTTAATAGCAGTGGTAAGGAATTGATGCAATCGAAGCCAAGATTGCCCTTGCATTGAGTATTAAAGAGAGTTTCCTCTATTAAGGGGTGCTCACACCACAGCGTATAGCGCCAACGTATGCCGACGTATGAGATATTTTGTCCATACGTTGGTGTACGTTGCATACGTTCGGCATAAGTTTTGCATAAGTTAGCGGTACGCTATAATACTCTGGCATACGTTGTCGTACGTCGTGTACGCCCAGAAATTTTGTGCATGCACAAAATTTCCAACGTATGCCGACGTACTGATAATACGTTACTCATAAGTTAGGCGTACGCAACGAATACGTTATGCATAAGTTCATGAACGTTACTTGTAAGTTACTCGTACGTTCGCATACGTTGTCGTACGCCAAAGCTCACATGGATTTTTGTTTAGCGTATGAGAAGCGTATGCATAACGCATTACCAACGTACGAGCAGCGTGCTCGGAACGTACGCAGCGTATGTTAAACGTGCGAAGAACGTACTCAGCGTATGCACAACTTACGCGTAGCGCATTGGTCAGCGTTCTGGATTTTATGTATAAAAATGGAAGGATTAAATAGCCCCATGGAAGCCTCAAAATAATATACTCGGCCAACAACAAATTGCACAATAAAATTGAATTCACTGTTGTATTATCGCTTATCCAGAGAATATTTTTTGTAAGAACTGGATGCCTTCAAAGCTCATATTCGATGACCCTTTATAAAATTATCGACATATAAAGTATGAAAGATTTGTTGAATATTAAAGTCACTTTTTCAAAATATGCTTAATACAAGGTAGCTGAAAATTTAAGCAGGTAGATTCCACAATATGCTGGTTATTTTCAGTACGTGTATATCGAATGGTTACATTTTGTAGAAATGAAAAGTTGTTGAGAAATTGTTATGGGAGACTTCCTTAGCTGTGAGAAGTGTTAGGATTGAAACAGAAACAGACGCGAATCTTAAAAACGTTACCCTGGCATCATAGTATATGTTTCTACTAGGTCTACTCAAGTAAGTTTGTTTGATTCGATTTTGGTGTGCATGGAAGCTTAGTCACTAAAATACATGTATCGAATACGATGAACTATATTGCACAATTAAGTATAGAGTTTGTGAGTTATATCATGCAAGTTTTCAGCTCCTGTCAATTATTTGTCATTATTGATGATTTTGTCACTTTTGCTAAGTGACCCATAAACTCATGTCTACCTAATTAGGAAATGATTCTTCTGAGAAACGATATAAGAAATCCAGAAAATGCACCCGAAGAATCAGGTGTGTAGATTACTTTGGTCATTTTAATTTCCTTTTATTTATTTATTTATTTATTTATTTATTTATTTTCCATTTTTACTGGATATATGTTTGACTACCTTTTTTGAAGAACGCCAAGTTCGTTAGAAGCACGCTGTGCATACGTTTGTAATACGTCAGACATACGTTGTTCATACGCTCCTAATAAGTCACGAACGCTATGCTAACGCTGGGCGCACGCTGTTATACGTTGTTATAAGTCATGATATGCCAGGGAAACGTTATGAATAAGCTACTCATACGTTAGACATACGTTCCGTGCGCTAAGCATACGCTTTGCATACGTTCACAGAAAGCATTTTCCGGATTTTTAGCACAGAATGAACAGCGTATGACAACGTACAATAACGTACTGGGTGTTTTTTCATACGCTGCTCATACGTTGGCTAATACGTTGTGGTCTGAGCGGGCCTTTAAAGAAATACTAGACCGTTTTTTTGTGCCATGATGACTTAACTGTTCATTTAAAACATCATAAACAGTACTACCTACCTGAAATCATGAGTCTGATAGCCTTCACTGAACCACCCCATGGTCCGGCGAGTGTGATAAAGCTCCTGATATACTTGGCCTTCCAAGCAACTGTCATACTGTTGAGGAAATAAAGCGACATGGTGCAGCCCATACTGTGCCCCAATATTACCACTGATGTGTTGGAATTGAGCCTGTATGTGTCCTCGACTAGTTCTTTAAATTTCTTGAAGTATTCTCCTTGTTCGTCTATCAAAAGAGGGATAGATAACAATTTTAACTTTGTTAGCACGCCTTACCTATGACTTCTTCCATCGTTATCATTTGGGTGCATCCACTTTCATTTTTAGGGACATCAGGGATGTTTTTAATTTTATTTTTCGACGAAAATCCTCTAACCAAACAGAATAGCCCCTGATGGGACGCCGCGTTCTGCGGCGTCACATATGGGGCTATACTGTATGCCTATGTACCATTAAAAGGACTACAGGCTTATAAATATGAGTTATCAAACAAAAAATAAGGAATCCAATCGTGACTTTAAGGAACCCTATGCTCGATCTAAAAGAAGACAACAGAAGGCGATGCAGAAATGTTTATCCCAGTACAATGTTTGTCAGCTTAGCATTGAACTTACTTGCAGCTTTCCTGAAATCATATGGTGCTCCTCTCACCGATTTATTCCTAACATATCCCATCTTTACGAGCTCTTCGACAATAGCATGGAAATATGCAGCTGGAATTTGTGTAACATATGAGCCGCGTCATGAGAAAACCAGCAGTTTGGGTTTCCGACCAAGTACGACACAGCCCGGTCTGTACAGTCACAGGAAAACAGATGTGTGAAGCTGGCTGTTAGTAGTTAGATGTTAATTCAGCTGTTAATAAGTTATGACAGTCTGGCAGTCATAACTTATAAACAGCTGTTTATTCAACTGTTAGTTGTTAATTCGAAGACAAGTCTAATTCACAGCTAGGTGTTTATTCAGCTGTTAGTTGTTAATTCGAAGACATGGCGAATTCACAGCTAGCTTTTTATTCAGCTGTTAGTTGTTAATTCAAAGAACATGGCGAATTCACAGCTAGCTATTTATTCAGCTGTTAGTTGTTAATTCAAAGAACATGGCGAATTCACAGCTAGCTGTTTATTCAGCTGTTAGTTGTTAATTCAAAGAACATGGCGAATTCACAGCTAGCTGTTTATTCAGCTGTTAGTTGTTTATTCGAAGACAAGTCGAATTCACAGCTAGCTGTTTATTCAGCTGTTAGTTGTTAATTCGAAGACATGGCGAATTCACAGCTAGCTGTTTATTCAGCTGTTAGTTGTGAATTCAAAGAACATGGCGAATTCACAGCTAGCTGTTTATTCAGCTGTTAGTTGTTAATTCAAAGAACATGGCGAATTCACAGCTAGCTGTTTATTCAGCTGTTAGTTGTTAATTCAAAGAACATGGCGAATTCACAGCTAGCTGTTTATTCAGCTGTTAGTTGTTAATTCGAAGAACATGGCGAATTCACAGCTAGCTGTTTATTCAGCTGTTAGTTGTTAATTCAAAGAACATGGCGAATTCACAGCTAGCTGTTTATTCAGCTGTTAGTTGTTAATTCGAAGAACATGGCGAATTCACAGCCAGCTGTTTATTCAGCTGTTAGTTGTTAATTCAAAGAACATGGCGAATTCACAGCTAGCTGTTTATTCAGCTGTTAGTTGTTAATTCAAAGAACATGGCGAATTCACAGCTAGCTGTTTATTCAGCTGTTAGTTGTTAATTCAAACAACATGGCGAATTCACAGCTAGCTGTTTATTCAGCTGTTAGTTGTTAATTCGAAGACAAGTCGAATTCACAGCTCGCTGTTTATTCAGCTGCTAGTTGTTAATTCGAAGACATGGCGAATTCACAGCTAGCTGTTTATTCAGTTGTTAGTTGTTAATTCGAAGAACATGGCGAATTCACAGCTAGCTGTTTATTCAGCTGTTAGTTGTTAATTCAAAGAACATGGCGAATTCACAGCTAGCTGTTTATTCAGCTGTTAGTAGTTAATTCGAAGAACATGGCGAATTCACAGCCACCTGTTTATTCAGCTGTTAGTTGTTAATTCAAAGAACATGGCGAATTCACAGCTGGCTGTTTATTCAGCTGTTCGTTGTTAATTCAAAGAACATGGCGAATTCACAACTAGCTGTTTATTCAGCTGTTAGTTGTTAATTCGAAGACAAGTCGAATTCACAGCTAGCTGTTTATTCAGCTGTTAGTTGTTAATTCGAAGACAAGTCGAATTGACAGCTAGCTGTTTATTCAGCTGTTAGTTGTTAATTCGAAGACATGGCGAATTCACAGCTAGCTGTTTATTCAGCTGTTAGTTGTTAATTCAAACAACATGGCGAATTCACAGCTAGCTGTTTATTCAGCTGTATGGTGTTAATTCGAAGACAAGTCGAATTCACAGCTAGCTGTTTATTCAGCTGAACATGGCGAATTCACAGCTAGCTGTTTATTCAGCTGTTAGTTGTTAATTCGAAGACAAGTCGAATTCACAGCTAGCTGTTTATTCAGCTGTTAGTTGTTAATTCAAAGAACATGGCGAATTCACAGCTAGCTGTTTATTCAGCTGTTAGTTGTTAATTCGAAGACAAGTCGAATTCACAGCTAGTTTATTCAGCTGTTAGTTGTTAATTCTGTTAATTCGAAGACATGGCGAATTCACAGCTAGCTGTTTATTCAGCTGTTAGTTGTTAATTCAAAGAACATGGCGAATTCACAGCTAGCTGTTTATTCAGTTGTTAGTTGTTAATTCGAAAACAAGTCGAATTCACAGCTAGCAGTTTATTCAGCTGTTAGTTGTTAATTCAAAGAACATGGCGAATTCACAGCTAGCTGTTTATTCAGCTGTTAGTTGTTAATTCGAAGAACATGGCCAATTCACAGCCAGCTGTTTATTCAGCTATTAGTTGTTAATTCAAAGAACATGGCGAATTCACAGCTAGCTGTTTATTCAGCTGTTAGTTGTTAATTCAAAGAACATGGCGAATTCACAGCTAGCTGTTTGTTCAGCTGTTAGTTGTTAATTCAAACAACATGGCGAATTCACAGCTAGCTGTTTATTCAGCTGTTAGTTGTTAATTCGAAGACAAGTCGAATTCACAGCTAGCTGTTTATTCAGCTGTTAGTTGTTAATTCGAAGACATGGCTAATTCACAGCTAGCTGTTTATTCAGCTGTTAGTTGTTAATTCGAAGAACATGGCGAATTCACAGCTAGCTGTTTATTCAGCTGTTAGTTGTTAATTCAAAGAACATGGCGAATTCACAGCTAGCTGTTTATTCAGCTGTTAGTAGTTAATTCGAAGAACATGGCGAATTCACAGCCACCTGTTTATTCAGCTGTTAGTTGTTAATTCAAAGAACATGGCGAATTCACAGCTGGCTGTTTATTCAGCTGTTCGTTGTTAATTCAAAGAACATGGCGAATTTACAACTAGCTGTTTATTCAGCTGTTAGTTGTTAATTCGAAGACAAGTCGAATTCACAGCTAGCTGTTTATTCAGCTGTTAGTTGTTAATTCGAAGACAAGTCGAATTCACAGCTAGCTGTTTATTCAGCTGTTAGTTGTTAATTCGAAGACATGGCGAATTCACAGCTAGCTGTTTATTCAGCTGTTAGTTGTTAATTCAAAGAACATGGCGAATTCACAGCTAGCTGTTTATTCAGCTTTTAGTTGTTAATTCGAAGACAAGTCGAATTCACAGCTAGCTGTTTATTCAGCTGTTAGTTGTTAATTCGAAGACAAGTCGAATTCACAGCTAGCTGTTTATTCAGCTGTTAGTTGTTAATTCGAAGACATGGCGAATTCACAGCTAGCTGTTTATTCAGCTGTTAGTTGTTAATTCAAAGAACATGGCGAATTCACAGCTAGCTGTTTATTCAGCTGTTAGGTGTTAATTCGAAGACAAGTCGAATTCACAGCTAGCTGTTTATTCAGCTGAACATGGCGAATTCACAGCTAGCTGTTTATTCAGCTGTTAGTTGTTAATTCGAAGACAAGTCGAATTCACAGCTAGCTGTTTATTCAGCTGTTAGTTGTTAATTCAAAGAACATGGCGAATTCACAGCTAGCTGTTTATTCAGCTGTTAGTTGTTAATTCGAAGACAAGTCGAATTCACAGCTAGTTTATTCAGCTGTTAGTTGTTAATTCGAAGACATGGCGAATTCATAGCTAGCTGTTTATTCAGCTGTTAGTTGTTAATTCAAAGAACATGGCGAATTCACAGCTAGCTGTTTATTCAGTTGTTAGTTGTTAATTCGAAGACAAGTCGAATTCACAGCTAGCAGTTTATTCAGCTGTATGTTGTTAATTCGAAGACAAGTCGAATTCACAGCTAGCTGTTTATTCAGCTGTTAGTTGTTAATTCGAAGACAGGTCGAATTCACAGCTAGCTGTTTATTCAGCTGTTAGTTGTAAATTCAAAGACATGGCGAATTCACAGCTAGCTGTTTATTCAGCTGTTAGTTGTTAATTCAAAGAACATGGTGAATTCACAGCTAGCTGTTTATTCAGCTGTTAGTTGTTAATTCGAAGACAAGTCGAATTCACAGCTAGCTGTTTATTCAGCTGTTAGTTGTTAATTCGAAGACAAGTCGAATTCACAGCTAGCTGTTTATTCAGCTGTTAGTTGTTAATTCGAAGACAAGTCGAATTCACAGCTAGCTGTTTTTTCAGCTGTTAGTTGTTAATTCGAAGACAAGTCGAATTCACAGCTAGCTGTTTATTCAGCTGTTAGTTGTTAATTCGAAGACAAGTCGAATTCACAGCTAGCTGTTTTTTCAGCTATTAGTTGTTAATTCAAAGAACATGGCGAATTCACAGCTAGCTGTTTATTCAGCTGTTAGTTATTAATTCGAAGACAAGTCGAATTCACAGCTAGCTGTTTATTCAGGTGTTAGTTGTTAATTTGAAGACAAAAAGAATTCACAGCTAGCTGTTTATTCAGCTGTTAGTTGTTAATTCGAAGACATGGCGAATTCACAGCTAGCTGTTTATTCAGCTGTTAGTTGTTAATTCAAAGAACATGGCGATTTCACAGCTAGCTGTTTATTCAGCTGTAAGTTGTTAATTCAAAGAACATGGCGAATTCACAGCTAGCTGTTTATTCAGCTGTTAGTTGTTAATTCGAAGACAAGTCGAATTCACAGCTAGCTGTTTATTCAGCTGTTAGTTGTTAATTCAAAGAACATGCCGAATTCACAGCAAGCTGTTTATTCAGCTGTTAGTTGTTAATTCGAAGACAAGTCGAATTCACAGCTAGCTGTTTATTCAGCTGTTAGTTGTTCATTCGAAGACATGGCGAATTCACAGCTAGCTGTTTATTCAGCTGTTAGTTGTTAATTCAAAGAACATGGCGAATTCACAGCTAGCTGTTTATTCAGCTGTTAGTTGTTAATTCGAAGACAAGTCGAATTCACAGCTAGCTGTTTATTCAGCTGTTAGTTGTTAATTCGAAGACAAGTCGAATTTACAGCTAGCTGTTTATTCAGCTGTTAGTTGTTAATTCGAAGACATGGCAAATTCACAGCTAGCTGTTTATTCAGCTGTTAGTTGTTAATTCAAAGAACATGGCGAATTCACAGCTAACTGTTTATTCAGCTGTTAGTTGTTAATTCGAAGACAGGTCGAATTCACAGCTAGCTGTTTATTCAGCTGTTAGTTGTAAATTCAAAGACATGGCGAATTCACAGCTAGCTGTTTATTCAGCTGTTAGTTGTTAATTCGAAGACAGGTCGAATTCACAGCTAGCTGTTTATTCAGCGGTTAGTTGTAAATTCAAAGAACATGGTGAATTCACAGCTAGCTGTTTATTCAGCTGTTAGTTGTTAATTCGAAGACAAGTCGAATTCACAGCTAGCTGTTTATTCAGCTGTTAGTTGTTAATTCGAAGACAAGTCGAATTCACAGCTAGCTGTTTATTCAGCTGTTAGTTGTTAATTCGAAGACAAGTCGAATTCACTGCTAGCTGTTTTTTCAGCTGTTAGTTGTTAATTCGAAGACAAGTCGAATTCACAGCTAGCTGTTTATTCAGCTGTTAGTTGTTAATTCGAAGACAAGTCGAATTCACAGCTAGCTGTTTTTTCAGCTATTAGTTGTTAATTCAAAGAACATGGCGAATTCACAGCTAGCTGTTTATTCAGCTGTTAGTTATTAATTCGAAGACAAGTCGAATTCACAGCTAGCTGTTTATTCAGGTGTTAGTTGTTAATTTGAAGACAAGAAGAATTCACAGCTAGCTGTTTATTCAGCTGTTAGTTGTTAATTCGAAGACAAGTCGAATTCACAGCTAGCTGTTTATTTAGCTGTTAGTTGTTAATTCGAAGACAAGTCGAATTCATAGCTAGCTGTTTTTTCAGCTATTAGTTGTTAATTCAAAGAACATGGCGAATTCACAGCTAGCTGTTTATTCAGCTGTTAGTTGTTAATTCGAAGACAAGTCGAATTTACAGCTAGCTGTTTATTCAGCTGTTAGTTGTTAATTCGAAGACATGGCAAATTCACAGCTAGCTGTTTATTCAGCTGTTAGTTGTTAATTCAAAGAACATGGCGAATTCACAGCTAACTGTTTATTCAGCTGTTAGTTGTTTATTCGAAGACAAGTCGAATTCACAGCTAGCTGTTTATTCAGCTGTTAGTTGTTAATCCAAAGAACATGGCGAATTCACAGCTAGCTGTTTATTCAGCTGTTAGTTGTTAATTCGAAGACAAGTCGAATTCACAGCTAGCTGTTTTTCAGCTATTAGTTGTTAATTCAAAGAACATGGCGAATTCACAGCTAGCTGTTTATTCAGCTGTTAGTTGTTAATTCGAAGACATGGCGAATTCACAGCTAGCTGTTTATTCAGCTGTTAGTTGTTTATTCAAAGACAAGTCGAATTCACAGCTAGCTGTTTATTCAGCTGTTAGTTGTTAATTCGAAGACATGGCGAATTCACAGCTAGCTGTTTATTCAGCTGTTAGTTGTTCATTCAAAGAACATGGCGAATTCACAGCTAGTTGTTTATTTAGCTGTTAGTTGTTAATTCGAAGACAAGTCGAATTCACAGCTAGCTGTTTATTCAGCTGTTAGTTGTTAATTCAAAGAACATGGCGAATTCACAGCTAGCTGTTTATTCAGCTGTTAGTTGTTAATTCGAAGACAAGTCGAATTCACAGCTAGCTGTTTATTTAGCTGTTAGTTGTTAATTCGAAGACAAGTCGAATTCATAGCTAGCTGTTTTTTCAGCTATTAGTTGTTAATTCAAAGAACATGGCGAATTCACAGCTAGCTGTTTATTCAGCTGTTAGTTGTTAATTCGAAGACAAGTCGAATTCACAGCTAGCTGTTAATTCAGCTGTTAGTTGTTAATTCAAAGAACATTGCGAATTCACAGCTAGCTGTTTATTCAGTTGTTAGTTGTTAATTCGAAGACAAGTCGAATTCACAGCTAGCTGTTAATTCAGCTGTTAGTTGTTAATTCAAAGAACATTGCGAATTCACAGCTAGCTGTTTATTCAGTTGTTAGTTGTTAATTCGAAGACAAGTCGAATTCACAGCTAGCTGTTTATTCAGCTGCTAGTTGTTAATTCGAAGACAAGTCGAATTCACAGCTAGCTGTTTATTCAGCTGTTAGTTGTTAATTCGAAGACAGGTCGAATTCACAGCTAGCTGTTTATTCAGCTGTTAGTTGTTAATTCGAAGACAAGTCGAATTCACAGCTAGCAGTTTATTCAGCTGTAAGTTGTTAATTCGAAGACAAGTCGAATTCACAGCTAGCTGTTTATTCAGCTGTTAGTTGTTAATTCGAAGACAGGTCGAATTCACAGCTAGCTGTTTATTCAGCTGTTAGTTGTTAATTCAAAGACATGGCGAATTCACAGCTAGCTGTTTATTCAGCTGTTAGTTGTTAATTCAAAGAACATGGCGAATTCACAGCTAGCTGTTTATTCAGCTGTTAGTTGTTAATTCGAAGACAAGTCGAATTCACAGCTAGCTGTTTATTCAGCTGTTAGTTGTTAATTCGAAGACAAGTCGAATTCACAGCTAGCTGTTTATTCAGCTGTTAGTTGTTAATTCGAAGACAGGTCGAATTCACAGCTAGCTGTTTATTCAGCTGTTAGTTGTAAATTCAAAGACATGGCGAATTCACAGCTAGCTGTTTATTCAGATGTTAGTTGTTAATTCAAAGAACATGGTGAATTCACAGCTAGCTGTTTATTCAGCTGTTAGTTGTTAATTCGAAGACAAGTCGAATTCACAGCTAGCTGTTTATTCAGCTATTAGTTGTTAATTCGAAGACAAGTCGAATTCACAGCTAGCTGTTTATTCAGCTGTTAGTTGTTAATTCGAAGACAAGTCGAATTCACAGCTAGCTGTTTTTTCAGCTGTTAGTTGTTAATTCGAAGACAAGTCGAATTCACAGCTAGCTGTTTATTCAGCTGTTAGTTGTTAATTCAAAGAACATGGCGAATTCACAGCTAGCTGTTTATTCAGCTGTTAGTTGTTAATTCGAAGACATGGCGAATTCACAGCTAGCTGTTTATTCAGCTGTTAGTTGTTAATTCAAAGACAAGTCGAATTCACAGCTAGCTGTTTATTCAGCTGTTAGTTGTTAATTCGAAGACATGGCGAATTCACAGCTAGCTGTTTATTCAGCTGTTAGTTGTTCATTCAAAGAACTTGGCGAATTCACAGCTAGTTGTTTATTTAGCTGTTAGTTGTTAATTCGAAGACAAGTCGAATTCATAGCTAGCTGTTTTTTCAGCTGTTAGTTGTTAATTCAAAGAACATGGCGAATTCACAGCAAGCTGTTTATTCAGCTGTTAGTTGTTAATTCGAAGACAAGTCGAATTCACAGCTAGCTGTTTATTCAGCTGTTAGTTGTTCATTCGAAGACAAGTCGAATTCACAGCTAGCTGTTTTTTCAGCTATTAGTTGTTAATTCAAAGAACATGGCGAATTCAGAGCTAGCTGTTTATTCAGCTGTTAGTTATTAATTCGAAGACAAGTCGAATTCACAGCTAGCTGTTTATTCAGGTGTTAGTTGTTAATTTGAAGACAAGAAGAATTCACAGCTAGCTGTTTATTCAGCTGTTAGTTGTTAATTCGAAGACATGGCGAATTCACAGCTAGCTGTTTATTCAGCTGTTAGTTGTTAATTCAAAGAACATGGCGATTTCACAGCTAGCTGTTTATTCAGCTGTAAGTTGTTAATTCAAAGAACATGGCGAATTCACAGCTAGCTGTTTATTCAGCTGTTAGTTGTTAATTCGAAGACAAGTCGAATGCACAGCTAGCTGTTTATTCAGCTGTTAGTTGTTAATTCAAAGAACATGGCGAATTCACAGCAAGCTGTTTATTCAGCTGTTAGTTGTTAATTCGAAGACAAGTCGAATTCACAGCTAGCTGTTTATTCAGCTGTTAGTTGTTCATTCGAAGACATGGCGAATTCACAGCTAGCTGTTTATTCAGCTGTTTGTTGTTAATTCAAAGAACATGGCGAATTCACAGCTAGCTGTTTATTCAACTGTTAGTTGTTAATTCGAAGACAAGTCGAATTCACAGCTAGCTGTTTATTCAGCTGTTAGTTGTTAATTCGAAGACAAGTCGAATTTACAGCTAGCTGTTTATTCAGCTGTTAGTTGTTAATTCGAAGACATGGCAAATTCACAGCTAGCTGTTTATTCAGCTGTTAGTTGTTAATTCAAAGAACATGGCGAATTCACAGCTAACTGTTTATTCAGCTGTTAGTTGTTTATTCGAAGACAAGTCGAATTCGCAGCTAGCTGTTTATTCAGCTGTTAGTTGTTAATCCAAAGAACATGGCGAATTCACAGCTAGCTGTTTATTCAGCTGTTAGTTGTTAATTCGAAGACAAGTCGAATTCACAGCTAACTGTTTATTCAGCTGTTAGTTGTTAATTCGAAGACATGGCGAATTCACAGCTAGCTGTTTATTCAGCTGTTAGTTGTTAATTCAAAGAACATGGCGAATTCACAGCTAGCTGTTTATTCAGCTGTTAGTTGTTAATTCGAAGACATGGCGAATTCACAGCTAGCTGTTTATTCAGCTGTTAGTTGTTAATTCAAAGACAAGTCGAATTCACAGCTAGCTGTTTATTCAGCTGTTAGTTGTTAATTCGAAGACATGGCGAATTCACAGCTAGCTGTTTATTCAGCTGTTAGTTGTTCATTCAAAGAACATGGCGAATTCACAGCTAGTTGTTTATTTAGCTGTTAGTTGTTAATTCGAAGACAAGTCGAATTCATAGCTAGCTGTTTTTTCAGCTATTAGTTGTTAATTCAAAGAACATGGCGAATTCACAGCTAGCTGTTTATTCAGCTGTTAGTTGTTAATTCGAAGACAAGTCGAATTCACAGCTAGCTGTTAATTCAGCTGTTAGTTGTTAATTCAAAGAACATTGCGAATTCACAGCTAGCTGTTTATTCAGTTGTTAGTTGTTAATTCGAAGACAAGTCGAATTCACAGCTAGCTGTTTATTCAGCTGTTAGTTGTTAATTCGAAGACAGGTCGAATTCACAGCTAGCTGTTTATTCAGCTGTTAGTTGTTAATTCGAAGACAAGTCGAATTCACAGCTAGCAGTTTATTCAGCTGTAAGTTGTTAATTCGAAGACAAGTCGAATTCACAGCTAGCTGTTTATTCAGCTGTTAGTTGTTAATTCGAAGACAGGTCGAATTCACAGCTAGCTGTTTATTCAGCTGTTAGTTGTTAATTCAAAGACATGGCGAATTCACAGCTAGCTGTTTATTCAGCTGTTAGTTGTTAATTCAAAGAACATGGCGAATTCACAGCTAGCTGTTTATTCAGCTGTTAGTTGTTAATTCGAAGACAAGTCGAATTCACAGCTAGCTGTTTATTCAGCTGTTAGTTGTTAATTCGAAGACAAGTCGAATTCACAGCTAGCTGTTTATTCAGCTGTTAGTTGTTAATTCGAAGACAAGTCGAATTCACAGCTAGCTGTTTTTTCAGCTGTTAGTTGTTAATTCGAAGACAAGTCGAATTCACAGCTAGCTGTTTATTCAGCTGTTAGTTGTTAATTCGAAGACAAGTCGAATTCATAGCTAGCTGTTTTTTCAGCTATTAGTTGTTAATTCAAAGAACATGGCGAATTCACAGCTGGCTGTTTATTCAGCTGTTAGTTGTTAATTCGAAGACAAGTCGAATTCACAGCTAGCTGTTTATTCAGGTGTTAGTTGTTAATTTGAAGACAAGTCGAATTCACAGCTAGCTGTTTATTCAGCTGTTAGTTGTTAATTCGAAGACATGGCGAATTCACAGCTAGCTGTTTATTCAGCTGTTAGTTGTTAATTCAAAGAACATGGCGATTTCACAGCTAGCTGTTTATTCAGTTGTTAGTTGTTAATTCAAAGAACATGGCGAATTCACAGCTAGCTGTTTATTCAGCTGTTAGTTGTTAATTCGAAGACAAGTCGAATTCACAGCTAGCTGTTTATTCAGCTGTTAGTTGTTAATTCGAAGACAAGTCGAATTTACAGCTAGCTGTTTATTCAGCTGTTAGTTGTTAATTCGAAGACATGGCGAATTCACAGCTAGCTGTTTATTCAGCTGTTAGTTGTTAATTCGAAGACAAGTCGAATTCACAGCTAGCTGTTTATTCAGCTGTTAGTTGTTAATTCGAAGACAAGTCGAATTCACAGCTAGCTGTTTTTTCAGCTATTAGTTGTTAATTCAAAGAACATGGCGAATTCACAGCTAGCTGTTTATTCAGCTGTTAGTTGTTAATTCGAAGACAAGTTGAATTCACAGCTAGCTGTTTATTCAGGTGTTAGTTGTTAATTTGAAGACAAGTCGAATTCTCAGCTAGCTGTTTATTCAGCTGTTAGTTGTTAATTCGAAGACATGGCGAATTCACAGCTAGCTGTTTATTCAGCTGTTAGTTGTTAATTCAAAGAACATGGCGATTTCACAGCTAGCTGTTTATTCAGCTGTTAGTTGTTAATTCAAAGAACATGGCGAATTCACAGCTAGCTGTTTATTCAGCTGTTAGTTGTTAATTCAAAGACAATTCGAATTCACAGCTAGCTGTTTATTCAGCTGTTAGTTGTTAATTCAAAGAACATGGCGAATTTACAGCAAGCTGTTTATTCAGCTGTTAGTTGTTAATTCGAAGACAAGTCTAATTCACAGCTAGCTGTTTATTCAGCTGTTAGTTGTTCATTCGAAGACATGGCGAATTCACAGCTAGCTGTTTATTCAGCTGTTAGTTGTTAATTCAAAGAACATGGCGAATTCACAGCTAGCTGTTTATTCAGCTGTTAGTTGTTAATTCGAAGACAAGTCGATTTCACAGCTAGCTGTTTATTCAGCTGTTAGTTATTAATTCGAAGACAAGTCGAATTTACAGCTAGCTGTTTATTCAGCTGTTAGTTGTTAATTCGAAGACATGACAAATTCACAGCTAGCTGTTTATTCAGTTGTTAGTTGTTAATTCAAAGAACATGGCGAATTCACAGCTAGCTGTTTATTCAGCTGTTAGTTGTTAATTCGAAGACAAGTCGAATTCACAGCTAGCTGTTTATTCAGCTGTTAGTTGTTAATCCAAAGAACATGGCGAATTCACAGCTAGCTGTTTATTCAGCTGTTAGTTGTTAATTCGAAGACAAGTCGAATTCACAGCTAGCTGTTTATTCAGCTGTTAGTTGTTAATTCGAAGACATGGCGAATTCACAGCTAGCTGTTTATTCAGCTGTTAGATGTTAATTCAAAGAACATGGCGAATTCACAGCTAGCTGTTTATTCAGCTGTTAGTTGTTAATTCGAAGACATGGCGAATTTACAGCTAGCTGTTTATTCAGCTGTTAGTTGTTAATTCAAAGACAAGTCGAATTCACAGCTAGCTGTTTATTCAGCTGTTAGTTGTTAATTCGAAGACATGGCGAATTCACAGCTAGCTGTTTATTCAGCTGTTAGTTGTTCATTCAAAAAACATGGCGAATTCACAGCTAGTTGTTTATTTAGCTGTTAGTTGTTAATTCGAAGACAAGTCGAATTCACAGCTAGCTGTTTATTCAGCTGTTAGTTGTTAATTCAAAGAACATGGCGAATTCACAGCTAGCTGTTTATTCAGCTGTTAGTTGTTAATTCAAAGGACATGGCGAATTCACAGCTAGCTGTTTATTCAGTTGTTAGTTGTTAATTCGAAGACAAGTCGAATTCACAGCTAGCTGTTTATTCAGCTGTTAGTTGTTAATTCGAAGACAAGTCGAATTCACAGCTAGCTGTTTATTCAGCTGTTAGTTGTTAATTCGAAGACAGGTCGAACTCACAGCTAGCTGTTTATTCAGCTGTTAGTTGTTAATTCAAAGACATGGCGAATTCACAGCTAGCTGTTTATTCAGTTGTTAGTTGTTAATTCAAAGAACATGGCGAATTCACAGCTAGCTGTTTATTCAGCTGTTAGTTGTTAATTCGAAGACAAGTCGAATTCACAGCTAGCTGTTTATTCAGCTGTGAGTTGTTAATTTGAAGACAAGTCGAATTCACAGCTAGCTGTTTATTCAGCTGTTAGTTGTTAATTCAAAGACAAGTCGAATTCACAGCTAGCTGTTTTTTCAGCTGTTAGTTGTTAATTCAAAGACCATGGCGAATTCACAGCTAGCTGTTTATTCAGCTGTTAGTTGTTAATTCGAAGACAAGTCGAATTCACAGCTAGCTGTTTATTCAGCTGTTAGTTGTTAGTTCGAAGACAAGTCGAATTCACAGCTAGCTGTTTATTCAGCTGTTAGTTGTTAATTCGAAGACATGGCGAATTCACAGCTAGCTGTTTATTCAGCTGTTAGTTGTTAATTTAAAGAACATGGCGAATTCACAGCTAGCTGTTTATTCATCTGTTAGTTGTTAATTCAAAGAACATGGCGAATTCACAGCTAGCTGTTTATTCAGCTGTTAGTTGTTAATTCGAAGACATGGCGAATTCACAGCTAGCTGTTTATTCAGCTGTTAGTTGTTAATTCAAAGAACATGGCGAATTCACGGCTAGCTGTTTATTCAGCTGTTAGTTGTTAATTCGAAGACAAGTCGAATTCACAGCTAGCTGTTTATTCAGCTGTTAGTTGTTTATTCGAAGACAAGTCGAATTCACAGCTAGCTGTTTATTCAGCTGTTAGTTGTTAATTCGAAGACATGGCAAATTCACAGCTAGCTGTTTATTAAGCTGTTAGTTGTTAATTCAAAGAACATGGCGAATTCACAGCTAACTGTTTATTCAGCTGTTAGTTGTTAATTCGAAGACAAGTCGAATTCACAGCTAGCTGTTTATTCAGCTGTTAGTTGTTAATTCGAAGACATGGCGAATTCACAGCTAGCTGTTTATTCAGCTGTTAGTTGTTAATTCAAAGAACATGGCGAATTCACAGCTAGCTGTGTATTCAGCTGTTAGTTGTTAATTCGAAGACAAGTCGAATTCACAGCTAGCTGTTTATTCAGCTGTTAGTTGTTAATTCAAAGAACATGGTGAATTCACAGCTAGCTGTTTATTCAGCTGTTAGTTGTTAATTCGAAGACATGGCGAATTCACAGCTAGCTGTTTATTCAGCTGTTAGTTGTTCATTCAAAGAACATGGCGAATTCACAGCTAGTTGTTTATTTAGCTGTTAGCTGTGAATTCGAAGATAAGTCGAATTCACAGCTAGCTGTTTATTCAGCTGTTAGTTGTTAATTCAAAGAACATGGCGAATCCACAGCTAGCTGTTTATTCATCTGTTAGTTGTTAATTCGAAGACATGGCGAATTCACAGCTAGCTGTTTATTCAGCAGTAAGTTGTTAATTCGAAGACATGGCGAATTCACATCTCGCAGTTTATACAGCTGTTAGTTGTTAATTCGAAGAGCATGGGGAATTCACAGCTAGCTGTTTATTCAGCTGTAAGTTGTTAATTCGAAGACAAGTCGAATTCACAGCTAGCTGTTTATTCAGCTGTTAGTTGTTAATTCGAAGACAACTCGAATTCACAGCTAGCTGTTTATTCATCTGTTAGTTGTTAATTCAAAGAACATGGCGAATTCACAGCTAGCTGTTTATTCAGCTGTTAGTTGTTAATTCGAAGACAAGTCGAATTCACAGCTAGCTGTTTATTCAGCTGTTAGTTGTTAATTCGAAGACATGGCGAATTCACAGCTAGCTGTTTATTCAGCTGTGAGTTGTTAATTCAAAGAACATGGCGAATTTACAGCTAGCTGTTTATTCAGCTGTTAGTTGTTAATTCAAAGAACGTGGCAAATTAACAGCCAGCTGTTTATTCAGCTGTTAGTTGTGGATTTGGCGAATTAACAGCTAGCTGTTTATTCAGCTGTTAGTTTTTAATTCAAAGAACATGTCGAATTAACAGCAAGCTGTTCATTCAGCTGTTAGTTGTGTATTCGGCGAAACAGCAGTCACACATTAGCGTATAAGTGAAACGCGCGCCGGGCGTGTTGAAAAAATACAAATTTCCACATACGCCAGACGCACGTCGGAGATACGTCCAAGGCGCGTTAAGCGCGCGCTGGGTACGCTTGGTGTACGTCCGGCGCGCGTAGCTAAAAGGCGGCGCGCGTTTCGTGCGCGTTGGGCTAAATAAAAGTTTAAACATGCTTAAAAATTTTCTAGAAGTTGGGCGTGTGTCGGGCGTGTGACCTACACGCTACAAGTACGTTCCACGCACGTTACAGGCGCGTTGAATACGTTTCGAACACGCCCAGCACACGCCGAGCACACCTTTCAAGCACGTCGTATACGCTACGTGCGCGTTTCGATTTTAACCGGATGCTGGTTTGGGCGAGTGTGGAACGCGCCTGTAACGTGTGCCAAGCGTGCTTGTAGCGCGCATGAAACGCATACAGCGCGTCTGTAGCGCGTGCCTAGCGTGTCTGGGACGTACGACAAACGTACTCCAAAAACTTTGAGACTTTTTATATGTCCGGCACACGCTTCAGTCACGCGCTAATGTGTGACTGCAAAAGCGTGTTAAAGGAACAAATTAATTTTATACGTCCAAAATCTTCAGCGTGTTGAGATTTTTCATACGCCCGGCGCTCGTTTGGGTTATACGCTACTGTGTGACTGCTGTTTAATAACAGCCAGCTGTTTGTTCATCTCTTAGTTGTTTATTCAAAAAACATGGCGATATTCATTTATTTATTCATTTATTTATTGGAGGAGGTTGTCAGATAATTCTTTAAATATCAATTCCCATCTTCTGTGACTGTACAGCCCAGTTTGTGTCGGACCTGTTCGGAACCCAAATTGTCGGTTTTCTCACACACAGGCTCATAGTCATTTAGGCTCATTTAGTCATGCCAAAGTCATGATATGTTTAGTATGCATTATAAAATATTGCATTACACGCATGTTCGTCCATGTTTGAGTGCTATTGGCTATTGTAAGAAGCTTTTTGTCATCAATTTGTTTAGATTCATCAAAATGTGTCAGGAAAATATTCTTAGATGCACATGTTTTTATCTCTTTCCGCACAGACTTGAAAAATGTTAGAACCCAATTTAATATCGCTGCATCCTCACGCCAGTCAACATAACAACCTCACAATCTGCACAGGCAAAAACAAAGGTGCAAATCAGCTTCGCTGATCAGCGCCTTTGTTTTCGCTACTCGGATAGTACAGTTCCTCTTATACTTAAATCTGAACTTACAAGCTTCTAGCTCTTTTCTGTGACTGTACATGTCGGTTTGTGTCTGACCTGTTTGAAAACCACATTGTTGGTTTTCCCACGAGACGGCTCATATATACTGACTGACAAGAGAAACGCTACACCCTAAAAATTGATGTTTTTTTGATAAACGTAGAAAAATGCCATGTTTTCTCTTGCTCCAGTCAAACCCCACTTTATAGAGGTCAACACAGACATGTCGATAATGTACAACCCAACCAAGGAATGCTAAAGACGCTTTTACAATAATATGTTTTTCGTGATTTAATCGACACGATTACGACAAACTTCAAATTTTGCAACGGCTATCCAATCGACACATTATCAATTTTCAGAAAAACACCCTACATTTGACTTTTTGAATATTGCCGAAACGTCACGTCTCAACAACGTCAGCAGTTAGCGAGCCATTAGTGTGTTTGGTGGTGATCTTCGCCTAGGTTTTGAAGTTATACGCTTCGGTATACACCAAACCTTAAACAAATCAGCTTGCAAGCATGTTTACAACGCCATTGACCACCAACGACTAACAAAGATCTCAGACGCCATGCGTTACGTCACACGTGCCTGATCACTACATTTGATTGCGTCATTTACGCATTAGTTTTGCAAATGATGTAACGATTGCTACAGATCGTCCCTGTTTTTTTTTTGATAAGTTCGAGAAATGTTTTACGTCGACTTGCAGCATTTGGTTCTCGTCCACGTAGGCCCAATCACACCCCTTTTCTGACGCAGCGTCACTTACGTCAACGCATACAATATTGACTTTCTCAGGCGAAACAACGTTGATGTTACTCCTAGTGTAACCCTGTTGATGTTACTCCTAGTGTAACCCTAACAATCCCTGTCGCCAAATCTTTACAGATTGAGCTTTTATGGGATCTTTGGATAAAAGCGTCCGTAAACGTCGACAGAGGCCCCAGACGCTGAGCGATCTGTGAACTGCCTTAACGGAATATTCGTGGCGCATTTGCGTATGTCACATCCGTCAATTAACTGTCTAAAACCCCTAAATTAATCGTCAAAGCGTGGTGGTGATTGATAAAATGGCGATTTGCCCAATATTTGGATTATTGTGAAATGCGTTTTACGGGTAGCTTGACGTCGGACGCCACTGTACAAAATTTGAAGGTGATATCAACTTCAATAAAGAGCGCTGTCTCTTAATCTCATCGCTGTGTTTGGTGTGGGT
Source organism: Rugalucina vietnamica (assembly GCA_964017185.1). Lineage (NCBI taxonomy): Eukaryota > Metazoa > Mollusca > Bivalvia > Lucinida > Lucinidae > Rugalucina > Rugalucina vietnamica. The sequence continues at coordinate 47,950,740 of OZ024877.1, forward strand.
TCGAGCCCCGCTCTGACCACATTTGAGACAAGCCAAGTTCTGCTTGCGGGTGTGCCAGGTGCTTTTTCTTTGGATTCTCCCGTTTTCGCACCACCTACTGATTGGCCCGTTTCATATGAGCTGAAATAATCTTGAAAGGGACGTTAAACTGAATCAAAATAAATCTAAGGCTAGCCCCTGTCCCACCACGACTGGGCGCCACGCCTACCCTCCGAAACCAAAAGTGTTGGCTTTGTCTAACCTGTCTAACCATATTTTATTAACTCTGCATGTCAAATGATTGTTGCATCATTGCTACATATATATCGCTATATTATGTAATCCTTCTTCCTCTGGGATTTTGAAATTACTGAGAGTAAAAGCAACAAGTATAAGCTTTAACAAAAAGCTTGGTCTACGCTTCGCATATATAAACTACAATGTCAAAGAATCTAACCGTACTCCCATTTCATCGTGGTTCATGTGACTGAACAGAAATAAAACGCTGCGCGGTCAAAGCATTCATACCTGACAATCGACCGTCACAATACTGACGTTTCATTTCATTCCGTTGTGGCTTGGATAGAATGTAATTGGCTACACGGCAGGTGGGGCTCGATCAAAGCTTTCATACCTGACATTCGACCGTCACAATACTGACGGTTCATTTCATTCCGTTGTGGCTTGGATAGAATGTAATTGGCTACGCGGCAGGTGGGGCGCGGTCAAAGCTTTCATACCTGACCATATAGCGTCACAATACCGTCGGTTCATTTCATTCCGTTGTTGCTTAGATAAAATGCAATCATGCACCAGTTCCACGAATTTAACAATTTGCCCCATTGTTTTGGTACCTACTGCACCATTGGTACAAATGTTACCAGCCAAAGGGAGGTTGGCATGGATGTTTTTGGGTGTTTACACGGTCCTTGGATCCTACTAACACGATGGTCAAGCCACTAGACTCAAACGTGCAGTTGCAGTTGTAGAGAGGTGCATGAGTTGTCTTTTAAGTAGGTCAGTCTCAAACATTAGAGTAGTCTACGCGCTGGCGCGTAGACAATAAATGTTTAATTAGAAAACAGCACTGCAACACTTTTGATGAGCCAATTTATGCAGAGTGTAAACATAATCATGTTTTATGGGCACTCGTTTGAACCGCCTCACCGTGGCGGCTCCAGGGTGTACCCACAATCATGTTTTATGAGTACTCGTTAGAAACGCCTATATGAGGCGGTTCTAGCATGTACCCACAGTCTATGGTTTGAGTAAACATTAGAAAAAATAAAAGCTTAAAATCCTCTCAAATATTTCAAATTTTTACAACATAAACCATTTAAATAGCCAAATATTTATATTCTTAAACTGGGGAATGCATTTTGTCTTCGTATTTTTTGGCTTCAAAACTTAGTTCTGCGTAGTCGTTAGAATCGCATCGCCGATGCGGCTCTGGTGTCTACCCGCAACTATGTTTCAAGTTGTGGGTACTCGCCCGAGAGGCGGTTCAAGTGTGTACCCATGGTCATGCATCTGAGATTAATGTTCAATTTAAGAAATATAACATCAAATAAAATAATATAACTTAAAAATAAAACTACAAAAACAGTTAAAAAGAATTGATAAGGAATAAGAATAGCACCCGATATATTCGATAAATTCTTTATACATGAGGGGTTCCGCGATTTATCATTTTGAGAATTACCGGGTCTTACTTAACGTGTTTCTGTAAAATGTTATAGTAAAAGAACATTGATTCGTACAGATCTAAAACGTCAGACCCAGCTTTAACACAAAACATTAAAATAAAAGAACATTAATTCGTACAGACATAAATCGTAAAACTTCAGGTACAGGCTTAAAATGTTGCAACAATATGTTTTAACCGGTCCGCTCTCTTCTTCTGCTTCTTCTTCTTCTTCTTCTTCTACTTCTTTTTCTTCTTCTTCTTCTTCTTCTTCTTCTTCTTCTTCTTCTTATTATTATTATTATTATTATTATTATTATTATTATTATTATTATTCTAATCATCATTATTACGTGATTCCGACACTTTTCGAACCTCTAAGGCCTCGTCACACATAAACGAAAGTCTCTCTACGTACACTTGTGTACAATTGCAAAAATAAGTTCGCATTTATTTTATTTATCGCTTTACGTCTCAGATTTCCTGGCCATTGAACAATAAATCAGTCAAAGAAATCCTTTTCGCAATTAAACGGAATTCATCGGAAGACTAAGTGTAGTGATTTTCACTTTATTTATTTATTTATTTATTTATTTATTTATTTATTTATTTATACAATGATTAAAGAGGGTAACACGAATTAGCTTATTAGCTATTCTACCTTGTGGCCCTCTGAGAATAACAAATATTTACATATATAATACAACAGTATAAAATCCAAAGGTGGCACAAGTGATAAAATGTTGAAAATGGAGTAAAAATTTCACAATTCCATAATTCTGTCAAAATTGGACGGAAATTTCTCAAAAGTTAATCAGGTGATCTTCTTCTCAGCCCCCATCGGTATACCAAATATAAAGGTTCTAGCTCAAATACTTTTTTGAGATACCTTGCACACAAGATTTTCAAATTCTGCTATCAAAGGAACATAACTCAAAAAAGGCATAACTTGGACATGAAAAAAAATTCAAATCAATTATTTTCTCATGAGGACTCTGTAAATGAAATTTAAAAACCATAGCACTCACCGTTTAAAAGTTTCAAATTTCACCGAAAAGTGGAAAAATCAATCAAAATTTCAAAACTCCGTAATTTTGTCAAACTTTGAGGTAAAGTTCTCAAAAGTTAATCAGGCAATCTATTTCTCAACGCCAACCAGTATACCAAATATGAAGGCTCTAGCTTAAATAATGTTTAAGATATCTTGCACACAAGTATATTCAAATTTTGTTTTCACTCAGAAAAGGGGCATAACTCGGACATGAAAAAATATACGGGTCAACTATTTTCTTATGAGGAATCTGTATAAGAAATTTCAAAACCCTAGCATTCACCGTTAAAAGTTTCAAATTTCTCCGAAAAGTGAAAAAAATCGATCAAATTTTCAAAATTCCGTACTTTTGTCAAAATTTAAGATTATCTTCTCAAAAGTGAATCAGGTTATCTACTCCTCAGCCCCAACCAGTATACCAAATACGAAAGCTCTAGCTTAAATACTTTTTGAGATATCTTGCACACAAGATTTTTTATCGAATTAACAACTAACAGCTGAATAAACAGCTCGCTGTGAATTCGTCATGTTCTTTGAATTAATAACTAACAGCTGAATAAACAGCTAGCTGTGAATTCGACTTGTCTTTGAATTAACAACTAACAGCTGAATAAACAGCTAGCTGTGAATTCGCCATGTTCTTTGAATTAACAACTAACAGCTGAATAGACAGCTAGCTCTGAATTCAACTTGTCTTCGAATTAACAACTAACAGCTGAATAAACAGCTAGCTGTGAATTCGCCATGTTCTTTGAATTAACAACTAACAGCTGAATAAACAGCTAGCTGTGAATTCGACTTGTCTTCGAATTAACAACTAACAGCTGAATAAACAGCTAGCTGTGAATTCGCCATGTTCTTTGAATTAACAACTAACAGCTGAATAAAAAGCTAGCTGTGAATTCGCCATGTCTTCGAATTAACAACTAACAGCTGAATAAACAGCTAGCTGTGAATTCGACTTGTCTTCGAATTAACAACTAACAGCTGAATAAACAGCTAGCTGTGAATTCGCCATGTTCTTTGAATTAACATCTAACAGCTGAATAAACAGCTAGCTGTGAATTCGACTTGTCTTCGAATTAACAACTAACAGCTGAATAAACAGCTAGCTGTGAATTCCACTAGTCTTCGAATTAACAACTAACAGCTGAATATGCAGCTAGCTGTGAATTCGACTTGTCTTCGAATTAATATCTAACAGCTGAATAAACATCTAGCTGTGAATTCGCCATGTTCTTTGAATTAACAACTAACAGCTGAATAAACAGCTAGCTGTGAATTCGCAATTTCTTCGAATTAACAAATAACAGCTGAATAAACAGCTAGCTGTGAATTCGACTTGTCTTCGAATTAACAACTAACAGCTGAATAAACAGCTAGCTGTGAATTCGCCATCTTCTTTGAATTAACAACTAACAGCTGAATAAACAGCTAACTGTGAATTCGACTTGTCTTTGAATTAAAAACTAACAGCTGAATAAACAGCTAGCTGTGAATTCGCCATGTCTTCGAATTAACAACTAACAGCTGAATAAACAGCTAGCTGTGAATTCGACTTGATCGAATTAACAACTAACAGCTGAATAAACAGCTAGCTGTGAATTCGCCATGTTCTTTGAATTAACAACTAACAGCTGAATAAACAGCTAGCTGTGAATTCGCCATGTCTTCGAATTAACAACTAACAGCTGAATAAACAGCTAGCTGTGAATTCGGCTTGTCTTCGAATTAACAACTAACAGCTGAATAAACAGCTGGCTGTGAATTTGCCATGTTCTTTGAATTAACAACTAACAGCTGAATAAACAGCTAGCTGTGAATTCGCCATGTTCTTTGAATTAACAACTAACAGCTGAATAAACAGGTAGCTGTGAATTCGCCATGTTCTTTGAATTAACATCTAACAGCTGAATAAACAGCTAGCTGTGAATTCGACTTGTCTTCGAATTAACAACTAACAGCTGAATAAACAGCTAGCTGTGAATTCGCCATGTTCTTTGAATTAACAACTAACAGCTGAATAAACAGCTAGCTGTGAATTCGACTTGTCTTCGAATTAACAACTAACAGCTGAATAAACAGCTAGCCGTGAATTCGCCATGTTCTTTGAATTAACAACTAACAGCTGAATAAACAGCTAGCTGTGAATTCGCCATGTTCTTTGTATTAACAACTAACAGCTGAATAAACAGCTAGCTGTGAATTCGACTTGTCTTCGAATTAACAACTAACAGCTGAATAAACAGCTAGCTGTGAATTCGCCATGTCTTCGAATTAACAACTAACAGCTGAATAAACTACTAGCTGTGAATTTGACTTGTCTTCGAATTAACGACTAACAGCTGAATAAACAGCTAGCTGTGAATTCGACTTGTCTTCGAATTTACAACTAACAGCTGAATAAACAGCTAGCTGTGAATTCGCCATGTTCTTTGAATTAACAACTAACAGCTGAATAAACAGCTAGCTGTGAATTCGCCATGTTCTTTGAATTAACAACTAGCAGCTGAATAAACAGGTAGCTGTGAATTCGTCATGTCTTCGAATTAACAACTAACAGCTGAATAAACAGCTAGCTGTGAATTCGACTTGTCTTTGAATTAACAACTAACAGCTGAATAAACAGCTAGCTGTGAATTCGCCATGTTCTTTGAATTAACAACTAACAGCTGAATAAACAGCTAGCTGTGAATTCGACTTGTCTTCGAATTAACAACTAACAGCTGAATAAACAGCTAGCTGTGAATTCGCCATGTTCTTTGAATTAACAACTAACAGCTGAATAAACAGCTAGCTGTGAATTCGCCATGTCTACGAATTAACAATTAACAGCTGAATAAACAGCTAACTGTGAATTCGACTTGTCTTTGAATTAGAAACTAACAGCTGAATAAACAGCTAGCTGTGAATTCGCCATGTCTTCGAATTAACAACTAACAGCTGAATAAACAGCTAGCTGTGAATTCGACTTGTCTTTGAATTAACAACTAACAGCTGAATAAACAGCTAGCTGTGAATTCGCCATGTTCTTTGAATTAACAACTAACAGCTGAATAAACAGCTAGCTGTAAATTCGCCATGTTCTTTGAATTAACAACTAACAGCTGAATAAACAGCTAGCTGTGAATTCGCCATGTTCTTTGAATTAACAACTAACAGCTGAATAAACAGCTAGCTGTGAATTCGCCATGTTCTTTGAATTAACAACTAACAGCTGAATAAACAGCTAGCTGTGAATTCGACTTGTCTTCGAATTAACAACTAACAGCTGAATAAACAGGTAGCTGTGAATTCGCCATGTCAGGTTCTTTGAATTAAGAACTGACAGCTGAATAAACAGGTAGCTGTGAATTCGCCATGTTCTTTGAATTAACAACTAACAGCTGAATAAACAGCTAGCTGTGAATTCGCCATGTCTTCGAATTAACAACTAACAGCTGAATAAACAGCTAGCTGTGAATTAGACTTGTCTTCGAATTAACAACTAATAGTTGAATAAACAGCTGTTTATAAGTTATGACTGCCAGACTGTCATAACTTATTAACAGCTGAATTAACATCTAACAACTAACAGCCAGCTTCACACATCTCAGGAAAACGCTAGAAGCTTGAAATTTTGAATATAAGTAGCAGATAAAAGGAACTATCCGTGCAGCGAAAACAAAGGCGCTGGTCGACTTCGCAGTTAATGCGAAGCTGATCCGCGCCTTTGGTTTAGCATATAAAGATTGTTGGTTTTCTTATGAGGCGGCCCATATCATATTCACAATCATTACAGTAAACAAATTATAAAGGATTCAATCATATTGCATTTTATATACAATTTGGTAACACATTCAATCGATGTCGTGGGTTTCATTTTTGAGAATAAAAAATGAGACCGTGTGGCCTTTATTCATCGTCACTGTCTCAAAGGGGCTTACAGTTTTCAGTTTTTTTCCTACACGGTTAGTCCTATCAAAATCTGGAAACAGTTGAATTCAGGAAGCGCGCCGGTCTTTGGGACTTAATAAGTAGAATGTTACAGGAAGATACTCACTAAGCGCATATTCGGATGAATCATAATATTCAACCGTGGCAGTCTCACCGAACCCTGGGACTCGAATCTGCACCCCCGGGGAGTTGCTCGTAGTTCGTGTTCTCTTATCATACACCAACCTGCAAATATACAGGAAAGCAAACAAAACACTTTGTAGCCTAACTGTGTCTCTCCCAGAGACCTAGATCTAGCAGTAGGTTTTACCAAAAAGCCATGTGCGAGACATACATAGTCAGTCCAGTGCCCGGTCAGTAAAGTAAGAAAAGATGGATCAGGAATCGATGCAATTAAATTTAAAGTTCCAACATAGACACCAGGTGGGAAAGAAAATACATAAACCACAACAAAACTTTTTTCCGACAACACACACGAAGAGCTGAATGACTAGGGCTTTCCCAGCAAGGTAGCTATCCGGCTAAGTTTTAAACGAAACGAAAGGCAACGAGCACGACAGAGAGCCAGGCACAATAAACAGAATTATAATGAAGATGAACCACTTTGCCTGGGACACCGATTATCGTTTTTAATGGGGACAACGCCAAAAACTATTTTTCCTCGGGACTTTTTCCTGGGACATCCTCGATTTCATAAAGAAAGAAAATGAAATGAAAACAAACATAGTGTTCAACTAATGAACACATGTAACAAAAACTTCTGATGTAATTAAGTTAAAATCCCAACCAAAGATACCAGAAATACAGAGATTATCATTTTCATTAATAAAACCACTTTAGCGAAATTACTATTTCTATCAGTTAAGCGAAAATGTATTAGCGATTGTTAAAACGGATTAGAATAAAATTAAGACAAGATCTCAACTGACTTAACATATATGTATTGCAAAATGTTGATGCAATAAAGCCAACATCTTAACCCAAAGATACTAGGCGAGAAGTAGACCATTTCTACTGATTCAACAATAAAACCATTTTTACTAGCTCAGCGAAATTACCCGATTTCTATAAGTACAGCGAAAATGTAACATGCCCAGTTAATGACACTATGTTTAGTTTCGGTAGGTACATGTATTAATTGGCTTCATTTCACAGATTATGCATGCAGAGAGAGAGAGAGAGAGAGAGAGAGAGAGAGAGAGAGAGATCTAAGAACCTCATACTTACCTCATATTATCAATAAGACAGTATATTGCTTTCGGGACAAGCAGCTTGATGCTCAACCATAAACTATACCAGTCAGAGGTCTTCACACAGTACCAGTACACAGTAGAAGGTTTGTTGAGTTTTGCCTCCAGTTGACTGCCGCCATCTCCCGGGACTGCAAGAAAATAAAAACCATAAAACAAATGTACCACTCGATGCTCTTTTCTAAAAATAACACGGCTGATTCAGAACGAGAAAAATGATTCGGAACTGGCAAAAATAATGGCCTTCTTCAAAGTAGTCGTATGTAGCGTACACAGCAGCTGATTCACAATGATGCAAACTTAAGATCATTATTTATATTTTGCTTTATATTAGTAGTACAGAGACCAAAACTTAATTTGCACGGAGCAACGCATTGTACAAAAAGTGATTCAGAACTGGTAAGATTACTGTACGAGTAGATGAGCGGTTACAACACACAGAACATAAACAATCTTGTATCTGGTGCAATGATGTAAACTTTCGTGGTTTAATAATTGAAAAGAATAATACATACCTAGGATAACTGGGTGCAGCTTCCCTGCCTCTGCTGTTGTCGCAGGAAGGTAAAATGCTACCACAAACAAACCAACACACGACAGCGGTCGCATGTTCAAACTTCGACACCTTATGTCACCTCCGCCACGATGATTTTTATTTGAGACTTCTGTTAATTTATGCAACAGCGAATTTATGCAACAGTGAATTCTTTTCCTATTACTTTCCTTCCTTGTAGTTAGGGCCTTGTCATTAAAAATCGCCATGTTGGCTTGTCTGACACGGTGACACCAGTATCTTCAATAACTTTGAGTTACTACTTACTAGATGCTAAAAAAATCAGTTCGGTTTATTTTTTTTTTATATATAACTGATTAAATAAAACAAAAGGCGTGCCATGCTGTCAGCGAATCATACTCGTGGGTGAGTTAAACACAAGCAAGATTTCTTATTTTGGCGCTGTGTAAAACATAAGGCATTTTCGTTCAACTAAAACAAAAATGATGTTTTGAAAGTATACATATAACTTCCTGGTCATTATGCTGAGACCACTATACAATAATGCATACATATTTGAGCCACGTCATGAGAAATCTAGCATTTTGCATATGCGAAAACAAAGGCGCAGATCAGCTTCGCAGTAACTGCGAAGCTGATCGAGCGCCTTTGTTTTCGCTACACGGATAGTACAATTCTTATTTGCCCTTAATCGAAAATTTCAAGCTTCTAGCCTTCTTCTGTGACTGTACAGGCTGATTTGTGTCGACAATGTTCGGACACCACATTGTTTGTTTTCTCATGATGCGGCTCATATGTTTTCTTACAGTTGTAAACGAAGGGGGGAAAGTCAGCTGGCATTCTTCTTATATTTTTGAAAAACAAAAATGTGATAATATCTCATCGAGGCGTACCCACAATCAATGTTTGAAGCAAAAATAGGAAGAAAAAAATGTACACCACAATTATACGAAATACGAGTGGGTGCAGGGGCTTCACATTACAAAGACATGTTATCTTGATGCCAGGCTGGCGGCAATTTTCCTCCGTCTTTAATCATCGAAAATCAGTGTTTCACTTCCATATCCCATTGTTTTAGGTTGTAATAACGTCCTGGTAGACACCTGGTCATGATATTCTAATGTATTGTTCTGCCATGTTAAAAAAACTCCAAGTAAACAACTTTTCAAGACTTATTTTGTGGAAATCTCCAGGGGTGAGCATGAAAACATGTTGACACATCTTAGGTTAGTCGCGGAGATTAAAAAATAAAATTATAAATTCCAACCCAGACACAGGGTGGGAAAGAAATTACAACATAAAACATCACAAAAATGTTACAGTACGAATGAAGAGGAAGATGACTAGCTCTTTCCCAACAAGTAAGCCATCTGGGGTCGGTAACTCAAAATCATCTTAAGATCAACTTACGTATCTCTTAGGAATTATGGTGAATAACTGAAAAGGGCCTTAAGTTACGATGACATCTCAACAGCTGTGAAACTTTGCGGTCAACTCAAGCCCACCTTAGCGTTCTTATCTTACGAAGTGACACCTTTTATTTAAAAAAGTTACGATAGCTTAGAGTAACTGGAATGGCAGTGTGGCTAGAGATACGGGCCCGTATCCCTAGCCAATATAGGCTAAAGATACGGGCGCGTATCCCTAGCCAATACAGACTAAAGATACGGCACTGTACGATTGGCTAGTCGTACGGCTCTAATAACAACTCAATGCAGTAATTATCGGTCTAGAAGATTATTACTTTGTACTTGACATCTTTATGTTTCAAGTTTATTTGAAAATTCATAGAGTCTTACGGCTTATGTAGGGTATGTTTAAGACAGCGATTAGGTGCATCATGAGACAAGAAAAAAATCCTCATTCTGTAGGAGTTTTTTGCATGTGGACTGGATAGCAAGTTCACACTTTTTTAACCCATGCATATACTGGTTCTACATAATATTTGACCGGTTCAAGAGCAGAAAATGGTGTAAAGACGACAGAATTCGCCGGGACATTGGTATACTTTAAGCGCACACTGACTACTCAGGTGAGCTGTAAACTGTACCGCATCGAAGTGGGGTTTCCGACTAGGTTTGATACAAGTCGGGTTCGATGTAGACTGAAAGCTTGGTTTTATTATGGTAAGTATATAAAATATGACCTGTTCCACAGCAGAAAATGGTGGAAGGACGACAGACTTCGCCGGGACATTGGTATACTTTAAGCGCACACTGACCGCTCAGGTGAGCTGTAAATTGTACCGCATCATAAGACAATGTATCTGTGGGATTTCCAACCACGTTGACGTAAATTGGGCTCGATACAGATAATAATATGTTATAAAATCGTGAGATTTTTAGTCTAAGAATTACTCACCATAACTCACCATAACTCACCATACTCGACATCGTAGTAAGTCATCTGACTTGTATTGATGCTTGTCGATACTGTGTGCGAATTCCTCTAGGTGGTTGGCCAGGTTGGCCATTACAAAGCAGTTAATCTAAAACTAAGATATGAATCAATCTAAAACATACATATTAAAATGTAAAGAAACAAAAATAACCTAATGAACTTGTGGGAAGAGTACGACATATTGGCAAACGCAATAATTGCACAATTGATAAGCGTCTTTGTTTTCGCTACTTAGATAAGTACAATCCCTCTTCTACGTAAATCGAACTTTCAAGCCTCTAGCCTACTTGTGTGACTGTAAAGGTCGGTTTGTGTCGGAGCTGGACGGAAACCCAAATTGCTGGTTTTCTCATGTGAAGGCTCAAATAAAACATCAAATTCAACATTTCAAGTACAGTTTGTTTCTCGCTTTCTTTGCAGTTTGCAGTGCCTGTTTGTGTGACTGTACAGATCGGTTTGTGTCGGAGCTGGTCGAAAACTGTGTGTGTTTCAAGTTACAAAGTCAAAGCGTTATCATCCTATCTGTATATGCAAAAACATTATTCTTATCTATACTAAGCACAGAGCGAAACACGCAGTTACAATAAATTTGTATTCTAGTCAAAATGTAATGGAGTTTCAAAGTCTAATTCTTAAATTGAAAATGCTGCTAATTTTAAGAGAAAAAGATACTCTAATTATAAAGAGTAATTGGTTCTATAAAATAAGGCCGTACTGCTAGCCAATCCTTATAGGAAAGGCTAATCGTACAGAGCCGTATCTTTAGCCTGTATTGGCTAGGGATACGCGCCCGTATCTTTAGCCTATATTGGCTAGGGATACGGGCCCGTATCTCTAGCCACTGCCAACTGGAATAGCAATGGAGTAAATAAGGTGGCCATCTCAATATCATCGCAAGTATGACGTAAGTAGGGGAACTTGCCTTCGCGTTACCGGTACAAAAGAGATACACAGAATAAACAGAAAGCATCCAGATAACTCACAGCATAACTGCCGGAAAGGCCAGTAAAGATTATTACTGGAGGGCATGGATCAAGTTTGTGGGGCCCCAATCCTCATCAAGGATATCCATCAGGAAAATATGTCTGTGGATTGAATACCCCCTTAACCCCCACTTTTCCTCCAGTCTAGATTTTGAGCACAAATTAGAAAATTTTAAATTTTTACAGCTCTCTGTAGATTGCATGGGCAAGTTGTCATAATGATATGAAAAAAAGTGATATGAAAAAAGAGACGAGACATCTGTAACTTGGATTTTATTTTAAAACTTCAATTTACACAGAGTTTCTACATGTACAAACAAAAACAATACACAATTAGAAGCATATGTTGCACCATTCATTTGTATCCACGGGCCCCAATGGGCTGGGGAATAGTTGGGCTTTAAACATTACAATTTTTAAAGTCCCAATAAAAGCCTAGTACCCAGAGATCAATTTGTGATAAAATCCCTGTTAAAAGCATTAGGCCCTTTAGGCTAACTCATCACGTTAACATGTCCATGTAATATACCCCCTTATACCCCAGTTTTATACAGCAAAACTGGGGTATGCAGGGTATACCCATTTTTCTTATTTTTTGCTCCAAAACATAGATTGTGGGTACTCGTTAGAACCGCTCGCCGAGGCGATTCTAAGGTGTACCTACAATCTATATATTGAGCAAAAATAAGAAAAATATCAAAATTTTTCAAACTGAATTTTCAGTTTTAAATGCTGAAAAAATTCTCTGTATATTGCATGGGCAAGTTTTCGTAATGTAAAATTAGAAACAACAGCAGGTGGTTGTTCTGATGGAAAAAAATATGAGGATTAAGACGCGCTACGTCCCCACTATCCTCAGTCCGACAGGGGCCAGGGAAACAAATAAATGGTGCATAAAATCATCAGGCTTTCTATCATGCTGGATGCTTTTAGAAGGAAACACAGTGTATATCCGAGCGTATGCAGAACAGACGGTTACGGAACGGACAGACGTTTACAGGAGCACGCGCTTTTTCGCGCCAAAAATGTTTTGTACAGTTTTTCATCCAAAACTGTACGCTTCGAATGTATTGTTATATCGGCCTTGCATGTCCATCTACTATCTTCCAAAACACCATAATTTCCGGCATGGAAGCCTTGTAGTTTAAGCAGAATTTTGTTGCTTAGCAACAAAAACATTACGGAGCGGAACAGTCTACAGATTCGTTTATGTTACGGGGCGGAACAGACGTAGCCTACGAAAAAAAACAGACGAATCAGCATACGGAGCGGTCACAGACGGCCGTGAATACTACATGAACAACACTGTGATGTCAAATATAACACTTTGCGGCAACCTTCTGTATTGTAGCACTCGAACGTGACCAGATGGAATACACCTGGTGACCTGGATCAGCATCGTACATGTATCAGAATAGCATCGACTATGTTGTGAAAACAAAAAGTTGTTTGGGGGCAAACAGCAGATCAGAGAGAGAGAGGGGGGGAGAGGTCCCGATAGCTCAGTGGTAAAAGCGCCCGCTTCGGGGGCGAGATGTCGTGGGTTCGCCCAGGCCGCGCCATATCAAATGCGTTAAAATGGTACCAATGGCTTCCTTGGTGCTCAGCATCACGAGGCAATCACGGCTTTTCTTCTCCTTTAAATACAGTATCACTAATAGTGCATATCTAACAATAAATTCTAAAATAAAAGACTGAAAAAAAGTCTGAAAAGGTCCGATAATAAGACTCATGTCTGTTTTAACCGGAGATCTATATGGAAGGCTGGCATTCGTGCTGAATACGTTAGAAATATAGAGACCCTAGAATTTCGGTCAAAGGAAAAGGTTCTCTGTTTATGCATACTCAGTCCTTAAGCAAAGTCATCAAGCGAACACCCACCTCCGTACACACCGGCGGGAGTACTCTCCAAAGCATCGGTCATATATTCTAAAGTCTTTCCATATATGAATGATGCGTGAGAATCAGCCAAGACGCCGCAAAAGGGAGCTTGCGGCGGGAGATAAAATCTTTGGCGTGATTTGTAAGCATATGAGTATATGATTCTGTCATGCATCTTACTTATTTGATTTACTCGCAGTTTATTACTATTTAGCCATGCTTGTGCATATTAACACGATGAAGCATCGGAATATGAACATGATGAAGCATCGAATGAATCCATGTTGTTATGACGTACGCCATAAACATTTATTAAAGTAAGGATTTAGAATTTTAGATGTCATGACAAAAACCTGTCAGGAAATGGCTTCCGCTGCCTGATTACTCATTGAAGTGCTAGTGTCGTCTAGCTGTGACAAGGACACAATACCGACTGTCAGCCACTAGCTAGCTGCGATCCACTGTATACTGGCCGATTGAGATGGCATAGTTGTTCATGACACTGCACCTGGGTTAAAATTGTTTGATTTCTTATTTTACGTCTGTTCCGTTTCGTATGGAAATGCGTCATTTCGTCTGTTCCGCTTCGTAACAAACGACTGTACCGCCCCGTAACCATGAAATTACCATACGCTTCAGAAATAAAACAAATCTTGGCTATTTTTACTGGAAAACATATAAAATATTTAATGTCTAGTGGTTCAGGACATATTTAACTACATACGGACTAAATCCAAAAGGTTGACAATGGCTTATTTTGCAAGCAATCTCGACACACAGCCAAAAAAATACAAAATATGCCATTTTTCACACGTCTTGGGCAGTTATGGCGAACCCCCTGAAAAATCATTGTGCTCTTGAGCACAGACAACTAGACGGGTATGTATGCAACACATCTGCTCTAGTTTGGTCTCAATATTTGCATTAGTCACTTTAAAAGAACGGAAAAACATTTTTGGCGCGAAAAAGCGCGTGCTCCTGTAAACGTCTGTCCGTTCCGTAACCGTCTGTTCTGCATACGCTCGGATATACACTGTGGAAAGGATCTCTGCTGAGAAGGTGAGAAAAATCCATATAAAGCCTAAAATTGAGGGAGTCAATTTCTAAAACGCATAATTTAAGCAAAATTTAAACCAAATACATGTATGAGGCTTAACCTCTAATAATATTTACAGGTCCCCGGACTAGTACAGTTACTGATCTGTGCATTTTTGGCAAATGACAAAAACATCTCTTCTCATGAATTAGCTACATGTAGCTCCTTTAAACGTTAAGTTAATACATGTGGTTATTATGCATTATATACAGCAAAAATATGTTTTCCCTGACGCAGAGATGGTTGAAAAATGATTTCCTGAGACTGATATTAAAGCTAAATGTCCTGGTAAACACATCTATAGTCATTCTGGGATGGCGCCATCACTTCCTTTGTCTGTACTACCATTACAAAATCTTTTTACATGCAATAAATGGAGGTTTTTGTTTCAGCTGTAAAAATGGAAAATTTCATTAGAATAGAATGATTTTGATATTCTTAATATATTTGCTCCAAACATTGATTGTGGGTACATGTTAGAATCACCTCTATGAGTACCCACAATCTATGTTTTAGATCATAGGAAAATAGGTAAACCCCTATAAACCCCAGTTTTACTATATAAAAGCGGGGTATGAGGGGGTATACATTGCATGGACATGTTATTCTGATGTATTGGGAGTAGATGAGTTGCTTTATGACACAAAACTTGGAGTTAGATCTCAGACTCAGGAGTCACAGTACAGACACTCTACGACTAAGCCCTTGGCGTTGGTTATGATACTAGAACACAATGTCCAAGCCTAAACGAGCTGTGATGCGAGAAAATCGGTCTACAGGGTTTTCGACCAGGTCTGACACAAACCGGCGTGTGCAGCTACAGAAAATGGTTAAAAGCTTGAAATTTCGGATTTAGGAAGAAGAGGAATTGTTCTATCTGTGTAGCGAAAACAAAGGTGCTGATCAGCTGAGCAGTTACTGCACAGCTGATCTGTGCCTTTGTTTTTTGAATAGGCAAAAATTCATGACATGGCTCATATTTAGGGGCCTCAATATGGCTATTAATTTATTTATCTTTCATTTGCTATATCACTTCTATAAAATATTAAAGTGATTTTTATTTATTTTATTTATTTATTTACTTTTATCTTTTTATCAGGTAAACATAAAGTCAACAGCATTCTAAAATAAGTTATTTTTGTTGGAAAGTATAAATGTACTAGCAAATATTCATACAAAATATGGCAAAAATGGAATAAACATGAAACGAATATACAATATTTTACACATTACACAAGAACATACACAAACATTCAACACAAAAAATAAAACCACAAAAACAAGATCTTGATAGTCAGTGAGTAGGTCAGACTGCATCATATACTGTACATGTACAACTAATTATCAGTATATCATTGTATTTGAGCCTCGACGCGAGAAAACCGGTCTTCGGGGTTTCCGACCAGGTCCGACACAAACCGGCCTGTACAAGCTCAGAAAAGAGCTAGAAGCTTGAAATTTCGGATTTAAGTAGAGGAGGAATTGTACTATCCGAGTAGCGAAAACAAAGGCACTGATCAGCTTCGCGGTTACCGCGAAGCTGATCTGCGCCTTTGTTTTCGCCTAGGCAAAAATCCGGTTTTCTCACGATGCGGCTCATTTTATAGTTGGAATAAAAAGCACCATGGTAAATTGACACTGGTAGACAGCTGAGGGTGTGTCCTAATGATCACTTGAGCTGCGACGTGAGAAAACCGGTCTTCGGGGTTACCGACCAGGTCCGACACAAAACAGCCTGTATAGTCTCAGAGACAGGTTAGAAGCATGAAATTTCGGATTTAGGAAGAACAGGAATTGCTCTATCCGAGTTGCAAAAAGAAAGGCGCTGATCAGCTGTGCAGTCACTGCACAGCTGGTCTGGGTCGCATAGACAAAAATCCGGTTTTCTCATGACGCGGAACAATTATACTACCCTAACTTGTCTTGTTCAGGACACCTGAAGGCAGTACTAAGATCATTAACTGAAACTGCTTTTCTTCAGGTTCCAAGGTTATAAAACCTTTTTCATGCTCAACTCAGTTGAGCATGAAATTTAAATTGCTCATAAATACTGTGATAGCCCAAATAAATTGAAATTTCAGGTCTGTAATTTATCATGCTCATAAATGTTCAAATGCCAACGATTGTTGGCATTTGAACATTTATGAGCAGGATAAATTGAGCCTGATAAATTGAGAATCAGTTAAGCTGAGCATGAAAAAAGTTTTGTAACCTCGAGGCGTGAGTAGGAGTAATCCTACCATTTTCCACAAGAATGTGTTAAACAGTGGCCTCTATATGAATAGCAAGATCGTGGTATTCAACAAGTTTCTTAAACTGTATTATTTTAAGCATACATTACAAGGACTATCTAGCCTTTATCTAGTGAATAAATAAGCCGAGGTAGCACATATCATAAAGCTCAGTACGAGTTTAAAATAAACTAGAAATAAGTGTTTGTAAAACACTATGCCCCCAACTGTGTGCTTGTCCCTAAACTGGCAGTTTGTACGATTCATTTATCTCATTCGAATGAAGTGAAATTTAATTTCCTGAAGAAGCTGTTTGGTTGCCTCTGTTTTGACCTCAATCCAGAAGCAGAATGTAAGCTTTTTGCAAAAGTCCTCAAAAGTTAATCAGCTGATCTTCTTCTCAGCCCCAACCAGTATACCAAATATGAAGGCTCTGGCTCAAATACTTTCTGAGATATTTTGCACACAAGATTTTCAAATTTTGTTTTTAAAGGGACATAACTCAGAAAAGGGGCAGAACTCAGACATGAAAAAATATGGGTCAACTATTTTTAAATGCCTAGCATGCACCATTCAGAAGTTTAAAAAAAAGTGACTAACAGACGCACTCACACACACAACCCCCCTCCCACACACACTACAGAAAAGCCAAAAACAATAAGCCCTTCCAACTTTTCCAAAGTTGGGGGCATAAAAATGTTAAATATGGTTTGACTGATTACCCGCTGAATTAATATTTTACCCACTACCAAAGTAAGCATGTAATCATGATTTTAAAAAAAAGACATTTGCCATTTTTCAAGATTAATATGATCTATTACTCCCTGATTGCACATACAGCATGAGTAAATGGAAATGGGTTTCACTTTTGACCTGATAAAGACGCAGCCTTTGAAAAATGAGTATGGGATACAGATCGAGCTACTGGACCTGGCCCCGAGGTTAAAATACTTTTTTCATGCTCAACTCAGATGAGAGTAAAATTTATCCTGCTCATAAATGTTAAAATGCCAACAACTGTTTATAAGCAGGATAAATTACTAGTTTTTGAGTTTTGAACTTAATTTTTCCACTAATTTCAACATTTATGACCAGTGGAAATTTCATGCTCAGCTGAACCATGCTAGAAAACAGTTTTATAACCTTGAGGCCTGGTCAAACAAATTCAAGGACCAAAAAAATTTGGGAAAGCAAAAATAGACATGATTATGCAGTATAAAATAAGCAAAGATATTTTTTGTTCTTTCCTGGCACTTATGTAAACAAAGTGTGGATTAAAAATCAAACTCAGTGCTAACACTGTTTAGTGGATTAACAGTAACAAAGGCCTTTGGAAGAACTAAATTACCGGTACTGAATCTGAGGTTGTAAAACATTTTTCATGCTTATCCAAACAATATGTATTTATCTTCTAAGATCAATAATTATTTATCCTGCTCATAAATGAGATTGAAGGTACATGTAAGAACCCCCTCTGCAGCGAGGCGGTTCTAATGAACTTACCCACAAACTATGTTTTGGATCCAAAATCAAGACAATTATGCATACCCCAATTTTACTATATAAAGGTGGGGTTTGCGTGGGTATAGTGACGGTCCATGGAATTTTTTTCGGGTGTCTCAAGGGCCGAAATTCGGCCCATTCCCAATGGAAATTAACTGACTTTTTTCCCAATTCGGAGAAAAAATTCCCAATCAAAGCTCAAAATAATTCTCAAAAGTTCCTAAACATTGTGAAAATCAAACTCTGCTATTTGAAATGATGTTTAACTTTGATTATAAGTTATTATTTAATGATTTAAAATGATTAACCTTAATTAACTATATAGATGTCAAATTGGAAATTATCATCAACTTTGAATGCTTTGAAAATTTCCCAAATTCTGTGTATACGTCGCTAATTTTCCCAATCAGCAGGGCCCTAGGCCCCTTCCCAAAATTGCAGAAAAAACCCGGTATACATTTCAGTTTGCGTAGGTATACATTTCATGGGCATGTTATCCTGATGTAGTTAAACTTTACCAGCAAGTTAAGGTTCATGCTTTCTGAATATTGAAATAAGCATGAAAAACATTTTCAACCCTGAGCCTCATAAATACTGTATTATCTTCCCAGCAAGATTTTCCCTATCTCTTCTATCACATCTTTTCTGTTCAAAACCTGCATATGTTCCGCTTGATTAAACACTTTATGATACACCGGCTGCTTCTGCTGTTTCTGAAACCTGAGACATCCTACCAGACTCCGCAGGTTCACCGTCCCGTCCCCATTGTCCGGGATAGTCACCGGGGCGCTGACTTTCCATGTCGTTTTGGAGTAGACAAACTGTCCTGGCGTTGAGACATTGATCCCATGTAGGCAGTGCATTTCAACCCCCGGGGCCGTGAGGGGCTTGATAAGATCCTTTGTGTCCTCCCACATATTGTAACCATCCATGTAGTCAATATCTTGGAATAGTTCTTTGATGTCTTTAATCGTGTAATTTTTGTCAGGGGAGACCACTAGGACCTCGTCTGGCGACCAGAATTCGTCGGAAGGCATTAACCAGGCTGTGCTAGGCATACTGCGCTGTTCACGTCTTACGTTTATGGATTTCACAATGGGTACATCTAGATTGTCACCTGAAAAAATGTAGAAAATTGTCTAGAAGAATGGACGCTTTTTAGGTTTCTGACCTGGCATAAAGGTAATAAAAAATTCATATACCATATTCAATTAAACTGAGCAAGATACATGTAATTTAAAATTCATGGAGGAGCTATCAGACATGTAGTGGAGGGTATTTCAAATCAGACAAGCTGTCTATACTATGCTTTATGTCTGAGACATTAATTTTAATTGGCTGCTGAATGGCAAAAAGAACTACAAGGCTCTCAACTTAGCAGAGATCACAAGTCTGATGGGCTTCATGAACCCATCCCATACCCAGGCCAGGGATATAAAATTCTTATTACAGCCTCTCTGGGTTACAAAAGCAGTGCACAACCAACAGCCTTCAGATAAACTAGCCTGTGATGCAATTTGGTGTCTGCCATGTATGGTGGTACCGATGAAATAAACGAAACTCACCGGAGATCATTAGCCTGATGGGCTTCATCGCCCCACCCCATACACCGGCCAAGGATATGAATGTCTTGATGAACTTATTCTTCCACTCCTGTGTCATGTGGTTCAGTAGATACAGGGACATCGGGTTACCCATGCTGTGCCCCAGGATAACCACCGGGGTATTGTAGTTAGTGTAGTAAGTGTCCTCAATGAGAGCCTGTAGGGCTTTGATATAATCTCCAAGTTCATCTGTAATCAAAATATGCCACAATGCTGAATAGGAGAAAATATTAAGCTTTCCAACAAAGTCTGATACATGTACAAACCAGGCTGTACAGCCAAAGAAGATGCCTGATGCTTTAAATTCTTAATTTAGATAGACAGGGTACTGACTGCACTACCTACTGAGTTTTATGTAGTTATATAAAAGGCACTTTCTAACAGGTTGTACAATAACTGAAGCAAAAGGACCTAACAATGTATGTACTATGACAATAAATTCACCAATATGTAATAGAACATGTTAAAAGATTCTTACTTGGAGCTTTTCTGAAGTCAAATGGAGCACCTCGTATACTGACATTCTTCTGGTAGCCAAGTTGTTCAAGGGCAACAACAATGTTGTGGAAATAGGTCGCTGAAAATAAAATATACAGATATAATTAAAATTCAATAGCATGAGAAAACCAACAATTTGGGTTTCCAACCAGGTCTGATATAAACCAGCCTGTACAGTCACAGGAGCAGGCTAAAAGCTTGTAATTTTAGATATACGTAGAAGAGGAATTGCACTGTCCATGTAGCGAAAACAAAGGCGCTGATTAGCTTCGCAGTTACTGCGAAGCTGATCTGCGTCTTTGTTTTTGCATATGCAAATTGTTGGTTTTCCCATGCGGCGGCTCATATAGAAACCATGGAATATGCAATAATTTTCAAGCAAAAATGAGCCACATCATGATAAAACCAGCAATGTGGTTTCCAACCAGGTCAGACACAAATCAGACTGTGCAGCCACAGAACATGGCTACAGGCTAAAAAATTTATCATGAAGTGAAAACAAAGGCGCTAACATGGGCGGATCCAGAGGGGGGGGACAGGGGGTCCGGACCCCCCTGGAATTGCCAGATTATTAATTTTTGCCATGTTAAAATTTTCCGTCAGACCCCTTCTGGGAATTTGGACCCCCCTGATAAAATTTTCTGGATCCGCGCATGCCTAATCAGCTTCGTGGTACATTAGATTAAAGCAATGATGCCATGGCGATACTGTTGCTTCAAGACTTAACCATTTATTTGTGATTGGATCTTGTATGCTCAGGCTGATCTGATTTTTCAGTGGCCGCGTATATAAAGTTTTTCTTTCTTTTCGTTTTTTTTTTTCTTTTAGATACAAGTATTCAAGTTTTAAGTCAATTAAGTGCACTACCAACACAAAAGGAAGGTTACACTTATATGACTAATGGGTTATCCAAATGTTTGGGATTTTCCCATGCAATACTGGTCATGATTAAATTAAGCCCTAAAAAGTTTATTGTATTTTGCTATTGAAAATAGATGTCCTGCAGAAATAAAGTCAAGAGTTTCCACCATATTACATGTATATTATGCCAAAACATGAGCCGTTGAAACCAATATTTGTGAAAAAATACATTTTCAAATCAGTATTCTTATCTTAACATCAGGAAAACATGTCCGTGTAATATTTACCCCCTTATACCCCAGTAACCCCACTTTTATATAGCAAAACTGGGATTTGCAGGGGTATACCTATTTTTCTTATTTTTGCTCCAAAACATAGATTGTGGGTACTCGTTAGAACTACCTCGCCGAGGCGGTTCTAATGTGTACCCACAATCTATGTTTTGAGCAAAAATAAGAAAAATTTTGACAATTTTCTATTGAAAATTTTCATTTTTTACAACTTGAAAAATCTCGGTGTATTACATGGGCATGTTTTCGTAATGATGGCAGCTTTATGGCATATTGAACTTTCACAAGACTAGAGTCCAACTATCATAAGACTCTCACTTGATGGCATTAACCCATATCTGACGAATGGATTTTCCCATCATTATCATTTTGGTGAGTCCACTTCAGTTCTTAGGGGCATCAGGTGAGATTTTTAAATTTCATTTAATTTTTTGATAAAAATTCTCTAAGCAAACAGAATAGCCTCAGATGAGACGCCGCGTTCTGCGGCGTCACATCTGGGGCTATGCTGTTTGCCTATATCCCACAAAAGGACGCCTGGCCTAAATGAGTTAAGTATAATGTTGTTATTTATAGCTACATAAGAATAACATCACATGATGTTTGTTTTCAAATATCAGCTGATCTGATAAGAGTACATGTAAGTAAGGAATGTTTACTTGTTGTTTCCCATTAAAACTTAAGCTTTACTGAAAATATCCAATATTTTGTCATCTGTACATGTTATTCGACACTACAACAACAACAGCAAAAAAAAAAAAAATAAATAAATAAAAAAATAAAAAAATTAAAAAAAAAAAATAGATCTAGCAAGGTCACTACTCAGACTGCTCTGGGCTTTATCCATACAGTGCCTGTTGGCACATGCTAAAAAGTCTTAAATATGTTTGTTTGGACTGATTTGTTTGTATTGAGGTTTAATGTCCTTGCAACAATTTTTCAGTCATCCCAGGATGGAGCCACTGCTGCCTGGGATATTAAGCAATGTGCTGGGAAGTTAATGTGTCTTGCTCAAGGACACAATACAGTGCCAAGAGTGGGGATCAAACCCAAGACCTCTGGATTTGAAGCCACAGCACTCCCCTTGTTTGGATTGAGGATTTGAAAATGTACATCCCAATCAACAATATTTTTAGCTTTTGATCAGTTTTAGAGGCCTATGGTTTCCTGAGCACATGTAATCACACTAGTACAAAGTGAGGGCTTTTATGTTGCCCAAAAGGCCACACAACTGTTCAGCATATGCATTAGAAACCAAAGACAAATGAGCCGCACAATGATAAAATCGGATTTTTGCCTATGCGAAAACAAAGGCGCAGATCAGCTGTGCAGTTACAGCACAGCAGATCAACGCCTTTGTTTTCGCTACATGGATAGTACAATTCCTCTTCTTAAATCCAGAACATCAAGCTTCAAGGCAGCCTCAGTGACTTCACAGACCGGTTTGTGTCAAACCTGGTCGGAAACCACCATGACCTGTTTTCTTGCTTCCCGGCTCAAAATCTTCCACACCGCTGAGGCAAATGACTCGACTGATTTTCTAGAAGGATTACAGTCACACAGAATCTCTTGGGGCCAAAATTTAGAATCTTTACAATGTCCAAAATCAATACAGGAAGAAAATTTAGGTCCAAAATTTAGAATCTTTACATCGTCCAAAATCAATACAGGAAGAAAATTTAGGAAGTTAAATGTAACCACTTCCAATCCTTTCATAATGAACTCTTGTAAAAGGACACCCGAAGTTATCTTTTTATCTAAAATATTTCTTCATAAAATTTAAATGACAAAAAATAACAGAATGATATCTATAAATGATATGTTTTTATTTTTTATTGCTGTACAAGGCAGATATGGGGTAATCATAATCAGTAATTTAATCATCAGTAATCGATTACAAATTTTTGAATAATCATGGATAATCAATAATCACAAAATTTCAAAGTAATTTTAATCATAATTCAATCATAATCATGTTTTATTAAGCCAGTAATCATGATTATTTATGATTACTTTCATGATTACAGAAAAAAGTTTCAATCAATGCCAATAAGAAAATTTGGCTTAAACTAGATTGTATTGATGAGCCTTGACACTTAGATGAATGAAACCTTGTGTAAAGCATTCTATATAATTATGAAGCACTGCTCAAATAACAGCTGGCCTGATAAACCATGGCTGCTTTGACATAGCCACTTTCCTAGGAAGGCTGCAACCTTGTACATGTAAGTGGTTTGCACTGTCAGCTGAAAACAGCTGATCTAGCAGCCCAACAATTCCTCAAAGCTTTATTAGACACAGATGAGAATCCTCCACTGGTGATAATCCTCATAACTGAGGGCATACCAGTATACTGGCAAAAGCAAAAGGAGAAATGAGACAATACCATCATTGTGATCAATTGTTTTCTGTTCAATAGTTGAAGGGTAAACAGTCAATTTTAAACTTTACAAACAGCCAATTATCTCTCATTTATGCAAACACTATTGTTTCTCATTTACTCAAAATTTTCCCAAGAGGGTCTGAACCGACACTGAGGCAATATGCTAAAAGTGATAGTTGCAAAAACTGAAGTGAGTTATAAACAAAGAGTCATTTCAAATGATACAATGGACCAGAGGTGTTTTTCCACCAGGGACTGGTGAGCAGTTTTTATCTTTAGCACAATGCGAGAGGTTTAAACAGGATGTACACTTTTTGTCCTAGAAGGTACATCTTTTGAGGGGGTGTGGGTGTCTATGGCAAAACTATTTCATGGAGATTTAGAATAACTGTTGTCTACACAATGCATCATTGCTAGTTTCATAAATATGACTGAAACCTTCTTTATTTAATTTAAAATTCAGTGGTACATCTGTGCAAAGGTCTGAGCAGCTATAACTTTTGATGTTTGCTGTTATACCAGAGGAAGTGAAAAAAAAAAATGTAATCATTAATCATAAAAGTAATCTGATTACTTTTTCACATTAATCATAATTCAATCAATTACTCTTGAAAAATTGGGTAATCATAATCATAATTTAATCATACAGACAGCTGAGTAATTGTAATTTAATCATTACTGATACCCCAGTAATCGCCCCATGTCTGGTACAAGGAAACACATTTTCCAAAGACCGATTTCAAAATTATGCTTCCCACATGATGAATTTTAGATTTTTTTTAAACAAGAAAAGTTTGACTGTCCTAATTATTAGAAATTATACAATGATTGTTCAATAAGTGTGTGATACACATCTTGTAATTTTCAAGCTGTTACATTTATCAACTTTTCTTCTTGTAAATACACAATAAGATAACTTTCACCAATTACTATAATTTAAGATGTAGGGCAGCCTATGAATTTATTCTTGAAAGTTAATTACCTTTTTTTTTTCCTGCTTTCACAGAATGGAATCCTGTCCATCATGCTGAAAAGTTATTTTTTGCTTAATACTGATTGACCCACCATTTTGCACCATTTCTATTTTCTTTGTACATTTATACTGACATCTTTTATCAAATTGTATCGCAAAACAACACAAATGTATGTTTTTCTGAAACAGTCACTTGTAACCACTGCCCCTCTCCTCCCCACTCCCCAAGTACCCCAACACACACACACACACCCACAGGGAAGGGTGGGGGATAGCCGGGCTAAAATGAGGGGCAATTACTTTTCGAGTGTCCCCGCAGTGCAGGGGAAATGACAGGGTTTTGCCATTAAGATCCTTACCCCAGGGAGATTTTCTATTGCTAAGGGCGGGGCAAAGAGCAAAGTTTTGACCTCCGAGGTGACCATGTGACCATGACCATTTATATACATGTAAACTTTCTTTACCCTTCCCAAGGATGCTCCACATGAAGTTTGGCTTTGATTGGCCTAGCGGTTTCAGAGAAGATGTTTGAATATTATGGTCATATACATGTATATTATAGCCCCGGGGCAGGGGCAGACAACCCCTCAGGCGCTAAAATTTTCCATTAACATTTATCTTCTGTCCATTTGCCTATTCCCAGTAAGTTTTACCCATTAAATAGCATTTTACCATTTTTTCCCATTCAAATGCATTGGCGACCTAAGTTGACCTTGCCGTAAAATGGGTCAAGGTCATCCTAGGGTCATGATTTATATAAACTATGATAAGCCCGCGTTCCCGATGCTACATACCAAGTTTAGTGGAAATCGGCCCACTGGTTCTGGAGAAGAAGATTTTTAAAGGTTTTTGCTATTTATAGCCATGGCGGCCATCTTGGTCATGTGACCTGTACCATTCACATAAACTTTCGTTCCCCCTTCCTAAGGATGCTCCACATGAAGTTTGGCTTTGATTGGCTAACTGGTTTTAGAGGAGAAGATCTTTGAAATTGTGAACGACGGACGGACGACAGACTGACGCCAGAGCATGGGTATACTATAAGCTCACCTGTGAGCCTTCGGCTCAGGTGAGCTAAAAACCTTTAAAAATCTTCTCCAGAACCAGAAGGCCAATGATTTTGAAACTTGGTGTGAAGCATCAGTGATTGGAGCTCTACAAAGTTTATATAAATCATGACCCTGGGATGACCTTGACCTATTTTACAGCTAGGTCAACATAGGGCCCTCATGCATTTGAATGGGGAAAAGTGTTAAAATATCATTTGTAGGGAAAAACTTGCAGGAAATGGGCAAATGATGATTCTGAAAAAATTTGGACCCCAAGGGTCTGTCTGCCCCCACCCCGGGGCCGGTAGGTCTAGATAGCGAAAAGAGGTTTTTTGGCGAAAAGATGCGAAAAGAGGCATTTTACTATTCAATAGAGACAAAATATGCGTGATTTCCATTTTTTCCATTTATTTCAGTTAAAAATATTAATATTGCCTCTTTAAAATAAATGACGATATCGAGGATAAGCTTTATTTGTAGAGTCAGTAATGTGTATATCAACCAAGGTGTCATAAGGCAATAAATGCGCGTGCCAGCCAACACCTACCGTATAAATTCACACCTAGAGTAATTAAAGCGCAATCGCACCTTTTTGTCGACATTAAATATTTCAGAAATTCTTATACTTGTAAAATGACATGCTGCTACTATTTTGCTCTCTAAAATAGCTAATTTGTAGTGCATCGTATGCATCATAAACGACTCTTTTGGCGTTCAAAAACCTCTTTTCGCATCTTTTCCCAAAAGAGCCTCTTTTCGCTATCTAGTTCCACCCCCGGGGCAATATACATGTGTATTACAGTGATATTCAAAGATCTTCTTCTCTGAAACCGCTTCGCCTATCAAAGCCAAACTTTATGAGGAGCATTGTTAGGAAGTGGGAATGAAAGTATATATAAATGGTCAAGGTCACATGACCAAGATGGCCGCCATGGCTATAAATACCAAAAACCTCCAAAAATCCTCTTCTTTAGAACCAGAGGGCCTATGATTTTGAAACTTGACATGAAGGATCGGGGTGAGGAGTTCTATAAAGTTTATATAAATCATGACCCTGGGATGACCTTGACCTATTTTACTGCAAGGTCAACATAGGTCAGCCATGCATTTGAATGGAGAAAAGTGTTAAAATGTCATTTGAAGGGCAAAACTTGCAGGAAATTGGCAAAGGGACTGAAGTTTTATGATTTGAAAAAGAAATTGACTCCAGGGGTTGCTCTGACCCGGCCCTGGGGTTATATACATGTATATTACCATTCTAGTCAAACAAGTTTATTGGTATATATCTCAGGTTTCAGGTGAGGGTTTACAGGACTATTGGTCCTCTGGTTAAGGGTTGGTCTGGTGATTGTAGAAATCCAAACGTGTACATGTACTTCACTGCAACATGCATAACATTACAAAAATTTGACCATTCAAGATACAGAGAATTTTTTCAGCATTAAAAATTGAAAATTCCATTGGGAAAAAAAAGATATTTATAATAATTTTGCTCAAAACATAGACTGTGGGTACACGTTTACGGTTAGAAACGCCTGGCCAAGGCGGTTCTAACAAGTACCCACAATCTATGTTTTGGATCAAAAACAACAAATATAGTATACCCATTCATACCCCCATTTTACTACATAAAATTGGGGTTTAATGGGGTATACATTGCACGGGCATGTTTTCATGATGACTACCCATTCTTGCAAACCCCCAGAACTAGAAAATATACTCTATCCAGACTTACTGAGGGAAAGTTCTGAGTGATCCAGATATTCTACCGTCTCTGTGAAGCCAAAGCCAGGAATCCTAATGTCCACCCCAGGTGAGTTACTGGTTGTCCTCGTCACATTGTCATACACAAGTCTAGAGAGAAAAAAATTAAGAATAGGAATTTCTATTTGACAAAAGAATATATTCTGAATCAAAGTAATTTCAGACATGAAGGGAAAGCAAGATTCATGTATCAGTCAGGGACAAAACCTAAACAGGTTATAAAAAAAAATAACTGAATTTATTTTTCATTTTCCCTGCATCAGTCAAAATCTGTGAAGTTTCTCTTAATTTAATTGAAATATGCAGGGTTTTACATAATTAAAATGTTAATGGGAGATGCAGCAAGATGAGAGCTTTATACTCACATGGCTGAAAGTTAGTATATACCATTCAGATTTTGAAAATTTCAGTTTTTTATGCAATTTTTGGGCATCAGAATGGCAAAATCCCTGATTTTAAAACATCTGTTCCCACCTTACCAGAATTTTGGCACATGTCTAGACAATTTTCCCAGGATGATGTAACTTTAATGTAGCTACTACAAAAGAATTTCTTCGTATGCATAGGCTAAAAAGTAGTACGCAGGTACTTCAAAGACAAGTGGGGTAATGATACTAATAACCTATTCAAGTTAATATTGTCATAATTACTAATTAAAGCATAACTTATAAAAGTGGTTTTTTGACCTGAAAAAAATATCCAAGAAAAGTTAACTCTAACATCTTGGAAAGGGAGATCATTTAAAGTGTATTAATAACTTGTTTCAGTTATTTTTTTTATAACCTGTTTAGGTTTTGTCCCTGACTGTGTATAGTTGCCCTGCTCTAGGACATAATACAGAGGAAGTAGGGTCTTCTCAGTTTGATGAAACGTTTTATTTATATCCAGGTTTAACATCCTAGTTATTGCAGTTAACAATTTTTCAGTCATGTCAAGATGGAGACAGCCCTTTCTGGGTTTTAACTTGTACTCTGATGAGTTAATGTGTTTAGCTCAGGGAGACAACATGATGCCCAGTGGGAATGAAACCCAGCACCTCTCAATTTCGAGTCTGATGCTCTAGCAACAGGTCACTGAGGTCCTCTTCATGTTCTTGATTTTGACTTACCTCATATTATCAACAAAGCAGTCAATCACCCAAGGAACAAGTAGTTCTATATTTAGCCATAGGTCGTAATAGTAGTCAGTCTTCTTGAGACAGTACTTGGCGACCGTGCTGGGCTTGTTCAGCTTCGCTTGAAATTGACTACCCCCATCCCCAGGCACTGAAACAGAAGACAAGAAAAATTAATATTAGAGCCAGGTCATGAGAAAAACACACTTTTGTCCATGCAAAAAACAAAGGCACAGCAGAACAGATCAGCAGAGTAGTAACTGCAAAGCTGATCAGAGGCAAAACATTTTGCGCCATGGATAGTAATCCCTCTTCTTCATAAATTAGACTAGCCCTTTTCTGTGAATGAACAAACTGGTTTGTGTCTTCTTATTCCGACCCTATTTCACTGACTTCGCAGTAATCCGAGACTTCTCTGACATTAAATGGCCTTCGATTGTTTTTGACTGGGCCAGTGGCAGCTAATAAAACCTTTTAAGTTTTATGTCAGACCCTTTATGGGTTTGCAGCCAGAGAAGACTCCAATTAACTTCGCAGTAACATATTCCAGCTGGGGATAATTCTCAAAAATGGAGACATTCTCTCGATCGGGAGACACTGCCATAGAGTCTAATGCATTTTGATCAATTTATACATCATGTGTTAAAATTTTGTCCCCCGATCGGGAGACAGGAAATGACCTAAATAAAAAGTTTCAGATTAAAGCTCATGCCTTCTGATTGAAAATTAATGGTAAAAGTAACCATGCTTAACAATAAAATCACGAAGAAAATAAACAATTTTTCCAAGTCTTTAATCTAGTGACTATACCAGGGTCTGTCCCATTAGTGTTTCCCCTAGCCACTTTTACTATGGCGCCGCGCCATGCCCTTTTTCTCCAGCGCCATGCCCTTTTTCCCAGCGCCATGCCCTTTTTCTAAATCTACATTCTGTGCCCTACATTTTGGCAAAAAGTTTGTCAAAATCGGACAAAAAATAAGGAAGTTACAAGTTTTTTTTGCTTGAAGTCTGCAGAAACAAATTTGGCAAAAAATTTATGATCATGTCTTCCACAGTTGTTGATTGCTTTAATCCCTTGTTTATTGTCACTTTATTGCAGTGGCAAATGTTGATAATAACTCAATGTCAATTACCCAATTTGACACCAAATGAGCTGTTAAGGCTTAAAAAAAAAAATGTTATGTTTCCGATTTCCCGACCGACTGGTCAAAATCTGCGCCGACTGCAACTTTTTTTAGCGCTCAGAAAAAAAAAAAAAAAAGTCGGCGACCGACCCTGTTCAACGATTCCGGTTTTTATCAAAAGTCAAAACCATTTCGTTACGAGAATTTGTCCGCGCCGATTTTCGGATATTTTCGGTCTTTAACATTACGATCAAGAACAACAACATGGCTACTGTGTAGTGTGTTGACACGACCAAGCACATTAGTCGCCATTTATTTCGACAAATGTAGCCACATACCTGCTTCAAATGTAATAAAAGCCTTGCGGCACAATGTCCCGTTATCCCTGTTATACGAAGACGGCCATCCTCGGTGTAAAGGTTTCCGATTTGGAGTCAAATGTGCGGTAAGAAGAAAGTCCGGTCAAAAAAAAAAAAAAAAAAAAATACCTACCGATCCCGATTTTCCAAGGAAAAAAAAAAAAAAAAAAAAAAAAAAAAAAAAAAGCCTACCTACCGACCCTATGCTAAATTTATGATGAAATCGGAAACATAACATTTTTTTTTTTAGGCCTAATCAGAAAAGGTGTGAAAAATGAATGTCCTACCTGGTAATATAAGTGTGCCAGTTAATTAGTTTCAGCTATCAATAGTAGGGGTGAGTATCGCCCACTAAAACCGTATCGCAATATATTGCGGTGCGGGAAATCCATATCGCAATGCATATTGAATACATATTGCAAATAATGTTGGTCACTGAAACATTATCTATCAGTCCCTTAATGTCCTGTTTTTCAACACCAGAACTCATAATAAGGATGATATTTGCTATGACGTACTCATTTCCGGCGAAAATTTCATTAAAACAATATTTTTTCCAACCAAAACATTATAATGGGAGACATCGGCCGTTAAGTATTCAAACCTATCAAGATTTTACATGCGTTTCGGTACCCATGCATTTTCTCATCGGAATAGGCCTAGTTTACTGATGAAGCACAAAAATGACAATTCATTACTACGATATCTGTCCTTTCATCCGACTTTTTTCTCTAAATTTTGCAAAATTGCCAAAATATGTATGTTCCAAAAATAAACCGTTACAGCGCCACCATGATTAACAGCTTAGACGGGGGAGATAATTTTACAGTAATTGCTTAGTTAGTCCGGTCTCAATACCGTATCAATTTATGATTTAACAATACCACATTAATTGTTTGACAGGTGATAATTGCATTAATGTCCACAACTATCTAAATTTTAGAATCAATTGGTATATTGGCATATTATTTACTCTGAACTTCTTTAATTAAATCAGAGTGAGAAGATTAGACCTTTGGAAAGCCAGCGCGATTAGCAGCATGCGCAAGCTCGAACTTTTGTCAAATGCTATATTTTGATTGGATAATTGCTAGTAATAGCATCACGGTAATTCCACGCCTACCAACTTGATTGACAGTGCACATCTTGGTGTCTAAAAATTGCTCAGAACAAAAGAAAGAATCACTGAAAAGAATCGTTTCATCCCCTTGGAAACCACGTCAACAAATGCGAGACCCGGAGGGCTCTGTTTCTGTTGCGTGACTGCCTATTTGATTGTACTATACCAT
Organism: Rugalucina vietnamica; assembly: GCA_964017185.1. Lineage (NCBI taxonomy): Eukaryota > Metazoa > Mollusca > Bivalvia > Lucinida > Lucinidae > Rugalucina > Rugalucina vietnamica. The sequence continues at coordinate 47,982,556 of OZ024877.1, forward strand.
GCTCAACATCAGGAATCCGTTTGTTTCGATACATGCAGCTTTGTTTGAAGTTTAAACTACGAGGCCGCCATTGCAGAACAATATACCGGTATTCTAATTTTCCGTACCGGTATATTGTATTGGAAAAATTACACCGCAATTTACTGATTTATCGGTATACCGTTACACCCTTAATCAATAGCTTACTTTTCAAAAACAAATCTTGAGTGAGGTTATCTCTTATTTTGACAAGCATGGTTAAATAATGTGAGACAGTGGGAAAAAGAAATTTTCTAAGTTGTCTCTGGTAAAAGTGAATCCTGAAATTGAGGAAAGAACAATTTAAGCTGAAAGCAAATTTATTAATACAGAGAAACTTAAATTTAATGACCTTTGCATAAATGTGCCCTCATAGCATGCTTAAAAAGTGCCCTTTTGCTTGTCGTCGCGCGCTTAAAGTGCCCTTTTGACATGTTGCCGCGCGCTAAAAAGTGCCCTTTTTTAGCAACCTTACCATGCCCTTTTTTGTAACTGGGGGAAACACTACCCATATCTCTGTACTAATCGCAACGGTGAAATTCTTTGATGCAACGGATTAAATTTAGGTCTTGATGGACTGGTGTCTTCCCAACTTGTTTTAACATGCGCTTTTTCGTAGTAGAATGCGCAGGACAGTCTGAAAATGCCTAAAATATGACATTTTTTCATACTGTCCAGGGCTTTTTCTGACCTTTTGGGGAAATTTTTAGTACCGATGAAATTGGGAAAAAAAAATTGTGATTTTGGGAAAAAATATGACAATTTTGGGAAAAAATAGTGCATTTTTTAACAAAATTGGGAAAGTTTACCTTTTAAATTGGGATTTTTCTGCTAATTGGGAATGTTCCACGTCAATTGGGAATTTTTTCAGCCAATTGGGAAAAAATTTGGTACCGGAAACCGGACCCAGTTTTGTATAGAGAAAAAGCACTGCTGTCTCCCGATAGGGAGAATGTCCCCAGAATCGAAGACAAGTTTGTCTCCAAAACGGGAGACATTCCCCCGATCGAGGGACATCTTATTTTTTGGCACTGTAGCAATGTTTTAACATATATTGTCTCCTAAAACGGAGACAATCCCCCGATATGGAGATTGTCTCCGTATTTGAGAATTATCCCTAGCTGTATTCGGTCTTGTTGTTCTAGTTCGCCAACAAACCGAATTACGAGTTACCCCGAATTTCGAATGTTCCGACAAAGTGCTTACCTAAGACCACAGGGTTTAATCTTGGACCACCTTCCGATAAAATGATGCAAATAGTTATACAAAAGATTACAGCAAAAGGTCTCATTTCAATTTGATCGAGAAAATGCGTATCTTCGAAAGGAGATATCAAAACACTAGGATTAGCTGCACTTGTTTAATTGTTCCCAAGTGGTGTCACTATTTTCCGAACAATGGGTTTAATTACCGGAATCGGCAGAATTACCGGAACGGATGTTTGAAAGCCCATCTGCACGATATTTTCTAATGGATGTTTGAAAGCCCATCTGCACGATATTTCTAATCCGGTAAGCTGACGCACCAAGAAAACAACAGCGAAATCTGTCAATACCGTATTCGTTTGAATTAACGCACAGTGCGTCTAACATTTCAAAATAATTTGAAGTTAAGGATATAAATCTATCTATATGGTGACTCACCCGTTAACCGGTGTATACCGTTAACCGGTGTAAAACGTTAATGGGCTATATTTTATGCGTCTCTTTGTTCAGGGTTGTAATTTTTTTCAGGCAATAGACACGGAGCGTTGTTGAGTGTCAACATACTATTACTTACCATCTTTGTCGTGAAGTCTTCTCACAATCACATGCTCTCTCGAAATGTGTGCATTTTCCTGGTTTTGACACTTTTAGAAACCACAAACTATCATTGCATTGCCATTGTAAGAAATTATAACAAACATAGTGTACTTCAATTTGAAATATATATTTTTCGGATGTTCGCGTTTAATTATTTATATTCGTTTTGCTCTTCAAGTGATTTGTGTGCATTTATAAATCACTAACATTTACTACATTATTATCGTCATGTTTTTCAAATGCGAGAAAAAGATAAATTGTGTAGGAGCTTCTTATTCAAAATAAAATAATGAAAGCGAAATCAGAGAGGGTCGTGAATGTGTTTGATAAAACCAAGGATGAGTAGTTAGTATTTAAGGATTTTATTATAGCTTTGGGAGAAAAAGAGTAACGTGTGGCTGACCCATATTCTCCTCCACCCCCTCTTTCTTCTGGTGAAGACAGAAAAACGCGGGAAAATGCAACATACCACTTACTTTGAAGCAGAACTCTATTTTATATGTAAGAGGGAACATTCACTTATTTCATAATTTCTGGCTATCTTTTCCTTCCCTTTTGTGGTTTTTATTTAAACAAAATGTACATCGCTAAGAAAAATACCCAAGCATATATAAATACACCGGTTAACGTTAGGTTTTCATTTCTATGAAACAAAATGGACGAGACATACTCTGCTTGACCAAAATCACTAGCAATCCGACATCAGTTACTTTTCTATTGTTTTACATGCCTTATGTTGACTTCATGATTTTGAAGACACATATAGAATATATGATTAAACTCTGTGTCTTAGCAGTGCCAAAAACGCTTAGTACACCGATTATAGGGTGAACCAGCATATATACTGCCATGCGCCCTGAATCTGAATCTGAATAGTTTACTGGTGACAAGCCAAATGACATTATTTCACCAGGGGGTTCGGATGGGGGAGAAATTAGTCCCTTGAACGCACGAGTGAAGCGAACTTGGACACACAGTCATCAGACATTTCAGCAGAGGAGATTAGTGAATCAGGGAGGTCATTCCTCCCAGTTGGAGGCTCGGACATTTTAGGCAGGTGAGCGCTGTCGAGCTTGGTTAGCTGAAAAAGAAATGAATAAAAGCATGATAGTGAAGGGGATAAAAGATGATAGGTTAAAATAGTGAAGAGGAGATTAAAATCAGGTTAAAAAGAACAATGTTTGGGTCTAGGGTTTGGAGTGTTGAAGTTTGCTCACTGCGACCTTGAATGAGTCAAGGTCCTGCAAACTAACAACAGCTTCTGGAAGTGCATTCCACTGTACAATGGCCAGTGGAAAAAAGGAGTACTTGTAGTAGTTCTGACTTGTTTGAATCTGGAGGAAGGTCATTGAATGGCAGTAACGGGATATGCGATGAGTGCGTTGAACATATTCAGGGAGGGGTACGGCGACCAGTCCATATACACTATCTTATAAAAGAGACATAGACGGGCGTCAGCCCGTCTTTGCTCTAGAGTTCTCCAGCCTAGCTGGTTGAGCATGGCAGTTACACTGGACCTGGTATCATAATTACTGGTGGTCCAACGTGCAGCTCTTCTTTGGATTTTTTCCAGTTGGAGTGTCTTTTCTCTTGTGTAGGGGTCCCAAATGGGGGCTGAATACTCCAACTGGGGACGGAGAAGAGTGTTGTAAGCAGTTTCTCTCACCTTTTGATTTTTTGTTTTAATGTTTCGGCGGATGTAGCCTAATGTACGGTTGGCGCTAGCAGTAATTCTGTCTATGTGGGAGTTCCAGGACAGGACACTGGAGATATCAACCCCAAGTACATTGCACTTGTGACAACCTCCAGGACCTGACCATGTAATGTGTACACTGTGTTAATTATTTCACTCCTGGAAGTCGTCACCCGTACAACCTGGCACTTAGAGGGGTTGAACTCCATGTCCCACCGGTTCTCCCACACTAAAAGTCTGTCGAGGTCTGTCTGTAGTGTTTTTCCGTCGTCCGAGCCTCCAACTGTTAGGTAAACGGCCGTGTCATCCGCAAATAAGCGTTCTTGGGATGACAGTTCTTCTCGGAGATCGTTTATATAAACGAGGAAGAGGATAGGTCCCAGGACTGACCCCTGGGGTAACCCAGAAGCCCGATTTCTCTCCTTCAAGAACTACGGTCTGTGACCGGTCACCAAGGAAGGCTCGGATCCAGGATAGTGTATTGCCCCTGATCCCATACTGATGGAGTTACCAAAGGAGCTTTGAGTGGTTAACCTTGTCAAAGGCCTTTGAGAAGTCCAACAGTATAAGATCAGTTTGCATACCTGCACCTGTATTCCTCGCATGATCCTCAAACAACATGATCAACTGTGTCTCGCAAGACCTCTTTTCTCTAAAGCCATACTGAAGGTCATACATGAGGGCATGCTTGTCAAGATGCTTGACCAGGTGAGAAGCAATTATGTGTTCGAGGACCTTACAAAGTATACAGGTGAGGGAGATCGGTCTATAGTTTGCGGTGGATGATTTATCACCTTTTTTGAAGATGGGGGTGACCTGGGCTCGACACCACTCAAATGGGAGTTTGCCTGTTTGTAGGAAGCGCTCAAAAATTACCTGTATGATGGGCGCGATTTCTTCGCGTAATTCTTTTAGCAGGACTGGTTTGAGTATGTCCGGGCCGGCCGCTTTCCTTGGCTTGAGATTTTTAAAATCTTGAGAATACCTGCCACAGAGATAAATAGAATCCATCATGGGTGTCCAGTGGAGATAGGAAAATCCCAACCCGAGGGTCCATCCGTTCAAGTGGGAAACGAGGCTCGCCGAGTTTCCCACTGGAACGGTGGACCCGAGGGTTGGCATTTTCCTTTCTCCACTGAACACCCATGATCGATTCTTTTTCTTACATACACCGATTTTATCCTTTTACCGGTAACGTAACCTGGTACCGTGCTTTAACCCTTGTGACGTTGTGCATATTACGGATGTGACGTCAAATGTAAACAAATCGCTGTCAAAGTCAATAGAGATGTAGTTTTTATTTGTTTTTATTTTAAAACGAGCGTGATTCAAGAATACTCGCTGTGAAAAACATCACATTTGTCTAGTTTTGGTGAACGCCATTGCTGCAAGCAGTAGAAACGATCGAATTATATCGCGTGCTTTTCTTATCTTGCATGAGCAACCAAACCAGCAGTGTAAGATCGATTTATCTACCACCACTAAAATACCGGAATTTTTCTATCTTTATGATAGAGGTATGTAAGAAACTGAAGTCTTCCATAGCTGGAGGAGACTCCCGCATCTCCTGGGGCAAAGCCTCAGATGGTATCTCGCCCTGGTCAGTCATATCTTGGAGTTTCATTTTGCAAAGACGTGTGAGAGACAATGGTGCTTTGCTGGTAAATACTGACTGAAATTGCAGATTATGAACATCAGCTTTTTCAGCAGTTTCAGTTACAAGTCTGTTTCTGTGGTTGAGAGCAGGGGTGCCTAACTGGTCTTGCACATGCACATGCTTTTCGGAAACGACCAGGGTGTACGCTTATTAGAGCACATTTGCTTATTAGAACAAATACGGTATTAACTGAGTCAATTACCATCACAGATAATTTTATTAATCCTAACCCCTAAGTTGCTGGTCTGGTCGTCATTCCCAAAATATTCAGAAATGTTCGCGGACATCGTAAAATTAACTATTTTGTACATGCACATCTATCCGTCTTTCCTTGTTCTTTTAATAGTTTAGGTGGTTCGCGTGGCTTTTTCTCCAAACAAAATTTTCCCGGAACCTCGTAATGCCAGAGATGTTGGATAATCAAACTGTGCCAGTTGTTCTTTGTTGTTCGGGAAAAGAAAAGTAGGCACCACAAGGGCATATACCTCGGGGTCCATGACACTATGTGCACATGAGGTTATGATTAGAAACAACTGCCTCGATATATAAGAAAGACAAGAAGACAAGCATCTTTAAATAGAATTTGTGAGATTAATCAAAATGTACAGTTACAAAGGTCTGACATGTAGAATATTGGGCCCAAGTGTACAGATATTTATATGATTCCTTCTTCCAGAAGAATCAATGACTTGATCAGCCCAGTAAAGTCACGGTTGGAAACTTCTCAAATCGAAGAAAAGTCTCATCGATCACGTGCTATTTAATTGGTGTAAATGGATAACCATTGTTGATGTTTTCAGTTGTGTATGGGCCCAAGAACGAACGTTCTTTAGCAGGTGTCCTTGACTTTTTTGGGGCACGGCGACAGGTTTCTCCGCAGGGGAATCCTTAGTTCTGTTTCATCAGGCTTAGTCTTTCAGTGTATACTTTTAAACATACGAACGAATATCAGATTAAACTGTTATCTATGTTCTAGAATCGCATAAAATCATTTGTATTCTATGCAAATGGTGAAAATTGCACCAGCACTCCACCCGCTGTACATCAGTATTGACGAACTCAGACCAGACAAAGCGAAACACTCACAGACAACTGATTTATAACACGATAATTTTTGTTATAGATAATTATGATGGCAGCAATTTACTCACATCGTATATGCGTACATATGCAAATCAACAAATCGACTTGACGCCAACTGTCACTCTCACCAACGTCACAGCACGACCAGAGATCGTCAACGGTTATCGTGCCCGTCGATGAACTCAAGCAGCCTAAGTTAAAGTAAAATAATTTTACATCATGATCCAACCTTCATAAATACCGCCGTTATGCGCAACACTAAAGTTCCCAATCAGGACCCGGTTGTACGAAGCGAAATTAAAAGTAATTTCAAATTAACCGCTAATTCTAAATTAAAATGCTTATTTCAAATTAGTTAATTTCGACATTAAAGTCAGTTGCACGAAACTCAATTTAATTTCAAATTAACTAATGACGAACTTAGAAGGGTTAATTACGAACTTTGTCATTAAACGTCCAAGGAAGTGACGTCAAACAAGACAAATTCGCGAAACGACGTCACGTCGTCAGAAACGCGTGCGGCTTAATTGGACATAATTGGATTTTCGCGCACTGGCTAACGACGTATTTAGTAATGCGATGACAAAACTCGCAATTTTGCATATTACTTGTACAGATTCAAACTTCATCCTCAGTGGTTTCAACGCCGATTATTCGTTTTAAACATTGGAGTACAAATGATAAGAATATTTGACTTACAAAAAAAAAAAAAAAAAAAAAAAAAAAAAAATCGCTATCGATCTGCGAATGAACGCCAAAATCTAGATCTACACGTGTTGGCGAACTCTTTTTTTTTTTTTTTTTTTTTTTTTTTTTTTTTCAATCGGAAACGCAAACTTCCTACCATTATGAGGTCTCAGTATTTTATTTATTTAGTTTATTTGTTTGTTTATTGTTGTGTTTTTTGTGTGTTTTTTTTTTTTCAATCGGAAACGCAAATTTCATATCATTGTGAGTATCTTATTTATTTATTTATTTATTTATTTATTTATTTATTTATCTATCTATCTATCTATTTATCTATTTATAACAAAACTTTCAACATTTTTGCACACATTTTGTTGAAACGGCATGCATATTTAGACAATAAATTTTGTTGGTTGCCCTGATGGGTCACTTTTGTTAGTGTGTCCGCTTTGGGAGCGGTAGCAGATCAATGATTTGTTCCCTGGCCGCGCAGTAACAAAGACGTTAGAATGCTACCAGAGTCCGGCGCTACCGCGCTTTGCGTACAGCTTTATAAGACAAAGTGCTGTTTTCTCATCTGAAAAAAGTCTAAATAACTGAAAAGTTCGCCCAATGACCTACATTGTATGTATGTCTAAGCATACTCGTTTTAATGAACAGAGAGAGAGAGAGAGAGAGAGAGAGAGAGAGAGAGAGAGAGAGAGAGAGAGAGAGAGGTTAAATCTGTACATGTACCAGTCATGATAGAGATTCTTCGGTTGATGATTTAGTTTATCGTCTGTATGTCGAACATGTCATCCCGTCTGATGTGCGTGTGCGGAACAAAGAGGACGCACACATATACCGGCAAAAAGATATCGTCACAGACGCAGGACAGTGTCACACAGACGCCTGAACGCACGCTTGAAGGACCTAACACGTTTCCATGGATATCAACTGCACCGCGACTACGCATTCAAATTGAAAAGTACGGAAAATAACTAGGTGACTAGATAACTAGGTGAGGAAAACTAAGTTGAATAAACCACACATTTTATTTGACTTCTATAATTTGGTATGATGTTTAACCAAACTATACGAATTTTAGAAACACACGTTTGCATGAAAGTATTAACACACACACACACACACACACACACACACACACACACACACACACACGTCCTTACATGCTACATGTTCATATACACAGATACAAGCTCTCAAACCACTTTTCCTGTGCAGCCTCAGACGGCGAGCGGTTAACCAGTAAGTAATCCGATTGTCAGTAGCTGTCAGGCAAAGCTTCATAGCTACTGACCGACCATCGGATTACTGGTTAACCGCTCGTCTGAGCTTGCCCAGGAAATTAAGTGGTTTGGTCAAACCAGCCATACATACATGCCTCATTGGTTGCTTGGATGGTTATATTTACACCCTGTATACCGTTGATGCAACTGAATATATTACGGCACAGATTGATGCAACATTTCACGAAGGCAGGGGGGAAATGGAGAGCGGTAAGTTGACGATCATGTCAGTTTTATAGGCATTAATGCACGGATGTCTGGGTCATGACTTTGCGGGAAAACAAAATAAGGATACCTTCAGTTTTTGCCACAAGTAGTTTAAATTGAAATAAACGCTTACCTTGTGTCAGAAATTATAAATTTCGTTGAAGGAATATGCCACCAGAAACACGAAAATTGATTACGTTTGCTAATTATTCGAATCCTTCATCATCGTTTGTAAATATCAACATTTCGGTATATACCGGAATTATTCCTTGTTTCATACCACAAAAAGACAATCCTGAACTCAAGCAAACTTTTGCACAATATGGTGTCAACACACCTAGGTTGGATCGTTTGGGAAGCAATGTACGTCAAAGTGTTCGTTGCCTTGATGCAACGTACGTCCAGTGTGTTCTTTTTTAAAAATGATGCTACCTACGGCGGATCTTTCGGCCAAAAATGATTTTCCTTACGGCGGACACTTTTGCAGAATGGAAAATCCTGTGACCGTTTAAACTTGAGTGAGCGGGGCTAAGTGATTTTTGCTGGCAGTGTTTCTTGTATACGTCTTCCACTAGCTTCCAAAACTTTTGGTTTCGTTAAATGCAATGACTTCAAACGTCCCAATCAACATTTTTAGTCATGTCGGACAGAGCAAACGCTTCCTAGTTGTTTATCGGCACTGTGGGGATTTAAGTGTTTTTCTCAAGCAAACTACACGGTGAAGATATGTATCAAATCCATAACCTCTCGCTCTGGTGCCCTATTCTACCATCATGACCATTACGCCATCGCGCTCCCCACTTCCCCAAAACGAATTAGATTTTCCATCAAATGGTTGTCTGTTAGCCCTTATAAGTCTTACAATGCAGTTCGACTGTTTTCGTCAGAAATGTTGACATTTTAAGTTTGAAACGGTTAACACACATACGCTGACACTCGACAAATGTGACGTATGTGTTGTGTGCAATGATACATGTGTGTCACTGCCGGCATCAGCATCTGGACAACTGGTCGTTTAATTGTTTGATTGTGTGTGTGTGTGTGTGTGTGTGTGTGTGTGTGGTGGTGGTGGTGGTGGTGGTGTGTGTGTGCGTGCGTGCGTGCGTGCGTGCGCGCGCGCGCGCGCGTGTGTGTGTGTGTGTGTGTGTGTGTGTGTGTGTGTGTGTGTGTGTTCTCGCTGGTCAAAACTGTCAGGGTTGTGTATCTTAGTGTTGTTTCGTGTTTAATTCTAATAGCTATAAGTTTAAGCGGCTTAATCTTGCTGAAAAGGCACGTTCTAGATTTCGTACCAGACCCTCGGGTGTAAGGAGAAGGAGTGTCAGTGAGGGTTCCATGCACAGATCTAGAAATATTTTTCACTCGGTACTCATTAAAATTTCTCGTTGCGTATTTTTTCTTGATAGCACAGTTAATGTACGTCTGAAATAGGCTTATGTATTTTGTTCTTACTCACAGTGAACTAGCGCACGATGTAAAGTCTACAGAAGGTCCCACCAGGTGGACTCCCTGCACCTGAAATTAATGGGTTGACTCCCCTAGCAATTGCTTACCCCGTCTCCCTAAAAAGTATTTTGCACATGCTCAAAACTCCCCACCCCCACCTTTAAAGTACTCCCCACAAAAAATCACAAATGCACTACTAGCTCATGAACTAGCCATTATCTCCGCCCCCCCCCCCCCCCCCCCACTTCTCCAATTTCCCCAAATGCCTGGTAGGGACTCAACTATGTTTGTTGCAATATTGCTACATATAGCATACGATCATCTTTTCTGAAACAGGAGGGGAGTATGTATGCAGGACCACTAGCATCAGTAATATTCCAGAAAAGATTTCCAGATCAAAAGCAAGGTAGATCTAAAAAAAAAAAACAAAAACAAAAAACAAAAAAAAAAAAAAAAAAAAAAAAAAAACAAAAAAAAAAAAAAAAAAAAAAAAAAAAAAACAATATTCACAGTGTGAAATAAATCCAGTTCCTCAAACGCAATCAGATCAAATAATTTAAAAATCTATCAGTGAGCCGATTTGCAAGCACTTTTTAAGACATTCCTACATTTGCCCCGATCGTTGTACGATCACATTACAATTTTAAGACATCGTACGTGATCATAGGCTACGACGTATATGTATTTAAAATTCACACGGGCATCGTGCGATTTCCTGCTCTGACTTTCGTCGACGTTCGGGGTCAAACCCGTGCGGAGATTGTAGTGAGCTCGTAGGGGCCTACAGAAATCGTAGGGATTCCATAGATTTTAAGTGGAGGACCGTGCGATGTTCATGAGTTTTCCCTTACAATTTCTGACTGGGCTCTTGCGGTCTCCCTACGATCGCCTCATGTACGATTTTTAGTCCCCAAATTATCATAAAAAATCGTGCAATAACCGCACGATCTTTGCAAGATATCCGTACGATGTATCCTACGACGTATCTACGGCCTACGGTCCCCGGGTTGCACCAAGTAAAATGGGTATGTGCACCCCTCCCCCGGTTAAACAGAATAGTGCTTACTGAGCTGATAAAAGTGAGTGCTTTCAGAGTTGATAGAACGGTAGTAGCCCCGACAAGCTGTGCCTTTAGAGCTGACTGAACTGAAAAAAAAATAAAAGGTTGCATTCCTAAAATGTTACACCCTACGGGCTGTTTGCCTTTATTGCGCCAGGATGAACATTTGTCACCAATCTCGGGGGGGGGGGGGGGGGGGGGGGAGGCGGGGGGGTAACTACCTATGTATGACGTAGTAGCCTAGGGATGTGCCGCCCGAATAGCCCCCGGCCTTTTCAGCCTCGCCAGATATATGAATGGGTTACTTTTTTCAAGTCAAAATATATGAATGGCCCCATTTTTCCATATTTAGTCTATGAATGACCAAATTTTCGGACACGCATGTTTAAGAGCACTTTTTTGCTGACATACACAGCTCAGAAAGTCGAAATATTTGTATATAATTGTGTATAGGTCAAAATTTTGTACAATCAAATATATGAATGGGTCATTTTTTCGAAGGCATGATACATGAGGCCCTCCCAGGTGTTTTGGGGATTCAGGGAGAAGGGCTATTTATTTTCAGGGATTTGGGGAGAAGGGTAATTTATTTTCAGGGATTTGGGGAGAAAGCATGGTTTTAGGGGGCTGAGGAAAACATTTTAGGGAGCTGGGGCGAAAGGTCATTTTTTTCAGGGAGCAGGGAGCAAAGACACCCCCCTCCCCTGGGCGGGCCTCGTATATGAATGGGTCCCTTTTTTCGATTACCGGATATATGAATGGGGTATGTTTTTAAGTATCGGGCGGCATGTCCGTACCAAATTACCTCCGAGTCTCCCCCCCCCCCCCCCCCCCCCACCGACTCACCAATATGACAGGCATATGTAAGTTTCGAACGAAAAGTGGCTGTTTTTAGAGATAATCGAACTGAAAGAAGGTGCTTTCAAACCAAAAAAAAAAAAAAAAAAAAAAAAATGGTGGGCTTTAGGTAAAGCATATTAGCATATACCCGTACTGCCTTAATATGGGAGTACCCCCGCCTTTCGCGGGCTTACGTTTTAAAAATGTACAAGTACAGACTAAATTGTAGAGGCCATGGGGATGACCATCCCCCCACCCCGAGATCTTTGGAAGCCGTAGAATCGTATGGACAGTCAACACCGTAGGGTCACCCTGCGATTCCCTGCGGAGTGCACAAAAATGCAAAGATTGGCATTGTACGATCATTGCAAGCTAATCGTATGCAAATATATGTAAAAAGGCATGAGTGGGTCATAGTTTCCGTGGGGTGTACCAGAAAAGGGTGATTTTGAAAAAGGCGGTTTCTAAAAGATGGTGTAAGGACAGTAATAGATGCGTGACGTCATATGTCAAATTACGTCACACATTACTACCATAAACAGAAAGCGGATACTGACAGAAAAGATGTTTTTCAACATTATTTCTAAGCTAGTTCTTCGATATGCTGGGTTATGAGAATGTCGAAATGGAAGGCCCACGTGTTGGTGAGTGTATTGTGGTTCTATACATAAATCTACACACTATATTTGACTGTGCATGTGATTTTTTGTCGTCGAGCTTATGTCCACGTCGATAATCGTTCCTTCCTAGACAACAAATGACACAAACATGGCGATTTTTGTCAAAATATCGAGGTCGATGCCGAATTTCGTCCGCCATTTTTTTTCTTGAAATCCCGCTAATGATGAGTTAAAACTACCCCCCGACCAACATTAAAGTTAATTTCAAATTAGGCGATTTAATGACGAACATTCGTCATTAAAAGTTTCGTACAACCCGACTTAATTGAGGGATATTTAATTTTAAATTAACTGCCATTTAATTTAAAATTAAAGTTTGATACAACCGGGTCCAGATAAACCACTCAGATTTCGTGCATTTCCTGAAACTATCTTTCTTCTTTCCCAGATAGCAAATATCATTGGGCCAACATTGCATATTGATTGGGTAATTGGCGTTTGGTTGCGGTCGCATGTACATGATTGGGCCAATGTTGGCGTAGTAGTGCATTTACATGCAATATTTGCCGACGTTGGCCCAATTTTGGCAAATGATCTGTTACTGCAACGGGTCATGAAAGTGATTTTCTTTCACAGAAACAAGAAAGGCCGAATATTTGTTAGCCATTTTAATAAAAGATGTACTTATACCCAGCAGGCACACAACGTTCGTTGATATTGTGTGCCTGCTGGGATAGAAATATTATTTTTATATTATTTTTAGTTTAGTAGTTTAGATGACATTAATGCATAATAGTTTAAGACTTTAAGTTCGAATTGACATGTGTTAACTGAAGTGACCGTGTATGGCAAGGCTCATTCAAAGGGGACTGAGAAAATAAATAAAAACTTGTCGTGTACACTTTCCGTTGGCCGATGGTTGGCATATCATTGGCCGATTCGTATATGATTAAATACTGACCGGTGTTAATTGACACATTGTCTTTAACTTTTATTCAATAAAGAGACTTAATAAACAGTCTGGTTTTCTCCTAGTTTCAATTTATATATCAATCATAAATAATTATTATATGATTTATATATAAATAAACATCAATGATTTTAAAACCATTATCTTAATTAGCAGTTACTTCCTTGACCAGGCCATTTAAATTTACTGTATATCTATTCTGTAAATATTTAGTAAGCAATCGGGAGCAAAATTGAAGTTAACACCTTTTTCACTGTAACACCATAACATTGTGGTTTATTATTTGCTTCGCTGCTCCAGCCAGAGTACAAGAGTACATCAGTTGTCATAGCAACGAGAAAATTTTCTCAGGCATTTGAGAATTATGAACAGGTGTTTCGCATGAAGTTTTAGAGAAGTCAGTTTTGCATGTTAAGAAACAGACACTCTGTGGTTTAGAAGGTAAGCTTTATAAAATTTATTATTTTGCATTAATTATTAAGCTCATTTCTCCATCTTGTTAAAGGCAGATGCGAAAATATAATTGATTTCATATTGTATATTTCGTTGTTTTATATTCTTCATTACAACAAAGAGGTTTTAGTTTTAACATGTATTTCTTTAACAGCTATTCCTTAATGAGCTAAATACATGCGTTAATTTGTTGCATAAATGAGGTTAGTTTATGTTTTTGTCATTGTGCTGTATTTATTCGTTTGTTTTCAGAAGACCAGATGTCAAAGTAGTCCAGCACAGAGAAAACGAAAAATGAAGAGTTTACCTTCTCCAAAGACAAGAGACCAAGCTCGACTGTCACCATGGTGCTGCAGATCAAGAAACTGTACCGAGTGGACATATGCGATAGAAATACATCGTCGATAGCTTATAATGAACACATTCAAACAGTGATGGGCCAACAAAATGCAAAAACTCAGCCATGATTGGCCCAATGTCAAACCAATGTTATGGGCCTTGAATGGGCCGATGAGCAAACGCTACGTTGGCCCATTCAAGATTTACAACCATGGGCCAATCGTGCGGCGTCCGATGGGCCAATGAAGGGCCAATGTATACGTGCTATCTGGGTTTACACTGACTCCGCAGTCACGGTGCACAATAAGAAAGTATTTTGTCCAAATCCACCCTGTACAATCAGTTGCCTAAACATTTAGGTAACATTCCAGCCGAATATAAAGTTACAGCACAAATCAATGAAATACTCCGAAAATTAATGTGCTGCATTAAGCATACACGTCATAATTGGTCTTATTTCATCAGAAGTTAGTTAAAGTTAGTGCAACCATTTACTACCGGTATCTGATTTAGTGTATTTTTGCGGAAGAACATGGAGTAAAATATCTTTCTGTAAATGCAACTGAGGTGGTTTACATTGGAGAGACAATTACATACAGGACCTGAATACCAGCCTAACTAAAAGACGTGCGGAACACCATTTTGAAGCGCTGCCGGAGATAGAAACGACGTATACTTAGATATAATAATAATGTAACGAATGTTGACCGATTTCATAAAGGCACTTAAAGGGTGCTAATAAGACTTTCACAGTTTTTAGGAATTCATGAATGTTTGGTTGTAGAGTTTTCTTATACTTCTCAACAAAAACTGAAAAGCTACATAAAGACTCAGCTTACATGTTGGTGGAAAAGTGATATGTGATAGAATAAATAATTATTCAATTCCTGATTGAAGACGAATATCCTCTAAGATACCTCATAAATTTTCAGTAGTATGTTTACATAGACACCGTGTACTTTCGATTTACATAACACACTGTTGACCTTTCCACATGGTTGTGTTTTGACAGGTTACCATTGTCACAGGTAATTTTCTCTTTTTATCATTTTCTCGCTTTTGCAAGGATCATTCTTTCTGTGAAAAAGTAGGCCACAGGAAAGAATTAGATCTACGTTTTCCGTTTGATGTAGAATAGGCTTATCGACCGACGCATGATGATGCAATTCCGCATCGTAGGACAATGGCTAAGAGAATGGTCCGTTGAAAAACCGCTTACCTATCCCGCCCCTATCCCACATAAACCGACCACAAACACTGAACCTCCCAGATAAGTAAAAGACTCGCAGGAAGTCATGGCCTCAAATCACAATCACAAAAATGCCTGACACTTACCAAGCTCCCAAATTTAAATTTAAGACACCGAAAGCCCGCTGCATGAATCCCCACGAATTCCTGCGTAGCCACAGGCCTGGACTCCTCACAGTGTCTCAATTTACATGAATCCGACTTTGTCAAAGAGGGTTACTCGCACACTTAGTGTTATACACTAGCTACTTTGCCCACCAGGATGACATGAGGAAAATTAATCCCAAGAACTCTTCCAGTTTGGAACAGTCTCCCTTCTCCAGTGGTCTCATCTGAGACCATTGAATAAGAATGAGAATAAGCTCTCATTTAAACTATAACCTAAGAGGCATGCATTTTAGTAGATCTATGCTTTTGTCCCTTTTCTTGTAAAAAGTGTTAACATGTCTAATGGTCCATTCCAAATGTGTTTCGAGACTTAATTTTAATTGAGCCACCTACCCCACTCCAAATAAAAGGTGATGGTGGAAATTGTTCTACTCAGTAACAATAGACAGAATGCTTCTAGTGTGTGTAAGGGGTGTTTTAAGATACTCTAATGTGCAAACTATTCTCCAAAACTGCAAAGAAGCCTCCGTGGTGCTGTGGTTATGTCGCTCACCTTGTAAACCAGGGGTCGCAGGTTCGATCCCGGGCTTCTCCAGTCCGTCGGATGGGACTATAAACCGAGGCCCCGTCTCAATATGACCTTAGCTGTTGGTGGGACGTTAAACCCCAATCAACCAAACAACCAAACCTGCAATGCTATTTTTAATTCTGAAACAGCATGCTATTTTTAATTCTGAAACAGCATGGTGAGGACTTAAAACGTCACATGCTCTTGAACTTGTGAATGTGTCCTTAAAAGGAATTCGACAATAATGTTGTTTTGAAATTTCCCCTCAACTTGAACATGTATAGACTTATGGTTGGGTCTAGAAATTTTCATGAGTGGAGTCAATTAACCCCTCAAATGTGTCAAAAAGGTCTAGGTAGTGGGGTGTCTGGACCAACCCACCAGTGGATCTCCACCGTCACTCACTCACAATACAATGATATAAATGAAAGGGTCGAGTCAGATGTGCTTCATCCCGAGAAGCGATCTAGGAAGAACAGAAAAAGATGAACGTAAGTAACTTATTGAACAACATTACGAATGGTTGTTTTTTGCAGGCTGGAGTAAAGTCCAAGCAGGTTAAATATCAGTCATGATGCACCAAAATGGATATAGTGTGTTCACGGTAGTCCTAACATTTTCTTTTAACAATAATGAAAACGTGTAATACATGTATATCTAGTATTATGTTTTTGTAACTTTACTACAACATATTAATGCCATAACATCCCATTAGAATACTGGTGTCACTGTGGAATAAATTAGAATACTTCTATAGATGCGTTTTAATGATTCGTTTCAGATTTATCAACAGATGATATGAAACATTCGCTAAAATGACGTAAACTACATCGCATGAACACCTTTTCTTCAAAATAAACACAAAGTCTTCATCATGCTGTCGTCGTGTTGTTCGGGTGTGCGGTTGCCTGTGTGTATCATTGTGGTACTGTTTGGGATGGGCTCATGGATCACCATCAACGGTCTGTGGGTGGAGCTACCAATCCTGGTGGACCAATTACCAGAGGGCTGGAACCTCCCCTCTTACATGACTGTTGTCATACAGATAGCCAACATTGGACCGATCGCCATCACCATTGCGCATGTCTGCTGGCCAGGAAAGGTCAAAGAGCAGCCGATTGTTTACGTCATGGTTTTAGTTGAATCGGTAGCTGCATTGCTTCTGGTCTTTTTCTGGAAAGAAACTTCGCTTGTTGCCGGCGAAGAGCACAGTACAGCCCTCTTGGTGTTAATGTTTTTCCTCTCGTTGAATGACTGTACCTCATCAGTGGTATTTTTACCATTCATGAACATTTTTAAGCCCCAGTACATGACGTCGTATTTCGTAGGAGAAGGATTCAGCGGACTTTTACCAAGCTTAGTATCTCTCGGACAGGGCGTTGGACAAGTCGAATGCCACGAAGTTAGTTTTGTAAACTCAACAACAAATATTACTGAATTCTCAATACAACCTATTTATTTGCCACCAAAGTTTTCTGTAGAGGATTTCTTTTACTTTTTATTCGCAATGATGATCACATGTGGAATAGCCTTTATAATGCTCAATCATTTGCCCTATTGCAAATCGGAACACGTCCAGAAGAATTCTCCAAGTGCAACATATTCTCCGGACACTATGGTCGATTCGAACAATTATGAACTTGGTGTAGAAATTGCTACTGTAGGATCAAGTACACAAAAATTCATCGACATGTCGAATATTGACCACGAGGAAGACCATGGCGTCAGACATGCAAACAGACTTTTCCTCAAATCTGAAAGCTACGATGTGGAATCGGTTGCCCATTCAAAAATGTCTGCATGCACATATTTCTACTTCTTGATGCTGACAGCATGGATGAATGCTCTGACCAATGGCGTTCTTCCTTCTATCCAATCATACGCCTGCCTTCCTTACGGATCTCAACCATATCATCTTGCCGTTACACTGTCCAATATAGCCAATCCGGTGGCTTGTTTCATCGTATTTTTCCTTCCGGTGAAATCCAAGACGCTCATTGGTGGAATAGCATCTGTTGGGAGTTTGATCTCTGTATATATTCTGTTTCTTGCTGCAACGAGCCCAGAACCACCCCTGGTGGAAAGCCTAGCTGGATCGGTTTTAGTGGTATGTATTTTTTTACCATTGATTCAGAAGAAGAAATGAATTTCACTCATACCAGACACAATAAAACTAGAGGCCTCGCCTAGAAATAATATCATAGAAATGGACGATTAATCGAGTGTGCAGCTTTTTCCAAAGTAGTAACCCTTCAAGCACATTTACCAAGTCCAATGCCTCTGTGATAAATATGCGTACCATCGTGAGATCAGTAGAGCACAGTATCCAAGCTTGAATCGAAATCAAGCATTTTACGAAAACTGGTATTTTGCATGATGGCGGGCTATAACCTGACCCTTCATATAATAGAACAGCTTATTTTGCTTTTTTTGTGTTTCAGGTAGCTGCGTACGTGTTGGTGTATCTGTTACTCACATTCTCCAAGGTTACCATAGCAACCCTATTCCGATATGAAGGGAGTAGAGCCCTACTATGGTGCGGAGCCATGCAACAGTTGGGTTCAGCTATAGGAGCCGCCATTATGTTTGTTTTAGTAAACGTTTACAAATTGTTTGTACAAAAATATCCATGTACTTAGTAATCTGTGATAGAAGACAAATGGTTCAGTGGTCATTTTTGACATTATTGCCAAACAGCGCTGGTTTCAAAGTTGTAAGTTACTGTTATTATTCTAGAAATGATTTCCAGATATCAATTAGAAATCCAAAAGCAACGGTTGAAGACACATCTTTTTATATTGCATAACGCCCCAATGACTCTAAGCAGATGGCAGAAGAGAACCTATAGGAGGACACTATTTTTGCACAGTAAGAGGCCAACAAAGGGGTTATTAAAACGAATGTCAGTACATATTAATTATTACCCATCATATGACCATAAGACTTATCCAGGTAGAGGCAAATGACCCCGTAATCACTTCGATAAGATACGATACCTGGACTGTTTCTTGGGGATGATCATGACATGCCACCATGACTATAGAAATAGCAAAACGTGTCTTTAAAGCTCTCATAACTACTCCACACACAATTCACCATTTTTGCAGTTTTTTTTTTTCCAGCTTAGAAATAATCAATATTGGAAAACCACCCTGACCTCAAGGTGAGGGTGGTTTTGGTTACCTGTATTTCCAATATTGATTTTTGGTGAGCTGGGAACCAGCAGATAATGCAAAAATGGTGAATTACCTTTAACTGTGATAAAATGTTTCTTCTATCCCATCACACTGTAAGTGGTTCAAAGAGGTTCCCATGGTAGTTTTACTCTAGTTTGAGTTTGCTCAATATGTTTATATATTGACATTGAATAGCAAAGTGTTATATTCTGTGATTCGTTGCTTAACACCCCAGTCAACAACTATGATCATGCCGGGACGTTGGCTCCATTTTATGAGACTTCCACACAACATACGTCTACACAACATTAGAAGTCGTGACAAGCGAAATATACTTCGAAACGTAACGACCCGGCATGTGTATGAGGACTTGACATAACCACTTTCTCTGGACTGGCTCCGACTACTAGTATCTAGCAGGGATAAGCTTTGCCTGGAGGCACAAACAGCCAAATAATAGCGACATAATAGTGAAAGTCTATTCAAAATAATTTATAATCATGTTTGCAAATAGCATTTAATAGTGTGAGTAGGAATGTGTTCAACATGTTGCATATCTCGTCAGCTTCATATAGATTTTATTTATTTTATGGTTCTATGTTATGTGTGTATAACAAAGTGAGGTTTTTTATCGTCTGATCAGCTACTGCTTGTCAAATCTTCAGGCCAAGTCAAAATCCTGAAATTCTTTGTTGATTTCTTATATCGATAATTATAACGAATGGATTTTCAGATTTGTTTAATCACAGTTTTCTGGGTGCTTAAGAATAATTCCGAACATAATAGAGGGATTGGCATTTTCTGTGTTTTGTTTGAAAGAAATGAAATTGCAGTTCAATGACGACAAATTTATGATCTTGTCGCATTCTTGTGTGTTTGTGGTGTTTATAGTTTTTATTTTGTTGTGTTCTGTTGTGCATATTAGATATATAAAGTGTATAGTGTGAATTTGTCACTTTGTAACATTTTGAATATGAAAAAGCTCAAGGCAATGCAATTTGACTGCTAGAGAATATTCTGTGTTTTATTTTCTCTGTTTTTGACAAAAGAGATTATTGCCACACACTTCTTTATAGATTTATTTTAGATAGAATAAAATTAACAAGCAAGTTGTTCTATCCCGTGTAGTTACTTTCTGTCCATGCTTCGGCTTTATTATGCGCTTCTATGATCTTTAACCTAAATACAAAATGTTGTTTTGTATAGGCTAGAAGCTTTGTCAGTTTGTTTGTTTTGAAAGAAAATATGCCTTTTAGTCTATTCAGTATTGGTGTGCGTTACTTGCCTCACTTGCCTCATGGAAGCTTGTCCAATAAGCAATAACAGTGAGGCTAGGACCGTCACGACATGGCTGTAGTTGTTTATTGTGGACGTCAAACAAACAAACAAACCTGTCTGTGCCTCGTTTCCAGTTTTCTTCATACAAAATTGAAAGACCAAACCAGCTTTTACTCAGCGCCAGTGAAAAAATAGCTGTTACATGTATTTACATTTTAATAATTTTAAATGCTTTGTAATTCATCTATAAGGCTTTATGTTTATCAATGTTCCTGGTCAACGGCACCATATGAACCTGTGCGCGAGAAAACCGACAATTTGTGTTCCGACCATGTCTGACACACGGCAAACCGGGCTGTACAGTCACAGAAGATGGTTAGAGGCTGGATTTTGGATTTAGAAAGTAGAGGAATTGTACTATCTGTGTAGCGAAAACAAGGCGCTGATCAACTGAAGCTGATCTGCGCCTTTGTTCTCGCCTATGTAGATAAATATTTGTTTGTTTTCCCATGCGGCGGCTCATACTGCTTCATAGACTTTAAATACCTGCTACTATACCATCGGGAACTTGCTGCACATAACAATGTACGTGCTGTTATAAAATACCGGACCCAGTTCAAAATTAACGAAGTCGTTAGTTAACGATTCGTTAAAATTTGAAATATGAACATTAATCATATCTTGATACACTGTTATTTATTTTTGTTGATAAAATGTGAGAATCCTTTGCATTGCATTGCATTTATCAACAAAAACTGAATATATACACAGTATTACTTTAGTACCTTGATCAGATGGGTCGGATCACGTCGAGAGGCTGTATCAGGATAGGCCGGATCAGACGAGACGGGAGTCGAGTCTGATCCGGTCTATCCTGACGCAGCCACGAGACTTTTGACCAAGTAAAAAATAATTTGACCTCCAATGGTCGCATAATTTCATTCACTCAGTAGATGGTATGTTTCTACGAATTTTCAGGTCACATGCTAAAAATCTGTCTGAAAAATCAATTGCTTACATTATTTACCATTGAAAAACTTTTTGTGACCAAATTTGACCATGTCATGGTCAACCCAAGGTCGTGATTTAAACACAGTATAATGAAATGGAGTCCCCGATGATACAAAACTTTCTGAAAATCAAATGTTTCCATTTTTTTCCATTGAAAAGCCTATGTGACCTAAATGACCTTTTTGTAAAATAGGCCAAGGTAAACCAAAGGTCATGATGGGTCAGAGTCCCTATTGCTACATACCTAGTTTCGATGAAATCGGTTCATGAGAAGACCATTTTAAAGGTTTTTGATTATCGTATCGTGATAATCGTGGCTGATTTTTGATTATCGTATCGTGATAATCGTGTCAGATTTTTGATTATCGTATCTTGATAATCGTGTCAGATCGCATTACAATCGGGGTCTTAATCGTAATAACTCTATCATAACGCAACTAATCGTATTTATTCGGTTTTGATTGTTGGCAAAAATCCTTTAAAATATTTATTATGTGTATAATATTATGCGCATGGCGACCGTCTAGGTGATCTGGACCATTTATATAAACTTAAGTGTCCCCTTCGTCGTCCACAATATTCAAAAATCTCTGAAACCGCTTGTCCAATCAAAGCCAAACTAAATGCGGAGCAGCCTTACGGACGACAGAGTATGCCTAACCTATAACTCATCTATATGATGCTCAGATGAGCTAAAATTTTATTGAGAGGAAAATCCAAAATACCAGTCTGAATAAATTTTACACCCCATCAGAAATAAAACCTCTACCGTGAACGCGAAGAGGCCTCGCAAATATAAAATTTATGAAGTGTGAAAATATGAATTTCATTAATGTAAGACTACATATTTCCATTTTGCATTTCAACTATGAAAGCATGTAATCGCGTATATAGAAATGTATTTAAAATTTAATATATCTGACCAACTTTGCGTTTAAGGATATAATTTCATGTTTTTCATTGTAAGTGATGTATCGTTTTGTATACGAATGTGTCGCACTTTTCTATAGTATTGTATGATTGCATGTACTTACACCAGAATCATTACATAAAGTGGTCCGTTCTGAAAGACAGCGAGATGAAATTTAAATTAGATCGTGCACATTGTTGTTGGTCAGCCTAAATTCTTTGAAGTTATAATGAAAACAGTTAAACTAAAATCATTATTTTGATTATTAAAACAAGAACAGATGGTATGGTTCTTTGCTACCGATATTCAATAAGACAATAAAGCTGATGCAAAACTATGGGCATCTCGGGCTAGTAGCTTAAGTGTTAAACTGATTGGAAACATGCGAGGCTATATCTAAGCATCGCTTAGATGTCTAAGGTTTAATTTGTTGTGATCAAATGGAGTATGCCCAAGATATCATCACGCGTTAAAATTTTCTATGTCAAAAGACCAGACAAACTACTTTTACCGAAGAAAGCACACTGATCTTACGTTGATGTTCACGTGGCAAATATTCTACTAAAAGTTTGATAAGGATCACTTTTTCAGTATTATGCCAGGGTGCCTAAAACCAACGTATTTTCACAATTCTTAGGTATATGTGAAGGACATTTATCCATGTAAAGAAAAATGAAAGTTTGATTAAATTATCTTTCTTCTTTTTTTTCAACACATGAGTCCGAACACATGCATCCCTGAAATTTGCCATAATATAAAACCATGTGGGTGCCCCCCACCCCACCCCTACCCCCCAAAAAATGTTTTTGAATGAAAATGATGTCCATTCAATCTGAAGTTGGTTGGTGAAAACCAAATTCAAATCTGATCACAAGTTGGATAGATATGGGATTTCAAAATATTCCTGTATGGGATTTAAAAACTTTTATCAAACTTTTAGTAATATATTTTGACATTGTCTTATCAATTTGATAAGAATATAAAATGGATTTGTTCTTTTTGTTCTACCTTGGCAGACAAGAAAGTGACATGCTAATTCTTTGAAATGGAATGGAAAGCTTTAGGTATGGTGATAGATGAAAAAACTTTATAGCCCAATGGTGATGTTATTCTTAACGCGGCTCTGCCTCATAACATCTTGATCCATAACAATGTAGTTTTTCCCGTGTGTTAACGCCGCGTGATTCCAAACGGTAACGTCGTGTTTCACTGTTTACCAAAACCAGGATTTACTTCATTCGATTAGTTGGTTGGACTGTGAGATGGTTAAATAGTTTTAGCACTGTTTCACATTGTGTGGTTCTCATTATCTGCGCCATAATTGTTTTGGCTCGTCACCAGAGATGTAGACTGAACTGGTGAGTTCGTAGTATTACCTTAATCTGATAACCATTCGTTGCCTCGCTTAGATGATGGAACAAGTGTTTTCAGGTCCAAACGTCTGCCAAAACATGATTATTTCCTAGGAAAATAGTGTTTTCTGTATATGGGCAGCCATCTTGGACGCCATCTTGAATTTCTCGAATTGCTCAATGGTGACAAGATGTCATCTCACCTTTCCAAATATGCAAAACACTTTCTATGTACTTTAAATCCAGGTCCACCTCAAATAGCCCAATTGGCTACAAGTCTATAATAATTTACTTATTTTCTCTGCCAGTCTTCTGTTACCAACAATGTGACGCGCTCTACATTCTGGCGTCTACACTTTCTTGAATCTCACTGCTAATGCTCCACTTCAGTCACGCATCACCGTAAGTTAACTCATTTAAGCGTGGCGGCCTATTTGTGGGACAGGAAACCAGAATAGCCCCAGGTGTGACTCCGTAGAACGCGGCGTCCCATCTGGGGATATTCTGTTTGCTTCAAGAAATTTCATCGAATAATGAGATAATAAAAATATTCCTGATGCCCCTAAAATGAAAGTGGACTCACCCAAATGATAAAACCGCTGTCATACTATTGCGTATCGACTCACGTATCTACGGCGTATCAAGATACGAAAGGTACGCCACGCGTGCGTCGTACATACGTGAGCATACGTAGCTCATACTCCTCGATACGTAACTCATACGCCGAGGTGCTACGTTTTTGTATGTGTGCACTTAAAATTTCGTAGCACGTATGTGGCAGGTCCGATCGCCGTACATACGTCACATATACGAGGTACAAACGAAAGCAACGTGGCAGGTACGCCGTGGATACGTAGCTCATGTTCCTGATACGCCACACGTACGTCGCGGTTAACATGTCACGTAACCGTGACGTATGTACAGCGTGCCTTTCGTATCTGCTACGTATGTGTAACATACTTCGACTCTCTTTTCGTATCTACGGCGTATCAGCGACGTACGTGTGGCGTATCTCACGTATCAATGGTGTATGCGCTACGTATGTGCTACGTACGTTTCGCTGCTGTAGAGTATGTGTAACGTATCAGGACTATTAGGAATATTTTGTTGCGTTCCAAGAGAATCTTAATGCTTCTATATAAATGTTTTCGTTTTTCCGAAGTCATGGATCAGATGTTTCTCACGGTTCGTGGTGTCATACAGGGTTCTTTCAGGGCTACGCTTGGTGTAGCCTCTGTCCTTGTTCATGTCGTCTTACGACCAGGATGGGGAGTTTGGAGATCCCCCTCCCACCCCCACCCCCCCCCCCCACACACACACACATACACCTCGTTTTTTTTTCTTTGGCGTTAATCTAGATTATCTAGATTGCTACGGTGGCATCTTCGATCTCTGATAATTGTTAACTGTAATGTGCGAATTGCATGAACAATGTGAACACAACCGTTTGTTCCCATAGGTATTAAAAAGCAATTGGTACAGAACAGATACGCCGCAGATAAGAATGGAACGTAGTACATACACTGTAGATATGTACACTTCATACGCCATACATACGTCACACGTACGTAGCACATACGCCTTGATACGCCGTACATACGAAAGTGAAATTCCATACGAATACAGACACGTCATTGATACGCCACGGGAACGTAACTAGAACGTCACACGTACGTGGTACATACGTCGCTCGAACAAAATATGGCTCAGACCTCGGCGTATCGAAATTCTCATAGATACGCGAGCGATACGTCGCTGATACGTGAATATGTGACAAAGCTATAATAATGGGAAAATCCATTCGTCAAACACGCGTAGTTCTTCCATCCTGCAATTAAGTCCTTTATTGAAGTACGGTCGGTTTGATATGTTGCGACCTTCACTTTTGAATGGTCTCCTTTTTGACACCTTACAGTTCGCCCGATCGGTCGTTCTTTTTGAACTCACTCACTGATAACTCAGAAATTTTTGACATGTAACACCATGTTATATCAAATTTTCCATTAAGGTTAGTAAGTTTAATGTCAAACAATTCAATTGATATTTATATACTGCACAACTTTTGATAAGCACCACCTTCAGTTGCCGGGTTTTATCGGATGAAATTTCGTTTTAATCAGGGTCCTATCTAGTGGTCCAGTCCTTTTGCGTGTATAATGATTTGTCCAAGCAATAGGATAGCTGTTGACCAAATGTTCACGCTCTGTTGACTTTTGTAAATTAAAGCCTGGTTTCCACGGATAAAGTAAGTTTGTCGCAGAAAAAGATGCTCGTGTAAATTCAATTCAGTGGCTAAGTGTCATTGTCAAATATCTGACAAGGTGAGCGAGCTAAGCATAAGAAATCTTTGCTGTGTGTGAACGCAAACTCACTGCCAAAGTTTCTGTGACAAATAATCTTCGTAAAAGAAAAAATGACCGTGGAAACCAGGCTTAATTAAACAGATTTCATAGATAGCATTTCTGTTGTCAACTGCGTTGTCGTTTAATGTTGTTTCTGCATTGCTGCGCCTATTATGTCATGAGTTCTAGGCCTCGTTTCCACGGACAATTTTTCTTTGACAAAGCCGGTTTGTCGCAGAAAATATGCTCGTGTAAATTCAATTCTGTGGCGACGTTTGATTGTCGAATATATCTGTGACAAAGGTGAGCGAGCTAAGTTATAAAATATCTTTGCTGTGTGTGAACGCAAGATCATTGCCAAAGTGTCCGTGACAAACAATCTTCGTCAAAGAAAAAATGTCCGTGCAAACCAAGCTTTAAAGATTAAATAGTTGTTGACATTGATTAAGAGCGCCGAGTGGTTAAGAGCGCTGATTATTCATTATCGCACTTAACGATTCGATCATCTCACCGCTATGTCTGGTGTGGGTTCGAGCCACATGTGAGACAAGCCAAGTTCTGCTTGCGGGTGTGTCAGGTGGTTTTTCTCGGGGTTTTCCCGTTTTCGCCCCACCTACTGATTGGCTGGTCTCATATGAGCTGAAATAATCTTGAAAAGGGACGTTAAACTGAATCAAAAAAAAAAAAAAAAAAAAAAAAAAAAAAATGTACTCATTCAACGAATTATTTTGTCCAGCGCACTATTTCAATCAAATTGCCTTATTGGACAACCCTCAAGTGTTGTGTTACAAATGCATGTAGAGGCGGTTCTAACCAGTACCAGCAAAAACATTTGAGCCGCATCGTGAGAAAACCGGATTTTTGCCTAGGCGAAAACAAAGGCGCAGATCAGCTTCGCGGTAACCGCGAAGCTGATCAGCGCCTTTGTTTTCGCCACTCGGATAGTACAATTTCACTTCTTCTTAAATCTGAAATTTCAAGCTTCTAGCCTGCTTCTGAGCTTGTACAGGCCGGTTTGTGTCGGACCTGGTCGGAAATCCCGAAGACCGGTTTTCTGGCGTCGCGGCTCATTTGATCATTGTTTCATAATTTTCATTTGGTTTGAAGACATCGATATCTGTTGTTATCTGTTCATTACTTCGAGTTATTTTCGGAATTGCTACATCATAATGTCGAACGAAACCGGTATGCTTTTTAAAGGACTTCGACCACTATACGTTCTGCGTTTGCCCATACAATATACAGAGATTTTTTTTTTTTTTTTCAAAAATTCATTGGAAAATTTTGATATTTTTAATGTTTGCTCAAAATATCGACTGTGTGTACACGTTAGAACCGCCTCAGCGAGGAGGCGCGGCGGTTCTAGAGGCGGTTCTAACGAGTATCCACAATCTATGTTTTGGATCAAAAATAAGAAAAATATGAATACCTCTGTAAACCCCAATTTTGCTATATATAAAAGTGATGTGAGGGCATGTTTTCCTGATGAGAATGTAAATTATGTAGTGTGAAAACAGTAGTATTTTTAGGACATGTATAGAAGAATGTTATAAATAGGGGATCTTACACGAGTGGTCATTTCATATGAAATTTATTAAACGAGCCTTCGGCGAGTTTAATAAATTTCATATGAAATGACCACGAGTGTAAGATTCGTTTTATCATATGACTTTTAAAATAGTATTTTATCGCCTCCAAAGTGGACATATTTTTAATGAAAATTTACATTGTTGTTACGGACGTCGTCAATGACGTTACTTATTCCGGCAAAAGTGTTATTACACGTGTGGTCATACGATTTTTATGACATGACGTTATCCACTGGAAAACAGCGACGTTATATGATAATAAGTTTTATTGTAGAAAATAAAACAGTAATATATATCCAAATGACTAGCCAGTACTTTGATTTTATTTTTGGCTTCTAGAAAGCGTATGTCTTTTCTCTCATCCAGATATTACTGTGTTCTCATAAAATTATATCCCCCCACCAAAGTGTTCTCATTTCCCCACCTTTCTCTCTAATTTTCAGTAATTTCGTATCAGAAATTAAAATGGCATTGGAGATGAAATCTAAGAAAATCCGTCGGATGCAGCGCTAAGATTCTGCCCCAATCACTGTATAACTTATTTCATAATATTTACATTTTTATTGCAATCGCCCTAGATGAAAGTATCTTTCTTGATGTTCTTCAAGTCACATGATCTAGAGGCCACGCCCATGGGAGGGGCGACATCAAAACCCATCCAGTGACGTTGTTTGTTTACTCTTGTTGTTGTGACGTTGGTCGCGTATCGCCATGACGTTAGGCGCGAAAATTTGACGTTATGGCTGTTCCAAAATTACGTTAAGTGGGATTTAATGGCAAATAACATGAAAATGAACGGTGATATGCGCAATTAAAAATCTGATACTTGATTGATAATATAAAATGTAAATATAAGTATTGAAATTCAGATTTTAGCTTTCACTGGATGATGAAAAACATTAGCTGTTTTAATGTCTCCGAGAAGCCCTTCGGGCTTCACAGACATTGAAACAGCCTAATGTTTTTCATCATCCAGTGAAAGCTAAAATCTGAATTTCAATCCTTAAATGAATGTATGAATAAAGATACAGTAAAAGAAAAAAAAATCGATTTTTGCATGCTTCAGCAGCATAATTATAACTATATGTTGTTTTCATATTCATAAAGACCTTTGACTTTTGTTGTTTAATATGGGCGACCTGAGATTATATATATGAAACCTACCATTTAATGGTTGTGATTCAAACCATTTAATTCAAAACTTTTTGCTGTCGGCAGATAAATACTAACGACTAATTATAATTATAATTATTATTATTATTATTATTATTATTATTATTATTATTATTATTAGTCAGAGTTATAGATGTGAAATTTAGTTTTGCCTTAAATATGAATTCTTATTATTATTATTATCATTCAGAGTTATAGATGTGAAATTTAGTTTTGCCTTAAATATGAAACCAAAGGTTTATCGTCACAGAAGTATTTGTCACGGGTGCCAGTGTTTATTGCACTTATGACCCCTGCATACATGTGATGAGTTTGAAAGAGGCATCAGGGAGATTTTTCTTCCATTTCAGGGAGGTTTTTGAAAAATGTATAGAATATATAGGAAAATTATTGGTTCATTTCATGGAGATTTTGAATTTTCATGAAAAAATAGTGTCTTTTAGAAGAATTTTAGCTCATTTTACGGCTCATTTCCTGGAGTCTCCCTGATGACGAGGGAGGTATCACATGTATGCCCCTGCTAGCTGGTGCAATGATCCAGAGATCAAAGGGTTGCCATAATGAGGGTATTATCATCATCTTCAGGGGACAATAAAGACAGTCTTGAAGGACAATACCTTAGGCATCACTACGTACTGCTTTTAATTAATGCCTCTGATTACCTATGCTTCTTTCTACAAGTTATTTTTTTTCTTTTTGGGGCCCTATTTATATTTAAAGCCATTGTCAGTCATACATGTTGCCTAATGTCCAGTCTCTTATCAGTGATAAACTATTGTCACCCAACACATAAAACTTTTCGTTTTAATAATCATTAGGTCATGTAGCTTATTATCATTTAATTTATATTATTTTTACTTTCTTGTTCAGTTGTTGCCCATAACCGTACATGAGGCTAAACGCAAAGCACCGGTGCGTGTATCCGTCAACCTGTACGCTCAGTATATTGGATAAGAATGTAGTAAGATATTATTGAGTCAATTTTACGTACAAAAAGTTCAACAACTTTGATAACCAAATCTGTGTCAAAATATATATAATCACCCTAATTTCATTACTTACACTTTAGTAAATTTCCATCATGTTTTACAGTGTTGTATCGATCGCGCAACAGTATATGGCTAGACCTTGCAAAACTTTGTTGTTGTTTTTTATTAAAATATTTTCTGTCATTACGCGAATTTACTGTAGTATCACATATGCGAAATGTTTTGCAATTTCACATGTTTCACGAAATTCATATTTATAAGTCACCAAAAGCGTCACCGTGTTTATTGCCTACTGCAGGCTATGACTTTATACATAATAGCCGCCTCGTGGGAAAACCAACAATGTGGTTTCCAAACAGGTCCGACACAAACCGGTCTGTACAAGCGCAGAAAAGAGCTAGAAGCTTGAAATTTTGGAGTTAAGTAGAGGAGGAATTGTACTATCCGAGTATCGAAAACAAAGGCGCTGATCAGCTTCGCGGTTACCGCGAAGCTGATCTGCGTCTTTGTTTTCGCCTATGCAGATTGCTGGTTTTCCCATGAGACGGCTCATATGTTTATGTACGGTGTTTTCTATATATAATGTATATAGAGCAGACACAACAAATCAATTGCATTGGTCTACAATTTCATGCAACGGCTGTTATACTTTCAAAACCGTATCTGTTTTCTACAAAAAGATATTTTATCGACAATTCGCCAAGCATAATGAAACATGGCTGAAACAAAGATAGAAGGTTTGTTTATCGGTTTGTTTGTTGATCGCAGAAAAGCTTATATTAGCAGTAAATAAGCATAGGCGCCTTAAGCACGTTAAGTAAGCATATAGCTATCGATAAATTGAAGCTACACAGTCATATAATTATAATGTGTTCTCGTTATCCACATGCTAGGTAAGCATTTTATGTTATCTACCAAATACTTAATAATTTTACAAAATAATTTCTAAGAATGACATGCATAAATGCAACGCCACGCGCTTTATGGCACTTATGTACTGGGTACTGGGAATCACAGTGTCAGCAAACATGATCAAAGTTATATATTAAGCACATATAGTAATTCCAAGTAGCTTATGGTACTCATTTGATCTTGCTAGTTATCCACCTAAAAAGATACTGCTCCCTGTAGTAAAAGAGAACGATTTTACTTCCAGAAGCACGTGACAAAATGACGGAATTCTGGGAGGAGCACTCACGTGATGCATCTATAGAAGAGATGATGTTAGATTCTCACGCCGAGGAGCTGACTAAATATGAACTGCCGGAAATCCTGTCGTATCTCCCCGACTGGAACGAGAAAGAGATAGTGGAACTAGGGGCTGGGATTGGGTATGAGAATACTTTTTATCCGACTCATAACAAAAGCCTACCAAAGAAATAATGCAGTTGTGGTCATGTATCCTGAAAAAAAAAAATAGTTTGCTTGACTCATATTTTTGCCATTGTCAGTGCTAAAGTCAAACAAAATATATGTCAATCATTGAAATAGATATGATATTTATATACTCCATTTGACATTAAACCAACACTTATCTATAAATTAAACAATAGTTTAAATGTACCGATTTGATACACTCTTTTTATGGTATATATGTACGTACTTCATCATCATAATATTGAGCCGCCTCGTGGAAAAACCAACAATGTGGTTTCCGAACAGGTCCGACACAAACCGGCCTGTACAAGCACAGAAAAGAGCTAGAAGCTTAAACTTTCGGATTTAAGTAGAAGAGGAATTATACTATCCGAGTGGCGAAAACAAAGGCACTGATCAGCTTGGCGGTTACCGCGAAGCTGATCTGCGTCTTTGTTTTCGCATATGCAGATTGTTGGTTTTCCCATGAGGCGGCTCATATCTACCCGTAGCCTAAGACGTCAATACGCACATATGTATTGTTAAGTATCAAAACGTATCGCGTTAGAAGCATTATTTGATCCAGAACACTCCACGAATGATTAGGCAAAATACTATGATACCTTCTGTCTGTCCACACGAACATTATGAAGCCAAACACTGTCCGCTAAATGCATTTAGCATAGAAAGCCATTTTTCATGTTTGTTTGTTGTTAAACGATGCGTCACACATGACGTGTCACTAGCGTCTTTCATGGTAAAAAAGTAATCCATTTGACTTACATCGACTTGCCAAACTCTTGCATCTTTCAGGCGGTGTCACTTGCGTCTTTCATGGTAAAATAGTAACCCATTTGACTTACGTCGACTTGCCAAACTCTTGCATCTTTCAGGCGTTTTACAGGACAGCTTGCAAAATATGCCAAACACGTGACTGCTGTAGATTTCATGGAGAAATTCATCTCGAAGAACAAGGCGTTAAACTCTCAGTATTCCAACATTGACTTCAGATGTGCTGATGTTACTAAACTAGATTTACCAGAGAATAAGTAAGTTGAATAGTTTAAAATTTGTTCCATGTTTATTATTATAAGCTACAAAACTTCAACCATCTCCAAATGAGTTTTTTTTTTTAACTTTTTTTCCACGCAAATCTTAAAAGAAAAAAATAATTTCATTTAACTTTCTGACGATTTTAAAGTACTGAGTGTCCAAAAGTTAAATGCAATTATCACTGGGTGCTTCCTTGGTCCCGATATAAAAAGGTTTTGTTTGACTTTTTGGTAACGGATTTTGTTCTACTTCTGTACTACACAGTAAATCTCCACAAAACAGAGTCGACAAAAACATAAATTGCTTAATTTATATCACTGTTTAACGAATCAAATTAAATGTTACTATAAAGTTGCATTCAAAGCACTATATTATGACTTGAAATTCTTTCAGTGATGTCATAAATTAGAATCAAATCAAATCTTTGACCAAATTCTAGGATTAAAGATTAAAATTTCACAACTGAATCAATTGTTCTTCGGCTTCACTGAAAAAGTTTGGAATGCACTTCTATTTCTTTATTCCTGTCGAAAAGTCAAGACTTGTATAATACTCTTTGCTCTCTTTCTCTTTCCTTGTCTAGATCACAGTTCAACATTTCTTGTATGTAAACCTTCAAAGCTTCTACTTCTTCTTTATCTTATAGCCGTGTTTAAAAGTCGTTTAATGCGCATATTAAGCATTTCTCGTTCGTAATAATAAGGATACAACAGTATGTTTCTGATTTGGGTACTCATATCATACCGGTTAAACGGTTTGAAGTGTCAGAAGTTTCTTTATTAACACTGATTTTCTATAGATCTGTCTTCTTATATCATCCAAATGTTGAACCTCAACCTAACATGATAAAGTTAAGGGACAGCAGTAATTGTTGTTTAAGGAAAATACGCAAAATTAAAATGCCGAAAAGTGTCAGAATTTTCGTTGTAAATGTCGCCAACCATTTCCTTTCAGCTGTGATATCGTGTTTTCCAACTGGCTGATGATGTATCTGACAGATGATGAAGTTCAGAATCTAATCAAGAAAGAGTTGTCATGGTTACGAGATGGGGGCTACCTGTTTGCCAGAGAGTCCTGCTATCATCAGTCAGGTGGGTAAGAGCTGTCATGGTTACGAGATGGGGGCTACCTGTTTACTAGAGAGTCCTGCTATCATCAGTCAGGTGGGTAAGAGTTGTCATGGTTACGGGATGGGGGCTACCTGTTTGCCAGAGAGTCCTGCTATCATTCAGGTGGGTAAGAGTTGTCATGGTTACGAGACGGGGATTACCTGTTTGCAAGAGTGTCCTGCTATAATCAGTCAGGCGGGTAAGAGTTGTAATGTTTACAAGATGGGGGGGGGGGTACCTGTTTGCCAGAGAGTCCTGCTATAATCAGTCAGGTGGGTAAGAGTTGTCATGGTTACGAGATGGGGGCTACCTGTTTGTCAGAGTCCTGCTATCATAGTCAGGTGGGTAAGAATTGTCATGGTTACGAGATGGGGGCTACCTGTTTGCCAGAGAGTCCTGCTATCATCGGTCAGGTGGTTAGCCGTTTTATTTGGTGGGCAGGAGTTGTCATGGTTACGAGATGGGGATTACCTGTTTGCCAGAGAGTCCTGCTATCATCAGTCAGGTGTGCTACCCGTTTTTAGTCCTTGGTTCGCATGAGTATTGTTATCATCAGTCATGTGGGTTGTTTTAAGCCGTAATCTATATGTTTTCGAATGAGGCGAGGACCCACTTGTTGGGAATGACTTTTAGCGAATAAATTGTAATCCGAATGATGGCATTTCATTTCTATCTCAGAGTAGATCTTTTAGGTTGGCTAGGCAATGTGTTCTGTGTCATCAGGTTATTGGGTCATGCAATATTGAATCGGTTCCACTTTTAAAGTTTGATGACCCAAGCTGTAGGGATTACATTGCCAATTTAAACCTAATCTATAAAACCAGCAGGTAAACAATTACAAGCTTTCTATCCTATGCACGACTATGCATTTTTTCATCTGATACATTTTATCTGTCCGTTATACTAGTATTAAATGGTTCACTTGACCTTTTTGTATTTGAATCAATGAGGATGTAAGCCTTGGGAATCGAGTTTAACTCATATAAGCCTGGTGTACCTTTTATGGGACATAGGCAAACAGAATATCCCCAGATGTGACGCCGCAGAACGCGGCGTCCCATCTGGGGCTATTCTGTTTGCACAGAGAAATTTCATCGAAAAATCAGATAAAAAAATAAAAATCACTCCTAACACCCCTAAAAATGAAAGTGAACTCATCCAATTGATAATGATGGGAGAATCCATTCGTCAAATACGGTTAATGACCTTGTATGTTTCAGGAGATAAAGCTAGAACATCAAATCCATCCCAATATCGTGACCCCAAACTGTACAATGCTATGTTCTCGATGCTGTCTATACCCACAGAGAACCCAAATGAAGTCTTCGGATTCGAACTTGTATTGTCAAAAGCTGTCAACTCGTACATAAAGGTAAAAGACAACGCTTTCAGGATTTGGATCAATTATTGCTTCTTAAGTCATTACGAAAAGGTACTAGTAGGCAATGATCAGGAAAAGGTGCAATCAGAAAGAAACTCCCACTCCAAAAACCGAGGCGGGAAATAACCAAACTGGCAACTAGGTACTTAGAGAACACATCGTAAGCCGAATGAGCAGTGCCCATGCAATATAGTTTTTTTTTTTTTTTTTTTTTTTTTTTTTTTTAGCTCGGCTCACAAGATGAGCTTATAGGATGGCCATGATCAGGCGTCCGTCTGTCCGTCGTCTGTCCGTCCACAATTTCAAAGATCTTCTCCTCTGAAACCGCTTCGCCAATCAAAGCCAAATTCTATATGAAGCATCTATAGGAAGGGAGAACCAATGTGTACATAAATATTCCAGGTCACATGACCAAGATGGCCGCCATGCCCATATATGGTAAAAACCCTTCAAGAATCTTCTCCTCCAGAACCAGTGGACAGATTTCAACAAAACTTAGCATGAAGCATCGATGCCTCAAGCACTACAATGTATATATAAATCATGACCCTGTGATGACCTTGACCTATTTTACAGCAAGGTCAACATACATGGAGGTCGCCAATGCATTTGAATGGAGAAAACTTTTAAAATGTCATTTAAAGTGAAAGTCTTGCAGGAAATGGGCAGTAGGACTGAATATTAATGATTCTGAAAAAAATTGGACCCCAGGCGCTCATATGCCCCCACCCCGGGACAATATACATGTATATTACCATAATATTCAAATATCATCTCCTCAAAGCCAAAATTTATGTGAAGCATCTATAGAATTGGGGAATCAATGTGTATTTAAATAATCTAGGTCACATGACCAAGATGGCCGTTATGCCCATATACGGTAAAAACCCTTCAAAAATCTTCTTCTCTGGAACTGGTGGACCGATTTCAAAGAACCTTTGCACGAGGCACCAATGGCTAAAGTACTACAATGTGTAAATAAATCATGACCCTGTGGTGACCTTGACCTATTTTACGACAAGGTCAACATAGGTCGCCTATGCATTTGAATGGGGAAAACGTTTAAAAAGTCATTTGAGGTGAAAATCTTGCAGGAAATGGGTAGTAGGACTGCATATTAATGATTCTGAAAAAAATTGGACCCAAGAGCTTATATGGCCCCACCCCCCGGACAATATACATGTATATTACCATAATATCCAAACATCTTCCCCTCTGAAACCGCTCGGCCAATTAAAGCCAAATTTTATGTGAAGCATCCATAGGATGGGGGAGCCAATGTGTATACTAATAATAAAGGCCACATGACCAAGATGGCCACCATGCCCATATATGGTAAAAACCCTTCAAAAATTTTCTTCTGTGAAACCAATAGACTGATTTCAAGGAGACTTGGCGTGAAGCATCGATGGCTAAAGTACTCCAATGTATATATAAATCATGACCCTGTGATGACATTGACCAAGTTTACGGCAAGGTCAACATGGGTTGCCTATGCATTTGAATGGGGAAAACTTTTAAAAAATGTCATTTTAAGGGAAAAGCCAGCAGGAAATTGGCAAATGGACAGAATATTTATTATTCTGAAAAGAGAAAATGGCCCAAGGGCTTCATTTGTCCCTGCACCACTGGGGTTAAATATCATAATATTCAAACATGTTTATTGGTATATGCAGCAAACCTCAGGTGAGCGTTTACAGGACCATTGGTCCTCTGTTTTTTTTTTTTTTTTTTTTTTTTTTTTTTTTTTTAGAAGAATTTCAGAATTTCATTGATTGTTTTAATATTTTGGCTCAAAACATACATTGTGGGTACATGTATGAGGCGGTTCTACATGTAACGAGTACCCACAATGTATGTTTTGGATTGAAAATAAGAAAATTAGGTATATCCTGCAAACCCGTTTTCTATATAAAAGTGGGGTTTAAAAGGGTATACATGCCATGCCCAGGTTTTACTGATGTTTCGAAGGTAAAAGTAAGCAATGATCAGGAACTGACCAATGTAACCAGGACCAGTGTTACCCACTAAAACCGAGATTGTAAAAAAACAATCAGATTCAGCAGTAAGGAATTCAGAGTGCTGAGTTGGCTGTTATACTGCAACAGTGTAACAATGTTACTGTACGTATGTGCCAGCAAAACTGTCTCATGCTACACATTAGAAATTGCCATTTTTATACGAACGTACATGCTTGTATTTTTCAGCTCAAACATAACAAACACCAAGTGATATGGCTGTTACAGAAGGTCAGGAGACCTATAGAGAATGGTCATGGCTACAAGACGTTCAAGGAATTTCTAGATAACCAACAGTATTCTAGGTCAGGTATACTCAGATATGAAAAGGTCTTTGGACGATCGTTTGTCAGCACTGGTGGACTGAAGACCACAAAGGTATACTCATGTCTGTAAAAGATTTGAAATTTAGAATTATGATGTCAAATTGAGTAACATAGAAATTCATTGTTTTAATATATTCTATATTTCTAAAAAATAATAGTTAAAAGAGTACAAACCACAGACCTCCTTGTACGAGGACTGCGATTTTTCTTTGATATAAACATGATATTTTGTTTCTTTGAAAGTATCAAAACGGTTGCATATGTACATAACGGCAAAATGATACCTATATAAAGAATCGTTTGTAAACTATTGCCTTTAGCCGAATCCGCGACATTTCGTCGAAAATTACATTTGTCGAAAATGTCCTCATGCCCAGACCTTTACCCTAACCCTAGTGGTAGGTGGCTCAAAATGTGGACCTATAGGCTAGTCTTCTACGGAATAAATCTCAAAATGTTGCGGTGAATATTTTTAAAGTTACAAAATTTTCGACAAAACACATTTTCGACGAAATGTTGTGCCACCCCTTTAGCCATGTGCAAAAAGTGATCATCTTGATGTAAAGTAATTCAGATCCGACACAGGTAAAATGTCCGGGGAATACAGGAAAACTACGCAAAGTCAGTTGTAGATATATTACAGAGCTTAGAATTCTGTTGGTCGTTTAATTATTTTCGTTTTTCAATGTTTCTATTTTGTCAGGAATTCGTGTCAAGACTAGATCTTCAGCCCGGACAAAAGGTGCTGGATGTAGGATGTGGAATAGGGGGAAGTGCCTTTTATATGGTTAAGGTAACTTGCCATATGCTAACTAAATAAAGAAAAGGAAACTCATTACCAATTTCTCAATATATATGTCGTTAAAATTCAGCTATAATATGATATTTAAGAAAGAACCTTTTCTGAAATTACATTCGCCAGTGTAACTGTAACTAAGTTTCTTTGTCATCAGCTTAAATAACCAATTATTGTTTTATCTTTCTTGTAGAATTTTGGAGTTAAAGTAACCGCAATTGATTTATCCAGCAATATGATAGAGATTGGTATGGACAGAGCGGACGAATTCGGCGTTTCAGAAGAGGTAATACTTAAAATTTCTCAAGTTTTCCCCAGCTCTTACGCAATGGAGATACAATCCAATCCACCAGAACTAATAGTACTTCTTGTATTAAATGGGATAGTTACTCTATCCCAAAATCATTAACAATAATTTTATTTGCTAAATCGTATATATTCACTCACAATAAAGTGAGAAGTAAAGTTGACACACATTTCACACCAAGTGTATGGCCCAACTTCATTAATTTCTACACAACTGCTGTGCATGCTAGGTCTAGGTAAGACTTTATTACAATATAACCATGAAGATATTTGCTCATACAAATGTAAACTTTTTTCCATCTTCCCCAATTTTGGGATTCTCGTAATCGCTCTGATTTTCATTTTATCTTAACAGCTCTGGCAGTTAAAGCTCCAGTTCAAACCTACTTATAGGACAGGTCGGAATATAGCCAGACTGCAGCTAAATCTTTTACCATCATATTGTTACATATAACTTATAAGCAAACAGGCTGCAGCCCGCCAGTAACTTTGTGTTACTGATCGTTCCAAGGCGATACTTCTGTGGTGGTTCTTTTTGTTTTATGTATTGGTGTTTAAAATTTTTTTGTGCTGTTGGCGCCTTATGTGTGTTTTCATAGTTTTAGTTAAGTTAAGGTAACTGGGTGGCCACCTGTTGGGAAAATAGCTGCTCATTCGGCTTACGATATGTTTCATGGTATAAGTACTCGTACCTGATTGTTAGTTTGGTTTTTTCCCACCTCGGTTTTTGGAGTGGGAATCTTTTTCTGATTGCACCTTTTCCTGATCTTTGCCTACTTGTACCTTTTCATGATTTTTGAGCAATTAATCAAAACAATCTTGCAGAGAAGTGTAGAGCACTAGATACATGTAAATTAAATATTTCTGAAAGTGGAGAAAATTTACTGTCTGATATCACCCAAAACTTCCAAAATATGTGCTTGCTCCCCCAGCTCCCCAAAAATAATGGCTAGTGCTCCCCAGTTCCCTGAAAGTAAATAACCTTTCTCCCCACTCTCGAGTCCCCAAACCGCTGGAAGGGCCTCATGATTTATGTTGAATAATAATCTTTTTATCTAGGACGTCCAGTTTGAGCTCGCTGATGCAACAAGACGAGAATATAAAGCTGAGAGTTTTGACGTCATTTACAGTAGAGACACTATACTGCACATCGCTGATAAAGCTGCACTCTTCAAGAATTTTTATGTAAGCTGCTGCAACAGTTAATGTTTACTAAATACACCAATGCCACTGTGAATTAAGTATTGATGGACAATTAATGGCAATTTTAAAGGTCACGTACATTAATTACTGAGTTATTATTCGTGTGCAGCTATTATTCCCTTTGAAATCAACTGTTATATATATTTTAATTTTGACTACATGGGTGTGGTTTTGAACATCTTTTTACAATTCTACATGAATGTGAATGATTGCAGTTCAGCTCTTTTTCTATACCATACAATCGACTTTGTTGAAAACATTCCCTTTGTCTTTTATTTCTATAATTTGTAAAAGACGGGCGGCCGGTTTATTTTATAAAATTTGATCCTATTTTTCTTCAGCGATGGTTGAAAGTTGGAGGAAAGCTGTTCATATCTGACTATTGTTGCAGTGATAAGGACCATTCAGATCATTTCAAGTCTTATGTTAAACAACGGGGTTATAACCTGCTTTCTCCTGCAGAATATGGAAAGGTAAAGGAGTAGTACTTCTTTTAAATTGTTCCTATATTGTGAACATTCTTTCCAAACAGTCGAAAAATGTTGATTTTTAATTCTACATTGTATTTTGCCCAGTATCTTGAATTACGTATGGAATGTGAGGGCACTATCGAAATGTCCAGTTCAAAGTGAAAAATAGAAAATATACATATGACATATTTGATAGAGAGAAACGAGCCATGTAGAAAAACTGGGGTGTGCAGGTTTTTAGAAAAGTTTAGTTTGACTACATAGATTGTGGGAGCTCGTTAGAACCGTCTCAGTGAGGTGGTTCTAACGTATCCCGTCAATCTTTGTTTTGCGCAAATATGTACACATTTCCAAATGTACCAGAAATTTATGACATTACAGCTAACAAAATTTCTTTATTAACTTAGAGGTCTGATTTTATAATTGTTTCGTAAGATAAGGAGCTATGGAAGAAATAAAACCGAAAAATGTACCTCGTACATGTATATCATTTGCACACACAATAACATGAGGAGTCTACTGCAGCAGGAAGAATAGAACGACAAATCATAATTAAAATACAAAAGTTTGATCCTTAACATTCAAAGGGAGATAGTATGTACTATATTGTGCAATTTCGGGTAATGAACACTCGTCAGTAGCCCTTTTTTAACCGGCAACGAAAGCCAGACTATTGTAATGCAATTTCGAAAAATCAAAGACGCATTCCTAAACGGGGTCAAATAACATGTATTTAAACATTGCTTAGAAGTACATTTCTCAACGTGAGTGTACACTCTGAATATCTCCACTGATCTCAAAGGACCTAAATGAAAATATAATCTGCACTATTAGGTGATGTACGGGGGGACTTTTTTAGGGCCGCCACACGGCACAACACCGGCTGCAGTAATAGCAAATAAAATATAAAAGTTTGATCCTTTGGAAGCAGTAAAACATTCAAAGGGAGATAGTATGGACTAGTGCAATTTCGGGTAATGAAATCTCGTCAGTAGCCCTTTTTAAACCGGCAACGAAACCTTCTAGTACTAGTTCGGTTGGGTTTATTTTACTAGTTTAACAAATTTATCAGCACAATGTTTGTTTCCATGATATACCAAATGCAGGAGGATTTGACAAATCATTTTTGCCTAAAACAAAACTTTTTTTGTTTTTAGGTACTGGAAGCTGCAGGATTTTCCAAAGTTCAAGCAGATGACAGAACTGATCTGTTTGTAGAGGCACTGCAATCAGAAGTTGAAACGTTAGAAGGGATGAAGGATGAATTTAATAAGGTAAGTATTTCATTTTTGTCAGATCAGAATCAGAATCAGAATAGTTTACTGGTGAAATGTCAAACTGACAATACCACACCAGGGAGATGGGCCCACAATAATCTGACATTTCAGCAGCGGAGATCAGAGAATCAGGGTGTCTATTCGAATCTCTGTCTGGGGGAAAAACTATGTAAATAGGCATTTTGTATTTGCTGAAGGTATCTGAAATGCCAAGGGTGTTGATAACTACATGTTCAACGCCAATTTTGGGGGATAAGGTCATCCACGGGTATTTTTGCTTTCCCTTTAATACAGATATTGAAGCCATTTCCCGAACTAGTGTATGTTTCATAATTTAATAACGTTTTGTGATGGTTTGTGTTGTACTTTCTTTTCCGCCTGGTGTCTGTGTTAGGATTTTATCATCAGGAAAACATGTCCGTGCAATGTATACCCCCTTGAACCCCACTTTTATATAGTAAAACTGGGGTTTGCAGGGGTATACCTTTTTTTCTTATTTTTGCTCCAAAACATAGATTGTGGGTACTCGTTAGAACCGCCTCGGCGAGGCGGTTCTAACGTGTACCCACAATCTATGTTTTGAGCAAAAATAAGAAAAATATCATTTTTTTTTTCAGCTGAAAATTTTCAATTTTTAAAGCTAAAAAAATCTCTGTTTATTGCATGGGCAAGTTTTCGTAATGTTGTATAAATTTCTGTACCATTTTCTTACTTACAAGTACTTCGTCCCCAAAATAGATACATATCTTAATTAAATATTAGTTTTCCCTCGTCATTTGATGTCAATAACATCACTGTTTCAGGAATTTTCACAAAGTGACTACGACTATATAATGAATGGGTGGAAGGATAAACTAGGTAGAACCGAGGACCAAAGATGGGGGGTATTTTATGCTGAGAAACATTGACCGAAAGCACATGATTTGTATGGGAGTGGTGACGTAAATGGACAGTCAAGGGCAACATGTACCCATTACGAAAACTTGCCCATGCAATAAACAAAAGATTTGAGCTTTAAAAATTGAAAATTTTTAGCTGAAAATGTTTGATATTTTCCATCGATTGTGGGTACGCGTTAGAACCGCCTCGCTGAGGCGGTTATGACGAGTCCCCACAATCTATGTTTTGGAGCAAAAATAAGAAAAATAGGTATACCCCTGCATACCTCAGTTTTGCTATATAAAAGTGGGGTTCAAGGGGGTATATACATTACACGGACATAATTTCGTGATGCCCTTTGTAAATCGGGATGCAAAATTTGTGACAAGAATTAAAACTTAAAAAGAAACGAGTATTTTTTGTTATTTATGATTTGATAATAAGTGGCTCAGAACACCAAGAAATTCACTGAATAAACCTGTCGTGAGTTGTTAACAAATATGATTACAGACTTCTTAATATTCCTTTTAGGAAAAAAGTACAAGTTGGCAAAGATACTTCGTGTTGTAGTTAAAAACATTGTGCATTCCATGAACATGATGAAAATTAACTAAACTATGTATAAGAAAGTTATGATGGTTTGGATGTTTTGATTACAAGAAACCAGAACGAGTCTGTGGGGGAGTAATTCCATACCCTTAAAGATATCACGAAGTTCCATGTGAATTAAAGTTGAACATTGAACACAATCCTTTCTATTCATTACATGAAATAAATGTTTTGTTTTGTTTTTGAGTTTCAAACCTTGGACAAATCGTTATTCTGTTAACTCATATTTTAAGTTTTGGTCATGTGGCTATCTGAACAAAATGGCCGCCACCAATGCCACCCTACAGAAGTTTCCACAAACAGCTTTGCACTCAGATGTATTTACTAGCAACTGGTAGAATATCTTTCAGAAGAATGTAATCCTTGATCATAGTTGGAATAGCTGACTGTTTTACAAAGTCATGAATCTGACGTCGTTTGTAAAGCTGACGTAGGACACCACGGCACAGTGACATCAATGACCTAGGTCCAGACAGGTAACTCCTGATGTATTCACGTTCAGCTGGGTGAAGCTGCCGTTCCAGGCCTTTTTGTAGCGTTGTCCTCCGTACTGGTAATCCAACTTCCACCAATAATGGACCAATGAAATTCAGAGCAAAGTATTTGCTGCTCGCTGTTCCGAAAATCGAATTCTCTTCAAGGTTGAGAATGTATTCTCCCGCCAAACTCATATATCCAAATTCATAGTGGTGCCTAAGCTTAAAACCATAGATTCTGATTATTGTTTCTGCTGACTCATCAAGCTGTGGGTTCTCAAAGAGAAACAACTCCAATAAACCACGGTAATTGTAACTGTTATTGCACACATAACTTCCATGCAGTATTTGTTTAAAACATTTACCATTATCTATAGTTTCGAGCAGGCCGTAGTCTAAAATCTTCTTGAATCCATGAATGCCCGTTGATTCAGCCAAAATCATCCAATTTGTGTTTTTCAAGCATGGAAACGTGGTGGCTAAATTATCTATGGCAGCGTTGCTGTCTTCATAATCAAACCATGTTTTAATCAAATAATCTGTAACAGGGCATTCTTTTCCGGAAAAATCACACTGGTGTTGATGTAGGCCGTACTCAATTAGGATATCTGAACACTGGGATCGCTTCAGGCCGTCACTAAATCCAAGTATATCGGACGTAAAGTGCAAGAACAAATTACTTTCTTTTGTTCTCGACCGGCATATGTCCAGAATAGTCCGCAAGGTTTCCGGTTTATCGTATAGAATCGCCGTCGCAACGCATCCCAACCACATCCAGCTTTCCTGTACACATGTATTGCTCATGAACGTTTCTAGGTAAACAAGTAAATGCCTTTTAAGATATTCCTCCTGGAAATCCTTTCTGAACATGTA
Source organism: Rugalucina vietnamica (assembly GCA_964017185.1). Classification (NCBI taxonomy): domain Eukaryota; kingdom Metazoa; phylum Mollusca; class Bivalvia; order Lucinida; family Lucinidae; genus Rugalucina; species Rugalucina vietnamica. The sequence continues at coordinate 48,026,593 of OZ024877.1, forward strand.
TTCAAATGCCTTGTTCAAATCTGTATGCAATACATATGGACATAGAACGCACTCCAAAAGACGGCTGTCTCTTTTCCTAAGGCTGTATTCTAAGGATGTTATCCATTCTATAGTCATTGTATTATTACAAGGACGTGATGTGCATGGATACATCACTCTTGAGCCGCAGCTAGCCAGTGGATCACCTCGACATAATCTAGGCAGTGCACTTGTAAATGCATTTATGACGTCATACTGGCATTTCAATATGGCCGCTCTGTAAGGACTTAGTCGGAAACAACTTCCTCTCAGTGTATTACTGTAGCTATCCAGGAGCTGTTTTACTGCATCCATAGTACCAACAGCAGCAGCAATATGTATGGCATAAATACTTGTCTCCCTGACATACTTTTCATTGACTTTGTCCACATGTTCGCATTGACCTCTCTCGATATTGTTCAGAACATTTTCAAACATATCCTCGTCAATTTCCTCAGTATCAGACAAATATCCAATGAACTCGTGATGAAAGGCGCATGGGCAACAACAATGAGAGTATTCTGTCTTATAGAACACGGTCTGAAAAGCCAACTTATAGTTCAAGTAGTCAAAGTCCGGCAGGAAATGGTTTGATACCAGACTACGAAATATAGATCTTGTACCCGTGATTTGATCAGCCATTTTCACATCTATGTAGCTGTACCAATCATCTATATATTCAGAGTCGTAGGCAGAGCCTCGATGACGAGTCTGCCTGTTGAGTTTTGGGGGCTTACCATTGCTATAACCGAAGTGAACTGAACTTTGAATTTACTAGCAAATATCAAGTTAATAATGGTACTGACTGTGCAGACAGGAGCAACGATGAACACTAGAGATCTGTTATTTATCGCCAGTACAATCAACGCTTCTGCAACCTGAAATTAAAAAGGTCATTTGAAAGATGTGCTTTACTTGTGTTGTTTAACGTCATGATCACCATTTTTTTATTCTGCCGACTTCATGTCGTCATCAGGAAAACATGTCCGTGTAATGTATACCCCTTATACCCCACTTTTATATAGTAAAACTGGGGTATGCAGGGGTATACTTGTTTTTCTTATTTTTGCTCTAAAACATACATTGTTGGTATACGTTAGAACCGCCTCGCCGATGCGGTTCTAACGTGTACCCACAATCTATGTTTTGCATGGGCATGTTTTCGTTATGGTAATAACCAGTATTCGTGGTTGTAAATGTGTCTTGTTCTAGGACAGAACTCGATGCAATGGATTGTATATTTGATTCCTTAAGTGAAACCCTGATACAAGTAACTGGAAATCTGGGCCCAGAATTACAGTCTTTTCCTTAAAGTTAAGAAAGACTTTAATAAGGTGACGGATTTTACCATCCAAAACGCTTCTTCTAAAATATACTGAAAATTTTCAATAGTCTTGTAAATACCAGTAATCTGGAATCAAGATGATATTTATATCATAGCACCCTCTCTGAACGCTTTCAAGAGTCAATTAAACAAACACTAGAGCAGACACCAATATTCAAATTTACTGCTTCGTGCTATGAGCCTTGATGAACTACCGGACTCACAAATCCATAACGAAAACACACACATGCAACACATTGTGACAAATGATAATTTTCCATTGAAAAATGTTGATATTTTCTATAATATCAATCTGAGGCGGTTCTAAGGAGTGCCCACCATCTATGTTTTGAACAAAAATAAGGGAAAAAATGTGTACCCATGTATACCCCAGTTTTGCTTTCTAAAACGTGGGGTGTATGGACTTGTTATCCCGATGCAAAATCAGTTGACTTACAATGGCTCATCGGTAGAAAGAGTAACATGTAGCCGAGCCAGCAACAGCTAAACCCCGTCTGTGGGAAGGCATGCTCACCCACCGTGTGGTTTACTGCGCTATATATACTCTAACTTACTCGATTCACAAAGTTTTGAGTTTGAAATTTGCATATCTATAAAATTTATAGCACACCATTACAAAAGAAATGCCAAAAGCGGTATCATCTGTTTCCAAGTTTCTCTCTGGTTTTATCCCAATTGAATTTGTCACTCATTCTAAAATAAGCAGCGCACCCCCTGTCTCGGGGTGTTAAATAAAAATTGGAGTGACATTGTTCAATATATCACCAAGGTTGGCTGTATTTTCAAAATTTGGTACTATCTCCATTTAAACCGAATAAAGTATGATACCCAGTTATGTTTTTTTAAGATCTCTGGTAGTAGTGAATAATGCATGACCCCACCAAAAACGGCATGTCACAAACTGAAATGCAAAAATTCAAAAGGCGATAGAATGAACAAATTCTATTTTCACACGAAACAACATCGTTCGATTTACTTAATTTGACATTATCTTTTGGTAAAAGAAATGGTTATTTTATATCTTGTAAACAAACAAAAATATCAAACATCAAAAATCGAATAAAGCATGTCACAGAGTTTCTGTAATTTACGTGACGCTATAGAAGATTGTCCAAATCTTAATACTGCTTTCTCTTATTGCAGACCAAACTGTGTCAATTAAATAGTTGAATATGTCCTTTATATGGATAACATATGGATTTTTCATTTTGCTTTACTATTTTGGTCAAATATATCTAATCCCCCTGCTTAACCACTGCGTCCCTTTTAAGATGTAATCATACGTGACACCATTTTTCTACAAATCCAACATGGTTTATGAAACAACGTTATCTGAATATGAAAGTATGGAGGATGAATACATCTCACAAAAAAATAAAGTTAATATCAAACGACCCTTAGGTGGTTTTTTCGGATGCTAAAGTTGAAAATGTAATAAACGTGACAGTAATTTACGTGACGGTACTTACTTTCAAAATGTCAATATGACATATTATATAGCTAAGATTGTGCTTTGAATCAGCGTCAATAAATGTTTTAATGTCCATTATGTATTTTTCAGTAGTTTAGTTTACGGAATATGATGTTTTTTCAAGCAGTGTCACGTAAATTACGCATTTGTCACGTAAAATACAAAGGTAGTTTAAGTCTATTTATCAGTTATAGTTGAAAACAGTTGAATCTAAAAGGATCACACCTCCTTCAATCAAAGACATAGCAATACTACATTTTGTTATTCGCGTTTGTCCATTCCAAAACACTGACCAACAGAAAAATATCAGCTCTGAGAGTAATATACATTTTTATCAATATAAAACAGTTTTGTTTAATAAATAATTACGTGGTTAATTAATCGAAGGATTTACTTCTTGTGCAGACTGGTTTAAATTCCATGCTTCATTTTAAGTTAGCAAAATCTCAAACATATCTAAGTTTAAAAATAATGTAGGTGACTTAAATATTACCGTCACGTAAATTACAGTATTCCGTCACGTATATTACATTTTTATAGAATGTTGTGCAAAAAGTAAAACAATATTAAAATGAAATAGGATCACTTAAGATTGTCTGTTTGGAGTAAACGTATCCAGATAAAGTCTTTCAGATAATATTTAATGTCATTGTGTATCTGTATTGCAAAAATAATTTATGTTGCGGTTTGCAAGTAATTTACGTGACACTGAATAAAACAAGACCTGCCATATAACAATATTTATTATATGGCAAGTGATGAAATATAGAGAAATATGTATTAAATATAACCAATATTTGAAAAAGTTTTATTTTCACATGTGAAAATATAAAAAAAGTTATATTTTCACATGTGAAAATATAAGATTTGGGAATACGCAAATTACGATTCCACCGTTTTATTTCTAATTTATACATAACTAAATTTTATAATCTATGCTATTGTTGACGCAATGAACGTTCACACACAATAGCGACGTAATGATGTGACGTAATGACGTCATTTAAGATTTTGACGTCATATGCTTTAGCGCGCAACGTTACAATGACTACATGCAATATAATAAAAAGAAAATTCAAGTTTTTGTCGTGAATATGAGTTTTATTTCATCTCGTGAAGTGAAAAATTATATATTTCATTCGTGCCTTCGGCACTCATGAAATATAAAATTTTTTCACTTCACTCGATGAAATAAAACTCATATTCACTCCAAAAACTTGAATATCCTCTATGTATTTAGAAAAGTAATTATAAGCTCCGCCACTCATGTAGGACAAATGTAATTATTGGAAAAGGTCCCTCAGGACCTTTTCCACAGTGTTTACTTTGAATATGAAGAAAATTCTACCCATGATCGACTGCTCTCTCTCAATTACGCGTTTTGTCACATAAAGCGCTTAATAAAAACCAGTGAACTCGTCTATACTGACTAAACAGTTAACCGCAATCAATTAAATTTATCCATTTTTGACACTCCCCGTGAAATAGCGGTAAAATCTAGCAAGCAGTCTCGGTCGTGGTGACTGCTTATCATAGCGCATCTAGGTTTAGATCGTAGATACCCTGACGAGGGGTACAGAAACTATAGGAACTCTATATGGCTGACTTTTAGTCCATCACATCGGTCCCATGGGTCTGTTTCTGGTAGTGTGGCTGCAGGTCAAAATTCAGAACTCTGTCACAAATTGACTGCACTGCAAAATGGTTTTCTACACATCGACATATTGATTGTAATCGTGTTCCCTTTAGTATTGGCTTTGGTTCCATAACATCAGAAATTTTGGTCAATGCCTTGAGTGACAGATACACACACTGGTCAAGCGTTCATAACAAGAAACGACATTCATGTATAGGAAACGAAACTGAAACGCATGAGAATCGAAATTAATTGCAAACCAGAGAATCAACAACACTGAAATCTAGAGCAAAAGGAATCTCTTATAACAAACGGCTGCTGACCTTTTCATTGGTTTCTTTTTAAAGAAGCCAACTTGTCATTACATGTTTTGATATAATTCTGATTTACAGGTCAGATTTTATTATAGTTGCAAGTTAACAACACATAAAAATTCTGAATCAAGAAGCCCGCATCATACACATATTATCTAACATTTTTCGATAGTAGATATGAAAGGATGTATATTGTTTGATTTAATCTACTTAATAGCAACCAACCAACCGAGTTGTTGCCGCGCAGCGGCAACAACGAGGAGTTGGTTGCTTTTACGATTAGAAGTTCTGTTCTGTTCTATTCTGTTTTGCAGTATGAAGACGTCGATTTTTGTGTGTCATTCAACTTCCGGAAAATTTTACCGCAGTCGAATTCCGCCAAGCGAATCCATTTAATCTTACAAATAAAACAATGTTAGAGTTGTGATAGTTCAAAATAAATTATACAAGAACATACAAACGCTCGAAACTGCGTTTGAAATGCAAAACATGTTTTTTCTTTACTTTCGTTTTATCATTATTTTTCCTCTTACAAGCTGTGGTTCATTCTCTCCGTAATTGTTGCATAGCAACAGAAATCGTTCTTTGCTAGTTGGATGGCGGGAGACAGATGAAATGAGATATGCTTCTGACTAGAAATGCATGGAAATGGTTCAATGAAACTAATTCATTCATGCTGACTTAAGCCAATGGTAAGCCCTGTTTAACAGCCTTAACCGGTATGACATTACTTGGTACCGCTGATTAGCACTTCGCTGTTTAGTCGCCTCAAAGAAAGACAACTTTGTCAAGCGATGAAGGACTCGAAATTTCACTACCTGATTCGGTTTCCCATGATTATTTGGATCTGCATCTTGTTTACTGCGAGTAGGTGGACATTACACATGTTAAACATTGTCAACAAAATATTTATAGTCTCTAACATACAGAAGGTGTAAATTTAACAGATTAAAAACAATCCGAATCACCGCCACCGGTGGGTGGGGTAGCGTATGACGATATTCTCAAACGATACGTGAAGTACATCTTATGCTTACAGACATTAATTGGAAAGGTCCTCAGACCTTTCCACTGTAAAAGGTGAGGCCCCCTCAGGGGGGGGGGGGGGGGTCTTTCCTCCCTGTTCCCTGAAAGAAAAATGACCTTTCTCCCCAGCTCCCTAAAATGTTTTTTCTCAGCCCCCTGCTCCCTAAAACTCCGCTTTCTCCCCAAATCCCTGAAAATAAATGACCCTTCTCTCCAAAGCCCTGAAAATAAATAACCCTTCTCCCTGAATCCCCAAAACCCCTGGGAGGGCTTCAAAGGTCCTCAGACCTTTCCACTGTAATTAGGTTGTAAATAGTTTTAATGGCCCATCCCGAATGTTCTCCCAAACTTGCTAAATTCAAAATTTAGCACCCACCCATCTGAGATGATGATCAGAAATTGATCGACTCTGTATATGAAGATAGATATATAGATAGTTTGAATGTAGTAAAATTTGAGCTGGTTTTGTTTTACATATATCTAGATTGTCCATCGCTGACATCGAAAAAAGATCCGATACGAGAAAAGCTAGTATCTCACTGGCATGCGAATTTTGTTGCGTACTTTCGCACAACATTTGTGCGATTGTCTCACGAGTGTCATGAGAATTTTCATGTGTCGCGAGCTGGTCGCGACGTTTATACATGTTTTAAAATTTTATGCGAATTTTTTAGCCAAACTATTTCGCAAGAATGTTGTGAAAGTGTCAGGAACCTGTTGCCGCGAAATTTTGGCAAATTTACCTGTCTTCACGCAAAGTGTTGGTCTCTCGGTCATTTCCGACAAATTTTGAAACTGACCGACGATTTCTGTCATGTTCCCGGTCGATCCGTCCGACAAGAAAAAGGCCAATTCATACTATAAAATTGTCATCTCGCCTTTTCAGCGACGAATGATAAAATAAATCAACTTTGTTCCGATTGTTTTTGCTTGGCGCGACAGCGTCAAGCAATTGAAACGGAATGAGGATTTCTTCTCAATCTGTTGGGCTTTTCCTTTAATCTGTGGGGTTTCCCTTTGACATCCAGGGGCCTGGTTCCAGTCGCAATGTTTTATACACTTCTTGCATAATAAATCAATTGAAGACGGAAACCAGACTTGCTCTCCGCCGTTTTTATTAGGACTTGTGGGAAGAATGACGTACTTGGATCTAACGTTAAACATTTAGTTGGCGTTCTGGACGGATAATGCTAAAACCCGGAACTTTGTCCTAGGACCGACCAAGTACGAAAGCTTGAAATCCACCGTTCATGACCGATGCGACCCATCGAGTTACCGAAAAACTCCACAAACCTACGAAAAACCACAACACACGGACAAATATTGGTATATACAGACTAGCCAAGCGTTCCTTTTAACAAGGAAAATTTATTTGCAGTTTGTTGAGATGCGTGCGGGCGACCATGTTGTTTCGTGTTTACAATTTTGATTGGTCAGCCAAGAATTTCAGCCAATCGAATACATTCGTACAGAAAATATTCGGTCAGGTATGAAACCTTTGACCGCGCTGCGCCTGCCATGCTTGGTATGCCGAACCTAGAATGACCATTTAAAGTGTGAAAATAATGCACGGTTACAAATATAACTAACGCGATTTATATGAGTCAATTATTTTGAAATATTAATACACACGGAATAATGTAAAATCGTTTTATTTCGTGAAAATACACATGAATAATATTATAGCTGGTTCGCAAGAGCAGGCACTGCGTGGTCATGGCTTTCATACCTGACCCGAAGAGAAGGGAAATAACTCTTAAAGCACTGGCCTTGACCTTCCTCCGATCGAAGTTGCGTAATTTTGTTGTGAAATTCTTGAATAATTTGAGCGCTGCCGTAATTTCCCTACAGGTAATTCGAATGTCAAACGATATTGTTCAAAGAGTAGTAAACAGGAAAACGAATAATTCTTTTGCTCATTCATGGAAAACGAGCTTACAAAGCTTTTTTTTTTTTTATTTTTTTTTTCTGTCCGACAATTTTTTTTTCTGACCAGCAAAAATTTTCAGTCTGTCAGACAGCTGTCCAGCAGCTGTTTTGAAGTTTTCGCGAAGACTGATTTACAATGCAAAATTTTCGCGACACTTGTACGAATGTCCTGCGAGTGTCTCACGACAGTCTTAAGAAAACATGCGTAAAACTCACAACAATCTTGCGAGAAAATAAAACTAAGCGACATTCGTACAAATGTCGTGCGACACTCGCACGAATGTTGCGCTACTTGTACGAATTAAAATGAAAATAAGCTACATTCGTGGGAAAGTCATGTGACTATTGCGCGACAGTCGCAAGATTTATTTTCAAAATTAGACCGAAATCCGCGAATTTGTCGAATAAATGTCTATTCAATGAGACTGCAATGTGAAAGTTGTGTATATCATCAATCTTTGTCGTGAAATAGTCGCGAACTATTCACGAACTAGTCTCCAGTTGTCGCATTCCAGTGAGATAGGGGCTAAACCAGTCCAAATATACTGTACATCTGGAATTCAATATGCAGCAATACATTTCCTGTAAACAATCGAGATAAGACAGTTCACCAACAAGCCGCACCACAGACCCTGTATCATTACGAAAACATGCCCATGCAATATACAGAAATGTTTTTGTTTGTAGTAAAAAATTCTAAAATTTCTTCATTTTTTATACCTTTCTTATTTTTGCTCAAAACCGGCATAGATTGTGGGTACATGTTAGCCTGAACCGCCTCGGCGAGGCGGTTCTAACAAGTACCCACAAGCTTTGTTTTGGAGCAAGAAAAAAGTATACCTCTGCACTCCCCAGTTTTACTGTATAAGAGTGGGGTATACAGGGGTATACTTTTCACGGACATGTTATTCTGATGTAATTTCTGATAGATTTTGAGTGATTTTTAAACAACAACAGTTAAAAGTCTCGGTTTTAAATATGCTTATTATATATTCTAACACACCTCGCCTATATAGCCAATGGTAAAAAACGTGTTATATTGTGCAACAATTTCACTGGGCGAATAAGCGTGACGTTACTTTGCGGCATTTGTGACGTCAGCTATCCCACAAAGCAGCGTTAGACGGTGAAACGTCGTTTTAGCGCACAACAAACGTAATAAGTGTGTGTAAATATCAGCATTACAGTCAAATATTTGGCGGGATATCTGCAATGCAATGGCGGAAAGCTGAACGATATCGACGGTTTCAGCAACATTTATTCCATTTATTGTGTGTTAGAATCGAAATAGATCAGCTCGAGTGCGTGAATTGTTCAGTAATAATTCACTGTTTGTCGGTCAGTTGTAAGAAGATAAATCACTCGCGCTACGCGCTCGTGATTTGATCTTCTTTACAACTGACCTCCAAACAGTGAATTATTACTCAACAATTCACTGCTAGAGCTGATCTATTTCTTAAATATACTTAAGGAATTAAAATACGCAACACACTAAAATTCAATTTTTACGTATGTATTTGACGTTTTGATAAAATCCTTTTATGAAATGACCTACTGACTGCTTTTTGCACGTTATGAAATGAGAAAACGTCATTTTATTGACAAAATTTACGACAAAACGTCAAAAACTATGAAAAACGCAAATTGTGACGTAAACGTCGAGGCGAAGGGGATGATGACAAATTATTTGCATGTGGGTTACATGATTTCGACTTGATAATGTGCAATAATCACTAGGATCATTGTATACTTAGGTGCCGTCCCATGTTGCGTTAAATCTTGTGAACTGAATGCTGAAGTTTACAATAACGAAAAATGAGTAATTAACGTCATTTAAATCATTCGATTTTGACTATCTATACCTAAACAGTATATATCGAACCCACATACGACACTACGTGCTTTTTAATCAACAGTGACGTCACAGGTACCGTAGAAATGGATCATCGGAGCGTTTGTTTTGACGTTCGTTAAACAGAATATCGCGTTATGTAAACGAGTGAAACGGATTATATGCTTTGAGTAAACACTCGATTTACGCACTGTACTCAAACGTTTGGCAATTGATCATTTCTTAAATCCGAAAATTTGAAAAACATAATGAGAGTCTTTAAAATGCAGGATGTTGAATTTTGACGTTATAATAGATGTTTTATGGGCGTCTGAAGTACAAAGGTCATAATCTTTACGTAAATAATCGTTATATTGAATATAACGCATACCGAAGGAAATTTTATTGGCTTTTGACTAATTTCTTCGATTGACGTTGGTGATGTTAAACGTCCCATAACATACCCAAATGTTACCAACTGAACAATGGTTACATCTGTAATCACTTTTAGGGGTTTTGGAAACAAAATATTGGTTTTGGTTTCAAATTTGACATTTACTGATCATGGTTACAGGGTGTGCTCCTGTAGGTCAGTGTGGTTATGCGTAGGCCATTAAGCATACGTAACCGTCATTGTGGCTCAACCTCTTGCAATTTGACGTTTAGATATTGTTTTCATTTAAGAAGCTCAGTTATACCACAGACTTGCATTACAAAGCATGTTTTAGTAACCCAAAGTATTTGTTGCATTTCTTTATTCCTTAAGTATAAATTAATCATCAGGAAAACATGTCCATGAAAAGTATACCCCCTCATACCCCACTTTTATATAGAAAAACTGGGGAATGCAGGGACATACCTATTTTTCTTATTTTTGCTCCCAAACATAGATTGTGGGTACTCATTAGAACCGCTTCGGTGAGGCTGTTCTAATGTGTACCCACAATCTATGATTTAAGCAAAAATAAAAAAAACAACATCAAAGCTTTTCGGATGAAATTTTCATCTTTTTTTTTCTTCAAACCCACACCAGACACAGCAGTGAGATGCTTGAATGGTTAAGTGCCATAATAAAATATCAGCGCTCTTAACCACTCGGCCACTAGGGCCGCCCCCAATATTTCAAAGTTCTGATTACACAATCAAATGCAAATCTTAGTAAATCGAAAGTATGCTTGGCTTCTATGACACTTTTGCAAACATCTCTTTACCAATTGATGCAAAACTGTTTCAAGTTTTGAAAATAATTAGGTATTGTTTTTTTTGTCTATCTTGTAACAAATCAAACTTAACAACCTTATTGTGAATGTAGTGAGATTGAGGTACTTTTACAAATGTCTCATGAATATTGTAAGTATCTTGCAAATAATCGAAATATTGCATAACATCCCAGAACTTTTACAATAGTATTGATCCCAGGAAATTGGAGACCCATACCACTTGGTCAAAGAGCTTGCCTGTCTGAACTTAATTAAATCATAAATGTTCAAGAACATCATGGATAGTGAAACTTGTTCTCTTTTTCTAAACCTACTTTTTACGCCCTTTCAAGATTCTTTCAGCTCATATGAGATGGGCATATCAGTAGGCGGGGCGAAAACTAAAGTACTCTAAGACAAAATACTTTGTACACCCTTAAGCACACTACCCAAGGCAAAGAGGGCTTGAACCCACATACACTGGTGAGACAAAGGAATGATTAAGAGCAGTAATGGAAAAAAGTTGACAAGATTAATATGAACCACTTTTCATATGAAATTGTTCTGCCAATACTCTATTGTCTGACACTATGGTCACTTTCATTTGAGGTGGCCCCGTGTTTCTTAATCACTTGATCATTTCACCGCTGTGTCTGGTGTGGGTTCGAGCCCCGCTCTGGCCACATTTGAGACAAGCCAAGTTCTGCTTGCGGGTGTGCCAGGTGGTTTTTCTCGGGGTTTACCCGTTTTCACCCCACCTATTGATTGGCCCGTCTCATATGAGCTGAAATAATCTTGAAAGGGACGTTTAACTGTCTCAGAAGAAAAAAAAAAAAAAAAAAAAACTTTCATTTGGATAAGTTTTACTTTTTCTTTGAACTGTATACACATGATACATGTACTGATTTATTTTCAGGTGAAAAACCAGCAGTGTGGTCATGAATCCATGGTCATTGAGGTGTTCTAAATTAGCCTTGGGTAAGACAAATAAAATTTCTGTCTTTGTTGCAAATAATTATTCAGGGTGTCCATGGTCAGGGAAAAAGTCAGAGAGAAATCACTTTTTTCAAAGTCAAGGGATTGTCAGGGATTTTTGACATCAGTCAGGCAATTTTTCAATTTAAGCCAAAATCAGGAAATTTTGAAAAACAGGTTTATAAATTGCCAAACTACAATGAACACAAACATTCTTTCACCAGTTGCTTGTCCTTATGAACACAAAACTAAAGTAACTAGGATAAGCAAACTTGATGTAGAAATTCAGTCTATAGATTCAATATGTAGATCATAATAAGTTGATTATTATTATTTTCAGCAACTGTAGATATTCACGGTGCTGTCCTGGACTGTGACCTTTGGACCAGGAGGGGCATTAATTTCTGTTATTGTACAAGTCATAATTTCATATGTAAGTGCTCCTTATATGGCCCTCTTTCCCTAAACCCTCCTCTGGAAACCACCATAACATTTTTCCAGAGTAGAATAAAATTTAGTGATTGACATGCATAAAATTGCTTTCCAAATGTTTTGATGTATGCAAAAGTTTTCAAACTGTGTTCACAAATTCAAAATTTTATTTCCAAAAATATTCTTGAATTAGGCTCCATCCTGAAAATTAGATGGAATGTTTCTCACAACAGAAGTCCCATATTTGCTGAAATAATTGATTTGTAAATTTTTGAAGTACATGTGCATGTACCTCCCACCAGTGCATGTAAAATGCAAGGTTAACACTGCTATTCAGTACTATAATGCTATGATTTTGTCAACTGATTTTCAAAATTTGTGTTGAACTTTTTAGGGATCGAGGAATGCAGTGGGAAAACAATATCAGATACATTTCCTTGTTGCTGTTTTTGAACTAGGTGAATAGCTAAAAAGGTATGTTTTAAGAATGCTTGGTTGAAGTACAGTATGGATATTCATGAAGATTTGGTCATGAAGATATTTATACATTTCTTCTTTCCTCATATTCTGCTTCCCGATGTCAGTAAAAAGTATACTGGTAAAGCCCTGTATATCCGTGATGCAACAAAAAAATTTAAGCACAGATTGATGCAACATTCCATCATGACAAAATGGAGTGTAGTGTTTGGAAGCCAGATTGATTTGAGTGCAACTTACGGTGAAGCATATACCTACAGACAGACAATGACCTCTTTGCTGTAGGTTGAATCCCAATGGATTATTTAGCTTCCAATCACTGGGCTGCTTGTCATGTGTCGTGAAATGCTGCATCAGTCTGCACTGTAAGAATCACAGGTATACAGGATGGTAATAACTGCCTCAGATTGATTTGTATATATCTGACCATCCTAATAACAGCTGAGCAGCAATTGTCTGCGAATGTAAAACATTGAGTCAAGCAAATATGCATCTAATAAATTTGTACTTATACATCTATGATTTAAAACTTATGATTTAAAACTTAATCATAGTCTAAAGTTTTGGAATATCCATCTTAATTGCTTAAATATGAAATCTTTTACAGAATATAGAGTGAATTTATATGCACTTTACACTTTACTTTTATAGAAGTTGAGGCATTTTCCTTGGCAAGGTTTCATGTAATTTATTAGAGGTGTTTAAATCTGTTTCAGATTTATTTACGGTTTGATCTTTGAAGTGGGAATACAGTGTTGACCAGTGTCAAATGCATCATTGACCATGGAAACTCGAACATTGTTAACACACTACCAGAGAAATGCTCAGTCAGCATAAACATTATGGACTGATTTAGATTCAATTCTGAAACTCCCCATTTTGCCAGCAAGTTCATTCATTCAGGATTCTGTCTTGTCAAAGCGCATTTACTACCTGTAGTTGAATCATCAAACTACTTTACTGTTTTTCAAATATTCTGAGTAAAAGTTAGCAAATACCATCTACTTTTCATGTGAAAGTTCTCTCTTTTAGCTTAAGAAAATGCACTATATTTATTAAATTGTACAGACCTGTGAAGGTGTCACTTAAATATTAAAACTTAATTTCAAGAATCTTAGTTAGAAAAGTGAGACATTAGAACTGAAAAATGCTTGGCAAAATTTTCCATATAGGAGTTCTGTTAATTAAAATATTTCAGAAATGTAATAGACTATTAAATGAGCCATGACACCAGAAAATTGGTCTTCAGAGTTTCCGACCAGGTCTTACACATACCGGTCTGTTCAGTCACAGGAAAAGGAAAGAAGCTTGAAAGTTTAAGTAGAAAAGGATTGTACTATATGTGTAGCGAAAACAAGGATGCTAATCAGATGTACAGTTACTACTCAGCTGATCTGCGGCTTTGTTTTCACATTTGCAAAAATCCTGTTTTTCTCATGATGTGGCTCAAATTGTAAACTTTATGTTATAGGAAATGATATTCATTTTAAAAGAATAAATTCTACACACCCATATACTTGCTGTGTTTATATATAGTTTGTACATGTGACTCTGTGCCAGATATTTAAACCAAAATCATTTCCATTATATTGACTACATGTACATGTAGCTCGATAGAAAGGTTGTAGTTCAAATCCTGCTCCTAAGACATAAGTACTAGGATGTGTTGTTGAACAATGCTTTTGTAACCATCAAGTATTCAAACAATGTGGCCTGTCTTGTAATAATGAAAAATGGTTGACTGTACTGTTCAGCCTGAATGCTAACAAAACTGTAACATGGCTTTACGAATTTAAAATGGGAAGTAAAATAAATGGGAGGCCTGGTGGTGTATAGGCTCAATTTACAACACGTTTTAAGAGATAACGTGTCTTGGAACAGAATAACTATATTGCAGACTGGTTATTTAATAATACATTTATTGATGCCTTGTTAAATACTTCTTCTGGTGCATATGATGCATATCCGTAATCTGGTAATGTAAACCAATTTGAAAGTCCATTTTGCATACAGTTTAATGATGAGAGCCATACGTTTTTGTAAGTAAAGGCATCTAAGTTACGATTTGAAGCCCAGATATGACCATTGACCAAAGTTGTTCATTTGGTTAAGGAACAAAACAAACAAAATTCAAGCGTGCGGTATCCTGATAAATTGGTTGGTTGCCCATTAGGTGTGCCTATTTCATATTATTGCTCTTTATTTGAGAAACTGAAGTCTTCTAGTCAGAGATATACGTTGAGTTTGTGTTATGGTTACATTTAGTTCATATGTAGTGCGTCACGTTGATTACCAAATTGGAATATACCCATCAAGTTTCAAAATGATGTAGAAATTGCAAGTATATCAGGATTTGCACCTTATTTTAAAAAAAAAAAATATAACGGTTTGATCCTTTGGAAGCAGTAAAACATTCAAATGGAGAGAGTATGGACTATATTGCGCAATTTCGGGTAATGAACCCTCGTCAGTTGCCCTTTTAAAACTGGCAACGAAAGCCAGACTATTGCCCTACTGCAATTTCGAAAGTTTTCACGAGAAGTCTAAATCGAAGACACTTATCTAAACGGGGCCAAATTATTCAAACATTGCTTAGAAGTATGTTTCTAAACGTGAGTGTTTTGAACACTCTGAATATTTTTACTGATCTCAAAGGAATGAGTGTGTAAGGAATTGTGAGAAAAATATTGTCGAAAGCCAAAACTTGCTTTTGTAAAATTTCGATGAATCGTTAACACTCTCTGAAGCTAAAACCTTTATGGGAATATCGTATTAAGTTGAAATAAATGTTTCGAAACTTAAATAAATCAAAGCAAACCTTTGTTCTATTCAAAATCTACACAATTTCACTCGAATTACTCTGACACAAACCGGAAGATAAACAAAATAAGCGCTCGATAAAATCAGGTATTCCTGAGGAAGTCCGGGATAGAAACTCGGTTGGTTTGAGACGTTAGGAAACCGTTACAACAATATCATTTAGTCAACTCTGAAAGCGTGTTCATTTGTGCTTTTAGTCAAATATTTTAGATCTGCACATATCGAAACATGACCTGTAATATGATTCTCTGATCTCCTCTGCTGAATTGTCAGATGATTGTGTGTCTAAATTTACTTCTCTTGTGAGAGCTCGGGACTAATCCCCTCCGGTCAAGCCCCATCCCCCCTGGTGTAGTATTGTCAGTTTGACGTTTCACCAGTAAACTATTCTGATTCTGATTCTGATTCTGAATATAAGCAGGATACATCCAAGATCAAGATGCATTACCATTAATTCAACCGGTTAAATACCTAATGTGTCACTACAATAGAAATTGGTCGTGTTAGGCGTCGTTGGGCCTAAATACCATTAATCATGCATAGCAGGGCAATAATGGTGTTATTGCCCTGAGACCATGACAGACACCTGCTTATATGTTAAGCACGCTGGCATAGTCTCTGAATTCAACGTCTTGACAAGGGGTTGTACATTTCATAGGTATATTTCATCTAAATTTAACGTGTCACATTGCGGCTAATCACTGAGCAAACAACGGCCGTGGGATTGTCATTATACGCGATTTCAAGACATTATCTGCATTTCAAAATTGTTTCTCTTTCATATGAGTTAAAAAGAATTCTGGTAAAATAAAAATCGTTCTTGCCCTACTGTATCAGCTTACGGGCGAAATTGAACGATGGCAAGAAATTGCGAAAAAGAAAGGTTGGTATCTACCTCTTCGTGTCGCCAGATCAGCGTTTTAATCACAGTTATCACCACTTCAGTTGTATGATGATCCATGGCTCGTTTTACGGAGAAAAGCAAACTATTTATTATAGTCATCCAGAAATACACTTATTTGTCACTGTTCCATTGGTGAGTTTGATGTTTTTGTTGGAAATTTATTTTAGCATACGCAATTAAAGAGGAATAAATGAATAAAAAAAGTACGACGAACGTGTGCTGAAGCCTGAGAAAAGGTATACAACATTCTTTTCCACGTGCATTAACGTTTGTTATGCCCTCGGACAATAATGTGTTGCAGCACGGAAAATAATGCTTTATCCTCTAAATATAACTTTTGTCAGAAAATTTATGTCAAAGTGGTATGGCAGTAAATAATAATAAATAACAATAATGTAAGCTCAAATATAGGGATCAACCGTGTTGTTCCAGTGTTTAAACATTCGATGGATCACGAGGAAGGTGTTCGGCCTTGTGCTCAAACACCTTCCTCGTGATCCATCGAATGTTTGAACACTGAAACAACACGGTTGGTCGCTATTCTTGCATTTTCACACGTATCCACAAAAAAATTCTTCAAAATAACTTTAAAAAGGTAAAAAAAAATATAAAGGTTTGATCCTTTGGAAGCAGTAAAAACATTCAAAGGGAGATAGTATGGACTATATTGCGCAATTTCGGGTAATGAACCCTCGTCAGTAGCCCTTGAAAATGCGGAGCTTCTTCAACGTCGGTTATTTTGTTTCTACGAAATTCAGTGACGTCACGACGCATCGAACAATTGAATTTGCAATGACGTCGACAGGTTGTAGCAAAAATACGTGTTCAAGCGGCACGAGAATTTCATACCTTGAATTTGGGTTTTGCTGTTTAAACACAGCTTTTGGCCCAATTGAAAACGGCTTCAAACAGCTACATGAATGCATATAGATATCTATGAAAGAATGTGCTTTTAACCGTCTGACAACATAAAAGGTACAAGTAGGCAACGATCAGGAAAAGGCGCAATCAAAAAAAAAATCCCACTCCAAAAACCGAGGCGGGAAAAAACCAAATTAACAATAAGGTACTAAGACCATGAATACATTTAGTAATCCGAATGAGCAGCTATTTCCCAATAGGTGGCCACTCAGTTACCTAAACTTAACTAAAATATGATAACATACATTAAGCGCCAACAGCACAAAAAATTAAACACCAAGACATAAACCAATAAGAACCACAACAGAAGTATCGCCTTGGAACGATCAGTAATATAAAATTACTGGCGGGCTTAAACCGGTTTTACAGGATCCTAACATCACCCTCTGCGCATATGTAAAAACTGCGAAAACTGTAAAATATGAAAACTGCGCATATGTAAAATATTAAATTTTAAGCTAAGAAAATAGATTCATAGGATAATGTGAAATATGGACAAAATATTAAATTCTGTGAAAGGAACATAAACACAGACCAAATGCCTATGATTACTTGGTTGAAAATCTGAAGGCAAGCGTTTTCCTGACATGAGTCAAGTTCAGTTAGGCACAAATGTAGTATACGTATTTAAACAGGCTAACACAAATTTATTGAAATAAGGGGATGTGACGAGCTAGTCGTTTCTTCTTTTTCTGATATAGATAAATCATTCAGATGATGAAACTGCACTCTAAATATGCTAAATGTCTGTGGACAATGTGTATATCCTGCCTTTTAATTTACTTCACCAATCGCTCAATCCAATTCGTATGCTTTAGGTCTAGTCAATGTTTTTCAGCATAAAATACACCCCAGGTTTGGTCCTCTGTTCTACTTAGTTTGTCCTTCAAGTCTTTCAATATATAGTCGTAGTCACTTTGTGAAAATTCCTGAAACATGGGTATTATTTAATTTAAAAATAACCAAAGAAATAACGATACATGTAACTTATTTAAGATTTATAATGCAACAACCCTACATATCGGCCTAATAAAGGGGGTTCATAAATAGAAGCTTTATTTAGCTACTGACCGAATAAATGCCATCTCTACTGACTAAATAAAGACCGCGTTGCAATTTGGTTTAACGCAACAAAAAGAAGCGCGCCAGTGACGTCAAATTTAGTCACGTTTTGTGACGTCAGTCTCCGCCATTGTTATGCAACGTTACGTAGATGAAACAGTGGACAAGAAAAAATAAATTATCAACAAAATCTACTGCTATGGTGGCGAAATTTGAGGAGTCGTTCTGCGGAGTGGTTGCTGAGCTGTTGACTTAATAAACAAAATGGCGGAAAGCAAATCTCCTCACATCGGGTGAGTTTTTTCGCGAAATTTGTCGGCTTTCGTTGCATTATAAAGTGAATAACTACCCCGTGACCAAAAATTAACCGATTTATCACGCTCGGAGCGTAAGCAAATGAAAGGGCTCGCTAAAAGCTCGCCCTTTCATCTGCTTACTAATCCTCACGTGATAAATCGGTTTATTTTTGGTCATGGGGTAGTTATTTACTATTTATATATTATTGTAACCACGTTTAATATATAGAGGATATTTACTTTTTTGAGGTGAATACCAAATATATTTCATCGAGTGAGTTGAAAACATCAAAATTTTCACGAGTGCGTAGCACGAGTGAAAATTTAGATGTTTTCAAGTCACGAGATGAAATATATTTGGTATTTACCGATAAAAAGTAAATTTTCTTTTTATTTTATACAATACACGAGCATTTTCCTATTCACAAAGCAGGCGGTGAAAATGCAAAAACCAAAAAATTTTGAAAACACAAATAATTTTGGTACCACATTGTTCCTAACGTTCTAACTACGAAAATGAATACCCACACTTTATGGTTTCGTTCGTAAATAACAGAGTTATAGGCATTTGAATTTCTGAAGTGAGGCACATTTAATGACGTCAAGTGAATGGAAATGACGTCAAGTGAATGGAAACGTCAGAGGTAATCCAAACTCTACAGTGAAAATATCGGCTGATATCAATCACTAGTGAAAATATCAATATCAATTCTGCAGTGAAAATATCACTTTTATCCATTTTTGATATACATTAATTTCACTGCTAAGTATAAAATATGTTACTGTAAAACATACAATTAAATTCGGGAAATGGCTTCAATGTCTTTAAAATTTTACCTTTATATATTCCTCTGTCATCCTTTCTAAAGTTTCAACATTTGATTTCAATGCCTCTATAAACAAGTCCGTTCTGTGTTCTGCTTGAACTTTGGAAAATCCTGCAGCTTCCAGTACCTAAGAACCATAATATGAACGTTTTAGGCAAATATATTGTGACGGGATAGCCTCCCTTGCAAATATGCAAACTTCAAACTCGAAACTTTGTGAATCGAGTAAGTGTTGGGTATATAGCGCAGTAAACCACCCTTGGTGGATGAGCAAGCTTTTCCACCGACGGGGTTTGCTGTGGCTTGGCTCGGCTAAACGTTACCAACCGGAACTATAGTCGTATTTCAATATAGGCACATAAGCGAGCAATCGATTTCACTAGCGCTCAGGTAAATTTACGGAGACTCTCCGATAATATCCGATATTGGCCGGCGATATTCGATTATCATTCGGCTAATCTGTCCAGGTAATGTCGGTGTTGCCTGGGGACAGTTGTTTTAGGGATTAAAGATTTCATCGCTTTACTTTAGCAGCTTTCTCTGCAGCTTTCTCTGTGTGAAAATTTGATTTTAAAAGACTAAATGCATGACGCAGGGACCGGGGGTATTCATCTGCTACCCCCATGTCACTTCGAATGATATTATATAGGATATAACAGAGAACCCACGTAAACAAAATCATTCGTCTTGCAGACGCGGACACGCCTTTGCATTTTCAAGATGATTTAAGAAGCTGTATATTTTAATAGACTTCATTAGTTGTTTGTAACCTTATATGGAGTATAAACGTGTTGTTCCCCTTTAGAAAATATTTGTGCAGTAGTTATCATATTGTTAAAAATAAATTTAGAAGGCTATCAGGATCCGAATGTGAAAGACACATATAAAATAATACATTACGAAAACATGCCCATGCAATATACAGAGATTTTTAAAGTTGTAAAAAATGAAAAAAAATCAGTAGAAAAATCTCAATATTTTTCTTATTTTTGCTCAAAACATAGATTGTGGGTACACGTTAGAACCGCCTCGGCGAGGCTGTTCTAACGAGTACCCACAATCTATGTTTTGGAGCAAAAATATGTATACCCCTGCAAACCCCAGTTTTGCTATATAAAAGTGGGGTATAAGGGGGTAAATATTACACGGACATGTTTTCCTGATGATACGTTTTTCTTTATATAGAAATTAAATGTAATTCGCGCCAAATAAATGAATTTAGAATATTTATACATTTTCGCTGGGTAAAAAAAAACTTTGATATTCACAGTTTATATATCATGAAAGATATAACCGGGCGGTGATGACCTGCACAGAGCTGAAACACCATTTTCCACCGGTTATTCTTCTTATCCAAGTATGCAGTTCAACCTTGATACAGTTTTAATGATAAACAATCTGGTCTTTGTCTGACATGGTCAGAAATGCCGACCAGAAAGTAGGTTTTCACGCTTTGCTGATTATAAGGTAGTTAAAACGATCATCATGGATGACTAGATCAGGGGTTAACACCTGACATCCAGCGTATTTAGGCTGTCGCCGCAAGGTATTAAAGGCACGCTTCTTATAAAAACATTCTCACATGATAATTTGGCAGCGTCATAGGAAAGCTGTTTTGACAGACAAAACTGATTCTGCATATTAGGCAGGCTACTCTCAGCCAAGTCTGCATATAGAGATCTAGATTCTTAAAAAGAAATTTCATGTTTAATTAAACTACATTTTTGTTTTGTTAATTTAAAAGCACCATGCGGTGTAAACCTAACATGCCTCAATAAATACAAACGGTTTATTTTCTATGGCAGGTCAAGAAACAATCGCATGTACAAGAATAAAATACCAAATGAGCCTTCGCATGAGAAAACAAGTTTGGTTTCCGACCAGGTCAGGCACAAACCGGCCTGTACAGTCACAGAAGCAGGCCAGAAGTTTAAAATTTCGTATTTAAGCGAAAACAAAGACGCGGAAACTTGCCATTTTCATTGAGAATTATCTCAAATTATTTCTTTGTCGTCAAGGATTTCATATATCGCATATAAGAAAGAAAGAAAGAAAGAAAGAAAGAAAGAAAGAAATGAATGAATGAATGAATGAATGAATGAATGCGCATTTCACGAATCCGTAATAACATATATTTAGGTTGATAAATGTAGGAGTCTTCTCTACTACGATACATGTATAATGATTAAATGTTTTTGTTTCGTGTCAAAATGCTTTGAGAAAGATATTAAAAATATATATTTTAAATATCTTTGAATTCTTCACCTTGATTAAATAAAGCATGCATTATGTGTTATGGCACAGTGTCATCACCATGCACCGCTTTCGGTAAATGAGTAATTATACTCGTTCGGTTTGCTCAATTATATCTCGAGTATGTGCGAAATACGTAAGTTAAATGGATTACATGTAATTTGATTTCTTTAATTGTTGTCGGAATTCAACTGTTCATGCGATGATCGCTTTAAACGTTTATGTTTGATGTTTTTGTTCTTTAATTAAAGGTTATAAAAGATGCTATTTTGTTGGGATTGACTTTGAATGACAGATATCGAGCACTCGTTCTGTTGCGGATTACAGCATCTAAAGAAAAATACAAATACCTCATGAAATAATTATAAAAAAGATTCTCATAAAAATAAAATGATAAATTAAAGGAGTAGAACGTGGTTGCGAATTTAACACAGTGTCATTACTAATTGACATTATGCAATCATGAGCGAGTTGACATCTGTGTTTTCAATTCGGCATCTACTGCCGAAAAAGGAGAAAAAAAAATATGGTAAAGTTTAATGTTTTATTTCCACAAAACATCACTCTCTAACTTAAGCCTATTAATTTATCCATATAAAATTCTTTATTACACTATCAGTCATCAAATACATTTCATTTTCATATTAGAGCAATAATCTTCGCCCACGGCATTAATACCTGGAAATTTAGTCGGGTCTTATCGGTGCATTTTACGGATACTCACGGAAATTCCAGATAGAAAATAATATTTATTATTTTTTTGGTCAATGCTCAAACAGACCAAATTATCGTTGAGCTCCAAAGATAAAAAATACACCAGATTAAAGTATAATATTTCTACTACATTGGACCGTTTGTGACGCCTAACATTTATGTAAAATTATTGCTTAAAATTGTTGCTGAAGTCATGTACCTAGGCGTATTTAACCGCGTTTTACGGAAATTTTGCTATATATTTAATTAAATTTCGTACAACAAGACGGCCGTCCCCAAACAGACCATTTTATAATAGCGCTACGTCAAAAATTTAAAAACTGTGGTAAAGATTAAGAATTATACTTTCTAACGCCGTTCGTGATATAAAAATATCATAAGAAATAAGAAAGTTACCAAGTGTTAAATATTTTTTCCCTATATGTTTTATACAATTTATTGGCCAATACCTGTAGAAGTGCTAGTACGAGTAAAGTACCCCATGATTTGGTGGCAGCGGTGGGATAATGACAACTGCCAGACCGGGGTTGCCTTACCCATGTAGTCCACAGGCCAAGGCTCGGGGCGAGTCTTCTCGAAGGGGGAAGTAAAGTGACGGGATAGCCTCCCTTGGAAATATGCAAATTTCAAACTCGAAACTTTGTGAATCGAGTAAGTGTTGGGTATATAGCGCAGTAAACCACCCTTGGTGGATGAGCATGCTTTTCTATCGACGGGGTTTGCTGTGGCTTGGCTCGGCTAAACGTTACAATACGTTTTGTAAAATGCTCCTGTATATGGCATATAGAAACAAAAATAATGCTGGTAACTTTGCGAGCCAGAAAATAGTAAAACCCCTATGGAATTCATTACTAGCCTCTCATGAAGAAATTCTGTAATGGGTCTTTTCTTTGCTTGCTTTTCATGTTTTTGTGAGTGCAAAAAATATACCATTACAAAAACACGCCTATAGGTCTATATACAATGTAAGAAACGATTATTTTGTCTAGAAGAAAGTTCTTCTCAGAAAGGCTCGCTCCCTCTCTATAAATGTCTCTGTTAAATCTTTCTTTATGTAATTCTTTGGGTTGCACAGTTTTTATATGGTACAAACATCCCATATGATGAACGGAATTCAAGATATAGGAAACAATATCCACAGTGTCTATTTGTGTCTCTCCGTGGCCTGCATTTTTAAGTTAACCTGTTTAGTCGAAGAAACAAGAATCCGAAAGTTACTCTTGACACATGATTACAAAATCGTATAGTAGAATTTATTAAAAAAAAAAAAAAAAAAAAAAAAAAAAAAAAAAAAAAAAAAAAGAACAACACTTTTTTTCTGTTTTGAAAGAATATTCACCATAAAGCGAAACTTTTCCAGAAAAAAACACACTCCTTTACATTACGAAAACTTGCCCATGCAATATACAAAGATTTTTTCAGATGCAAAAATTGTAAATTTCATTGAAAAAAAATCGGTATTTTCAATATTTTTGCTCAAAACATAGATTGTGGGCACACTTTAGAACCGCCTCGCCGAGGCGGTTCTAACGAGTACACACAATCCATGTTTTGGATCAAAAATAAGAAAAATTAGGTATACCCCTGACCCCTGCAAACGTCAGTTTTACTATATAAAAGCGGGGTTTAACATTTCACGGACATGTTTTCCTGATGTACCTTTCCATATGCTGCAGGAGAAAGCAGGTTATAACCCCGTTGTTTAACATAAGACTTGAAATGATCTGAATGGTCCTTATCACTGCAACAATAGTCAGATATGAACAACTTTCCTCCAACATTCAACCATTTCTGAAGAAAAATATGGTCTCATTACGAAAACTTGTCCATGCAATATACAGTGATTTTTAAAGTTGTAAAAAAAATGAAAATTTTCAGTAGAAAAATTTTGATATTTTTCTTATTTTTGCTTAAAACATAGAATGTGGGTACACGTTAGAACCGCCTCGCCGAGGCGGTTCTAACGAGTACCCACAATCTATGTGCTGGAGCAAAAATAAGAAAAATATGTTTACCCCTGCATACCCCAGTTTTACTGTATAAAAGTGGGGTTTGAGGGGGTATTCATTGCACGGATACGTTTTCCTTAAGATACATTTCAAAACTGACCTAGCCCGCTCTTCAACTAATAATGAAATAAACTGAAGAGAAAATGCTTTTAACAAAGTCTTTTTCATGGTTTTGAAAACTGTCGTCCTTCCTATAAATTGTGAAAAAAAAAAAAATAAATTGACAATGGTTAACAAATCGTTTAAATTAACAATTTAATCTCTTAGTTTTTTAATTTGTTTGAATTGATGCTTTACGTCCCAGTCAACAGCAAAGGTCATGTCGGGACGTTGCTTCTATTTTACGGGACTTATACCCAACATTAGGATGTCATGACACTAAAAATGTGCTTCATAAATATAACCAACCAAGCAAACCAATACGGTTTATATGTATAACAACTTTTCCTGGACAGGCTCAGACCTGAGCGGTTTACCAGTAATCAGATGGTCGGTCAGTAGTATAGAAGCTTTGCCTAGAGCCACAAGCAGCCCATCTATTTCTCCTAGGCCCCAATGGGCGGGGGCCCTAATCTCCCAGTGAATAAGTAATATCTCCCAGTGAATAAGTAATATAAAATAATTAAATAATTCATATAATTGATCTTAAATGTTACTTAAATTCTCTATTTTTGCTTGTTTACGGTTTCATTAGTGTATGTAGCAGCTTACATAAAAGTTCTTGAAGAGTGCAGCTTTATCAGCGATGTGCAGTATAGTGTCTCTACTGTAAATGACGTCAAAACTTCCAGGTTTGTAATTTCGTCTTGTTGCATCAGCAAGCTCAAACTGAACATCCTATTTAAAAGTTGTTTTTTTTTATTATTATAGTATTCAAAGATATATATAAAAAAAATATATGCTATTCATACATTTGTATATGGATAAAAATAAAACTGCGATCCTTTATAGCGCAGACGCCAGCTCAAACTATCCAGCTAGAAAAGCAACTTGGTTCCACCCCCTCCACATAAAAGGTTTGATAGTTTCATGTTGGAGACCATTAAATGGGCAAACTTTTAGGCCTGGGTGCCAAGTCCGGATGTGGATTCTTCATACCAAAATCCAAGATGGCGTGCAAAATGGCCGCCAAAAAGATGAATTTTCTAATTTCTCACATATAGGAGTTAAAGATCTACACAAATATACATATTCTATGTTGTTTTACTCAGAAGTAACTTACAAAGCATAATAGGGCTTTAAAATTCTGATAGCAATAGATTTCTTCTCAGGGAGCCCAAAAGTATTACAAAAATGGTACATTTTAAACAGATTTTCTACCTGGCCCATGGGTCAAACCAAAAATATTTTGTTGCACACACACTACAGAAAAGGCTTTTAATGGTTAAAAATAAATTTAGTATATAAGAATTTTTTTAACCTGGGTGTCTGCTAGGATTGTGGTATCAAATTGGAAATATTTTCATCTTTATAACGTGAGGGCACATTATGAGATTCTCGCAAATAAAGGGGGTAGGGGTAAGTTTAGCATCACAAATTTCGTTTCATCCACCACTTAAAAGGTGTGATGGTTTTATGTTAAGACTCATAGAATGGGCAATCTTTTAGGCCTAGGTGCCAAGTCTGAATGTGGATTCTTCACACAGAAATCCAAGATGACATCCATGATGGTCGCCTAAACGTTAATTTTTCTGCTAATTCACCTAAAATACTTAAAATTAAGGTAAAAATGCAGATTTTATTATGTTAGTTTACTCAGAATTAACTGGAAAAGTATAAGGACGCTTTAAATCCTGCTTGCAATAGATTTCTTCTGAGCGAGTTCAAAATTGTCAAAAAATGGCACATTTTATACAGATTTGCTACCTGGCCAATTGCTCAAACAAAAAAAAATTTGTTGCACACACGCAACAGACAAGTATTTTTTATTGTTTGAATTAAATTTGGTATATATAAGAAAACAATGTCGGAGTCAGCTAGGATTGTGGTATCAAATTGGAAATATTCTCGTCTTTATAACATAGGGGTACATGATAAGAGCATCAAGTTCTCGAAAATCAAGGGGGTAGGGGTAGGTTTAACTTCACACATTTCGTTTCATCCACCAATAGAAAGGTTTGATGGTTTTATGTTGAGGTTCATAGAATGGACAATCTTTTAGGCCTAGGTGCTAAGTCTGTATGTGGATTCTTCCCACGGAAATACAAGAGGACATCTAAAATGGCCGTCAAAACGTCAATTTTCTGATAAAATTAAGATTTTATTAATTTGGTTTACTCAGAAATAACTGGAAAACGTACAATGATACTTAAAATCCTGAATGCAACAGATTTCTTCTGAGTGAGCCTTAAATTGTCACAATGAACCCATCGGTCAAACAAAATATGTTGTTGCACAAAAACTACTTTAGAAGTTAAGGATGGTTAAAATTTCCTATGGATATCAGAAATTTGTTCAACTTGGATGTCACCCAGGATTGTAGTATCAGATGAGAAATATTCTCATCCTTATAATTAAAGGGTACATGGTAAGTTTCTTTCAAAAGAAGTGGTAAGGTCTAGTTTAGCTTCACCAATTTTGTCCCAGCCTCCATTTAAAGATTATACGTTGAAGGGTCATACAATGAGGGCACTTTGTGGCCAAGTCTGGATGTTGATTCCATGTACCCTAATCTATGATGACATCCACAATGTCCACGAAAGTTATGAAATTACTGATATTTCACCTATAAACATGTGTATTCTTTGAACCAAAGTATGACATCCAAAATGGCCACCAAAATGACAAAATTTTACTACACCTACAGTGAATAAAGAGTTATTATTTGTTTAATTATTTGTTTGTTTGTGTTGAGGCTTAACGTCCCAGTCAACAATTTTTCAGTCATGGCGGGCTCGGAGCCAATGCAGCCTGTGTTTAACCAGTACTTTAGGGAGTAAATGCGTCTTGTTCAAGGACACAACACGGTGACGCCTGTGGTGATCGAGCCCAGGACCTCTCGATTCGGAGTATGACGCTCTACCACTAGATCTGTTTGATTGTATGATTTTTGTTTTGTTATTTTACTCACAAATAACTAAAATGTATAATGATGCTTTAAAACATTGCAAGCTGTATATCTTTTCTGATTGAGTGTAAAAGTGTCTAAAATGACACATTTTAAACAGCCAATTGGTCAAATAAGTCATTTTATTTACACAGCCATCTTAGGAGGTAAAGTAGGCAACACTCATGAAATGGCGCAATCAGAAAGAAATCCTCACTCCAAAAACCGAGGTGGGAATACACTATATTAACAATCAAGTACTTGAACTAAAACATATTGTGAGTCCAGTGAGCAGTTATTTTCCCAATAGGTGGTCACTCAGTTACCAAAACTAAAATATGAAAACATACATAAGGTTCAAACACCACACAAATTCAACGCCAGAGAAGTATCGCCTTGGAACGATCAGTAGTATAAAATTACTGTGGGTCTTAAACTAGTTTTACAGGCACATAACCTCGCCCTCAGCTTCTGCAGTGGCTCTAATATACCTATATATATAAATATATATCTATAATCTATATATAAACTAGCAATAAGGAAAATCATGTAAGGAAATATAAAACATATGTACCAACGTATAATATGTGTAACGGAAATCAGGGTGAGCAGTTATTGAAGTGAAGTTATTGGAATTGCTTAGATAATTGTGAACCACAGCAGTCACGCCTTGGAACGTCAGTTATAAATAACTGGGGGGCTTAAACTAGTTTTACATACGCCTAAACTCGCCCTCAGTTTCTGCAATGGTCCTGCAGTCACAATGAGCTGCCTGATGTTGGAGATCCTTGGGCGCCAAACAACTTATTGAAATCCGGAGCAAAAGAATAACACCAGTTGAACCCCGTAGGGCCAAGCACCAGAAAAGAACCTCCAGCCCCAACCAACATATAGTGAATAGCTTGAAGTCGTAGTTATCAACCATGATTGGGTTAAAAACTAAGCACGCAGACTGTCGCATCACATATATCCTATACGTTTGTATCGTATAATGATTTTTCTAAACAGAAAAGAAACAAAAACAAAAAAAAAAAAAAAATAAATAAAAAAAAAAATAAAAACATAAAAACATTCCTTCCTATAAGTTTCTTAAATTTGTAAACCAAGTCACCATAAAATTCTGTTTTGGACATGGCCCTCACGTTGAAGCGTCTGTAACTGGAAATTGATACATAGTGTCTGTGATAAAAGGCTTTGGATGTTTTGTTCAACATGCAGACTTACGGCTATATTCTCTTCCGTCACTCAAACTTGAACTCATCTCGCGAGAGTATGGCTGGAGTATGAGGCTAGTCAGGTTAAAATTGAGTGTGAGTGGAGTATAGATTTGGTATGCACAACAGCCACTCAACCATCACTCAATGAGGTGTCAGATTTTTATTATAAAACAAAGAAATTTGAAATCTTATGAACATTTGATGTTACTATTCTAACATCAAATTAGCAACAAAGAGATGACTAGACGCCGCATATTGCGGTGAGTTATCTAACTCTCTCTCTCGGATCATTGCTTTTCATGTTCAAAATAGTCGCAAATGACATGCCTTGGGAAAATCGGAATCTGTTCTAAAATTCGCGACCCCTCTCAAGAAAAGATTTGTCCCGAGCATAAAGCTTGGTCCAGGTGATGTATATAATCTGCTATTTGGTGACTATTTCGAAGAAAAATGTGAAGAAATAAGGGTCCAAAAAATTTCGAGTAGCACTTGAGTGAGGTGTCGCCTTAACTCAATGCTTTCTCAAAATTTGAGTTGAGTTCGAGTGTGAGTGTGACATGTGCATACCAAATCGAACAGTTATGCGCTAACACGAGTGACTGATCAAATTATCTGAATAAGTTTGAGTGGAGTATGCCTCGAGTGTAGGTTGAGAATACAGCCATTAGACCCTGGCCTCAAAGTGCTTAATTGTATGACCCTTCAACACATAATCTCTAAGTTGAGGCTGGAACAAAATGTGAGACACAAAATTATACCTAATTCCTTGTTTTGCAAAATTCTATAACAAAATATTTTGTTTGACCATTGGGTTCGGCAGCAAAAATCTTTATAAAATATGCAATGTTTGGCGACAATTTTGGGCTCACTCAGAAGAAATATATTGCATGCAGAATTTGTAGCTTGTTGTGCTTTTTCCAGTTACTTCTGAGTAAACCAACATATTTTTTATCTTAATTTTAACTGTTTTAGGTGAATTATCAGAAAATTGAAGTTTTGGTGGTCATTTTGGATTTCATTTTTGAATTCCATGTGAAGAATCCACATACAGAGTTGGCACCTAGGCCTTAAGATTTCCCATTCTATGAACCTCAACATAAAACCATCGGAAGAACCAACTCAGAAGAAATCTATTGCAAGCAAGATTTTAAGCCTTATTATGTTTTTCCATTTACATCTGAGTGAAACAACATATTAAAATCTGCATTTTATCTTAATTTAACTGTTTAGGTAAATTATCAGAAAATTGACGGTTTGGCGGTCATTTTGGATGTCATCTTGAATTTATGTGTGAAGAATCCACATACAGACTTGGCATCTAGGCCTAAAAGATTGCCCATTCTATGAACCTCATTGTAAAACCAACAAACCTTTCTAGCCGCAGACGGAACGAAATATTTCCCAAATTGATACCGCAATCCTAGCTGACACCCACGTTGAACAATCTTTATATATACGAAATTTAATTCTAACGATTAACATAATTCTGTAGTGTGTGTGCAACAAAATATTTTTGTTTGAGCAATGGGCCAGGTAGCAAATCTGTATAAAATATGCCAAGTTTTAGTTACAAATTTGGGCTCACTTAGAAGAAATCTATTGTAAGCATGATTTAAAGCCTCATTATGCTTGTCCAGTTACTTCGGAGTAAATCAACATAATAAAATTTGCATTTTTATTTTACTTTAACTGTTTTGTTTGAATTATCAGGAAAATTGACGTTTTGACTGCCATTTTGGATGTCATCTTAGATTTTCATGTGAAGAAACCACAGACAGACTTGGTATCTAGACCTATAAGATTGCCCATTCTATTAACCTTAACATAAAACCATCACACCTTTTAAGTGGTGGATGAAACGAATTTTGTGAAGCTAAACCTACCCCTACCCCCTTGATTTGCGAGAATCTCATGATGTACCCTTACATTATAAAGATGAAAATATTTCCAATTTGATACCACAATCCTAGCTGACACCCAGGTTGAATAAAATTCTTAAATACTAAATTTAATTTTAACCATTAAAAACCTTTTCTGTAGTGTGTGTGCAACAAAATATTTTTGGTTTGACCAATGGGCCAGGTAGAAAATCTGTTTAAAATGTACCATTTTTGTGATACTTTTGGGCTTCCTGAGAAAAAAAAAACTATTGCTATCAGGATTTTAAAGCCTTATTATGCTTTTAAGTTACTTCTGAGTAAAACAACATAAAAATGTGTGTATTTGTGTAGATCTTTAACTCCTATATGTGAGAAATTAGAAAATTCATCTTTTTGGTGGCCATTTTGGACGCCATCTTGGATTTTGGTATGAAGAATCCACATCCGGACTTGGCACCCAGGCCTAAAAGTTTGCCCATTTAATGGTCTCCAACATGAAACTATCAAACCTTTTATGTGGAGGGGTGGAACGAAAATTATTTTTTGCCCTGCTGGCTTCTGCGCTATTAAGAGCAGTGAACATATTAATGAGAAAAGGGATGTGCAATACCGCGGGTTCGGCTACCGAAGCCTGTTTAGTGACCCCATAGATTTGGCCAAAAAGAATTATAATTGTAATTTTGCATGTTTCAACTGGGTAGTCGATACACAGACTAGTATAATCCAAATAAGACCAAATACAGGCGCTTCACAATTTTTTTTATAGGTAGCGATTTTCTCATAATTATTTACATACCCCAATGTGACAAACGGGGCAGCCATCCGCTCAGTTTCGCCATGTGTTTTCTCATGACGCGGCTCAAATACGTGCTTTTCTAACAAACAAGAGACCATACCTCTCCCGAAACACCGAATTCCTCCGCTCTGTCCATTGCAATCTCTATCATATTGCTGGATAAATCCATTGCAGTTACTTTGACTCCAAAGGTCTACAAAAAGATAAATAAAACACAACTTTTTAGCTATGATCATTCTTGATAAGTCTATTGCAGTAACTTTAACCCCGAAAGTCTGCAAAATGGATAACAAAATGGTTTCAATACATATCAGGAAAACATGTCCGTGAAATGTATACCCCTTAACCGCCCATTTTATGTATTGAAAACGGGGTTGGAGCGGCCCCCGTGGCCGAACGGTTAATAGCGCTGTTTCTTAATCACTCGATCATCACACTGGTGTAGGTTCGAGCCCCGCACTGGCCACATGTGAGACAAGCCAAGTTCTGCTTGCGGGTGTGCCACGTCAGCTAGGCAATATTCTCATATATGGAGACAATCTCCATTTCGAGCAATAATCTCTGTTTTAAGAGACAAGTTATGTTATAAAATAAAAAGATTCTGAAACAGCCAGATGTCACTCGATCGGAGGAATATCTCCCATTTCGGAGACAAATAAGTCTCCAATTTGGAGGACAATCTCCTCATTGGGGGACACTGTGAAAAATGGCACATGTTTAGACTGTTCTGCGCACTTTGGTTTGAAAAAGCGCATCTTAAAACCAAAAATGGAAACACCAGTCTTACTAAATCTATCTTTTATCTGTTGCTTCAAAAAGGTGCACCGCGTGAATAAGAACAGAGGTCAGTGACATACCCCCGTCTGGTTTCTAGATTTCAGACTTGGAATAATTGTTTAGTTTTTTTGGTGATTTATTCGTCAGCAGTGCCTGTTTTTCGATGAATGTCCAAGCAGAAGATACCGACATGCATCTGAATCGCTATATTGAAGCCATTTCCTGTCTCCCGTTTGGGAGACAGAATTTTAACACATCATGTAAAAATGGCAAAAATACAGTGTAATGTATGGCACTGACCCCTGGTGTAGAGAAAGTCTCCATTTATGAGAATATTGCCCAGCTTTTCTCGGGGTTCTCCCGTTTTCGCCCACCTACTGATTGGTTCGTCTCATATGAGCTGAAATAATCTTGAATGGGACGTAAAACTGAATTTAAAAAAAAGAAAAGAAAACGGGGTTTACAAAGGTAAAAATGATTATTTTAAGGTAAACTATCAGTAGGTTAGCTGAACTTTGACATATTGTAGAGATTATGAATTTATGATTCCTTTTATTCTCACTTAACGAGTACTTTAGTAGCCATTTTAAATGCAAGTTACCTTAACCATATAAAATGCACTTCCCCCTATTCCACATCCTATATCCAGCACCTTTTTACCAGGCTGAAGATCTAGTCTTGATACGAATTCCTGACAAAACAATGACTAAGAAGTAAGAAAATAAATAAACGACTAACATGCCATATAAAATTATAGATCTACTAGTGACTTTGGTTAAATTTCCAAGTATCAGTTCATATAATTATCTTACATGAAGATGATCACTTACTTTTATCACATGGCAAAAGTAAAGCAATAGTTAAACAATTCTTCATAATTGTACTGAGAGGTCTGCTTTGTTTATTGTACTCTTACTATTATCCTTATTTTTGGCAATATTATATTCGTATTTTGAAACACTGAATTCCAATTTCTATCAATCTATGCAATTTACATTATTGTCGGAGTATTACATGTGTAAAACTGACATTTTAACTTGAAATTATTTATATTTGTTTCTTATTTGAGCTTAAATCATCGATTGTAGGTACATATTAGAACCACCTATGGTTTAGACCATGAATAAGAAAACATGCATATCCATGTACAACCCAGGTTTACTGAGCCACCTCGTGGGAAAACCAACAATGTGGTTTCCGAACAGGTCCGACACAAACCGGCCTGTACAAGCACAGAAAAGAGCTAGAAGCCTGAAATTTCGGATTTAATTAGAAAAGGAATTGTACTATCCGAGTAGCGAAAACAAAGACGCTGATCAGCTTCGCGGTTACCGCGAAGCTGATCTGCGTCTTTGTCTTCGCCTATGCAGATTGTTGGTTTTCCCATGAGGCGGCTCATTTAAAAGTTGGGTAGAAGGGGGTATACATACATTTTACGGACATGTTATTTTGATGTCACGATTATACCTTTGTGGTCTTCAGTCCACCAGGGCTGACAAACGATCGTCCAATGACTTTCTCATATTTGAGTATACCTGACCTAGAATATTGTTGGTTATCTAGAAATTCCTTGAACGTCTTGTAGCCATGATCATTCTCTATAGGTCTCCTGACTTTTTGCAGCAGCCATATCACTTGGTGTCTGTTTTGTTTTAACTAGAAAAATAAAGCTTAGAAAAATATTGAGGTTACAATTATATCGCTCAGTGGAAAGTATTGAAGTCTGTGAATTTGCATGTAGCTGAGTTTGATACCTAACATTAATTGCCAGGTAGAAAACAGAAAGAATACTTTGTTCAGAAAAGTAGTCCCAGTTTGTCATATTCTTAATCATATGCAGCTAATAACAATTTAAAGTTCTGTATATGTTTCTTGTTTTTATCATTGGCATAATCAAAAACATAATGGTAAACCCGAACTTACTCTTATATAAGAATTCAGGGCTTTTGACAACACAAGTTCGAATCCCAATACGTCATTTGGATTCTCTGACGGTATAGACAGCATTGAGAACATGGCATGGTACAGTTTGGGGTCACGATATTGGGTTGGATTTGATGTTCTGACTTTATCTCCTGAAAACACATTGGAGCATCAAACTATTTCGAAGCACTATGGTCATTATTTGTACATCTGAATTATTCAATTTATGATAATACAGTCAACCAATATATTCACGTAACACCTTATGTACAAAACACAATAAAACATACCATATATACATAAGTAAACGTATATTTGCCTCTCTGAATAGAGTTATGAGACACACTAACACCATTGATACAGAAAGCTTTGTCTAAAATGGATTTATGGATTTACATGTTTTGGCAACGGTAATTAATAACGTAATAGCGCAGCGTTTTGATAATTCCAATCACTAAAATGTACATGGCATAATTATCAGATTAACCGGTGACATTTAAAACATCAGATAAACAGATCAAGCAATCAGAGTAAACCAAAATCCACAAACATAAATGATGCTGATTAAATTTACCACATAAACACAATTCGGAAAACAAATAACCTACTAAATGAGTTCAGATCAAATTGAAAACAAAAAATGAATAAAATAAAATTAGCTTAGGCAATTTGCACGTAGATGAGCTACATGACTCTCTGTTGAACAGGTAACCCCCAACTCGTACTGATGACATTTCTTGCCAACAAAATAAAAGGGAAAACCCACCCGCCTGATGGCAATGATAGCAGGACTCTTTGGCATACAGGTAGCCCACCAAATAAAACGGCCAACCCAACTGACTGTTGACAGCAGGACTCTCTGACGCACAGGTAACCCCCAACTTGTAACGATGACAACTCTTCCCAACCGAATAAAACGGTCAACCCACCTGACTGATAATAGCAAGACTCTGTGGCAAACAGGTACCCCCCCCCCCCCACCCCCATCTCGTAACCATGACAACATTTACCCACCTGACTGATGATAGCAGGACTCTGGCAAACAGGTAGCCACCATCTCGTAACCATGACAACTCTTACCCACCTGGCTGATGATAGCAGGATTCTCTGGCAAACAGGTAACCACCATCTCGTAACCATGACAACTCTTACCCATCTGACTGATAATAGCAGGATTCTCTGGCAAACATGTATACCCCAGTCTCGTAACCATGACAACTCTTACCCACCTGACTGATGATAGCAGGACTCTCTGGCGAACAGGTAGCCCCCCATCTCGTAACCATGACAACTCTTACCCACCTGACTGATGATAGCAGGATTCTCTGGCAAACAGGTAGCCCCCCATCTCGTAACCATGACAACTCTTACCCGCCTGACTGATTATAGCAGGACTCTCTTGCAAACAGGTAGCCCCCCATCTCGTAACCATGACAACTCTTACCCGCCTGACTGATTATAGCAGGACTCTCTTGCAAACAGGTAGCCCCCCATCTCGTAACCATGACAACTCTTACCCACCTGACTGATGATAGCAGGATTCTCTGGCGAACAGGTAGCCCCGATCTCGTAACCATGACATCTCTTACCCACCTGACTGATGATAGCAGGACTCTCTGGCAAACAGGTAACCCCCATCTCGTAACCATGACAACTCTTTCTTGATAAGATTCTGAACTTCATCATCTGTCAGATACATCATCAGCCAGTTGGAAAACACGATATCACAACTGAAAGGAAACAACTTTATCAATGACGAAATTTCCATTGATTACTTGATGTACCCGTAACTGTTTTGGGAATAAGACGTTACATGTATTTACGTACAGAACCTTGGCATATGGATTGAGATATAGCAATAAATTTAAGCTTTTAGATACTGATTTTTTTTAATTCAGTTTTACGTCCCTTTCAAGATTATTTCAGCTCATATGAGACGGGCCAATCAGTAGGTGGGCGAAAACGGGAGAGCCCCGAGAAAAAACACCTGGCACACCCGCAAGCAGAACTTGGCTTGTCTAACAGGCTCGAACCCACACCAGACACAGCGGTGAGATGATCGAGTGATTAAGAAACAGCGCTCTTAACCGCTCGGCCACGGGGATACTGATTTGAAGATAGCAAAATATTTGGAGTGTTTAAACTCCAATACTTAGATGGCCAGAAGTGTTTGAATATTTATCTTGTAGAAAGTAGTGAGACGCTATTTAGTTTTGAATCTGTATGATGGAAATTTAGAGAAATGCTCGTGAAGCTTTTGAACCGGACTAAGCATAAGATTCTGGACACAAATAGAAAAACAGAATATTTTTTTAAGTTTGGACACTAAATTGGAGATAACAAAGGGATTAAAGACTTTGTACGGATGTCAAGACATGGTGAAACATTAACGAATACTTCTGAGGTCTGACGCGTTTGAACGCTAATGCAGAAATTGCAAAATGCGTTGACGCCATTGGGCATGTCCATGAGCGTTTGGCATTGATCTAGAAGCAGTTTGCGTTCGAAGCATTTGATTTCAGATACACATAAACAAAGTCTTGAAACGTTTGGACACGACATTAGGAATTTAGGAAATATGAATGATTTACACATAGTAAGAAGTGATGAAGGATTTTGGTCACTGACTGCAAAATATCAAACAGCCTTGACTATACTGGACCCTGTTAAAGTTAGAAAGAAGTAGTTAAACTTTTGAACATTGATTAAAGAGATAAATCGTCTAAAGGAGCTAAAGTGGTACCATTGTTCGTTGTATGTATGGCCCCTGCTAGTGCAATATGATCCAATATCAAAGGACTGTCATAATGAGGTGATGTATAACATAGTCAATGCCGACCTCTGCTAATTAAGCTGTTAATTGAGTTAATTACTAATGAGCTTAATTAGCTACATGTATATTTTGTACCTTGTATCATTTGCAAGAGTACATAGTTGCGTAATCAGTCACATGTTTAGGGCAATATCTCTGACATTTAGATTTGGATGATGAAACTTGCAGAACGTGACTGACATTCGGGCACCTGGTATTTGACATTTCAATTGATAAACAACTTGTTAACACCTCCAAATACCAGGTTGGCAAATTAAGTAAGCGATATAAATAAATGCTACATTTTTGGCACCGAAACTAAGAACATCTGTGCATTTTGGCAGCACCGCCAACTTTGTGATATTTAGAAAATGTTAACTACTGCGTCATTCAGCTGCCGTGTGATTGGTTTATATCTTTAGTACATTACGTATATAGATGGCACTGAGTGACTGACCTTTGTTTTGATTGGCTAGCCATGACGTAAGTAGATGGCGCCTTGGTAGCATAGAGGGCGCTTGGCCAGAGAGTATATATAGATGTTGCCTCCGTGGGAGAGTTTAGTTTTGAGTTTACTTTACCACTATACGATTACTTTAATTTACTTTATTGTTGGAAATATAAAT
This sequence comes from Rugalucina vietnamica, assembly GCA_964017185.1. Classification (NCBI taxonomy): domain Eukaryota; kingdom Metazoa; phylum Mollusca; class Bivalvia; order Lucinida; family Lucinidae; genus Rugalucina; species Rugalucina vietnamica. The sequence goes on from OZ024877.1 coordinate 48,064,129, forward strand.
ATTCATCAAACTGTGAACTTGTAACAAGACTTTGATTTCATTGAGTGTTTGGGCCATCTGAGGTCCTCCTTCGGGTACTGCCCCCACAACTACGCTACATAGTTGATTTGGTGCCGTGACCAGGATTTCAGCCTTGTTGTGGACACAGCCGATTCAGGAAAAGGTAGGAAAGGTTACTTATCTCTTTTTAGTGTAACTTTTAGCTAACCTTTGATTCTAATACTTTACTATCATGGATGGTGCTAATGCAAATGCTCAACCTGGTGCCGGTGGCATAGGACAGGTGTTTGCTGATTTAGCAACAGAAATGGCTGGTGTGCAGTCTGCTTTAAGTGCTCAGGGAGTAGCTCAGATGGTACCTGTTTTTGAAGGGGAACCAAAGGGTTTCCGCGATTGGGTTAAGGCAATAGAAAAGTATTGTGCCTTGATGAATCTTCCTGATGGCAGGAAGAAAATGATTGCTTTTCAAGCAAGTAAGGGTGCAGTCAGTGGGTACATTCAAAGGTACATGAATGCATTACCTGATAGTGCATGGGCAGAGCTGAAGGGAGAACTTGCAAAACGTTTCTCAGATGTGACCGATCCACAGTTTGCCTTGAGCATGTTGAGACAAACAGTGCAAAAGAAAGGCGAGAACATTCAGTTTTATGCTGAACGTATCTTGTCCTTGGCTGAAGACGCATTCTTAGGCCAGGGAGGAGATGCGATTGAAAGACAACTTATAGACACGTTTGTGGATGGGCTCACAAATAAGAGCTTGAAAATGACTATATTAAGAAGACAGCCAGACAACTTGCAGGATGCAATTGCTATTGCAACCGATGAACAAAATTTATGGGCAAGGGTACATTTATCAGGTTCAGTTCCAAAACCTCAGAGGTCTGACATGCGTGGTACACCTATGGAGGTAGATCATTATCGAAATATTACATGTTACAAATGCAAACAGAAAGGTCATACAGCGAATCGTTGCAAAAAGGTTAATTCCGTAGACAGACGGACAGACAGAAAAATCATATGTTGGGGTTGTGGTCAAGAGGGTCACATTTTGAAATTCTGTAAAAACATAAACCAAAAACCAAGACCTCCTTTAGGTCATGGTAGGTCGTTTGATCATGTACGAAGTAATCAGCAGTCGGAAAACTAGAGAGCTCTCGGCATGATGAAGCATGATGAAGCAATGAAACAAAAAACAAATCAAAAGAAAACAAAATACCAACCTTTCATATTCAATTGGCGGGGAGTCCAAATTCATGTATAATCAAAATTGGCAAACAAAAATACAGGTCATTAGTTGATACAGGCGCCGAGGTATCTTTGATGCATCGACGCGTGTATGATCAATTAAGGGACAAACCAAGGCTTCAGCGTCGTAAAATCAATCTTCATGGGGTTAATGGAAGTCTTTTAAAAATAGATGGGTGCATTGACCTTACTTTCAGTGTTGGTGGTGCAATTATGAATCAAAACTTCTACGTGGTTAGAGAAATGAACAGAAATATGATATTAGGGACAGATTGGCTGAAAAGACATGGAGTTCGGATTTATTATGATCTTGGTTGCATAAGAATAGGTGATAAGAATTATGTCAATCTAGAGGAAGATATACACATTGCTTCTGTGGTTAGGATGAAAAGTACAACTGTTATCAAACCTCAGACAGCAACAATTTGCTATGGAAAGGTTAGGTTTAACCCTGATATCAAAACTGAACAGTGTTACCAAATATCACCCGCTGATACAGGTTTTCTTGTAAAGGAACCAGGGCTTCAAGTTGTTAATTCAGTGAGTAGGTTACAGAGTGACAGATCTATTTCCATTCTCATAGTCAACAACACCAATAAAACTATGAGAATATTCAGACATAGCACCTTAGCTAAGCTTGAAAGTGACTTTAGTCAAGTCACTGAAGTGAATTCTATCCTGAAAGGTCCTGATGTAGGAGATCACTTAGATCTTAAGGACTTGGATGTACCTCAAGAATTCAGAAAGGATATTGAACATCTTATCCTAAAGAACCAAGAACTATTTGCCAGTAAAGACACTGAACTTGGTCATACTGAAACTGTGCAAATGAAAATAGATACAGGTGATTGTAGTCCAATCAAAATGCGTCCTTATAGGGCCCCATTGAACAAAAGAGAGGTCATAGATAAGGCTGTTGATGAAATGCTTGACGCAGGGATTATCAGTAGATCTAGGTCGCCATGGAGTTTCCCAGTTGTCATTGTTGATAAGAAAGACGGCTCAAAAAGGTTTTGTGTAGACTTTCGGAAGTTGAACCAGGTCACTAAGAGGAACTCATATCCCCTTCCTGTTATTGATGATATTTTGGCCTTGTTGGGAAATTCAAAATACTTCTCCTCTCTTGATCTGAAAAGTGGATATTGGCAGGTGTCAATGAATGAAAAGGACAAAGAAAAGACAGCATTTGCCTGTCATCGGGGTCTGTTCGAATTTAATGTGATGCCATTTGGTCTCTCAAATTCCCAAGCGGTGTTCCAGGAGTGGATGGCTGTAGTGTTGCAGGGTATTGGTATGTTTGCCATTGCTTATCTTGATGATATACTTGTTTTTAGTCCAACCCTTGAAGACCATCTCAGACACTTGGACATTGTATTTGACAGGTTGTGTCAGCATGATCTGAAATTGAAACTGAAGAAATGTGGGTTTTTGAAGTCTGAAACACAGTACCTTGGCTTCATTATAAACAAAGATGGTATCAAACCGGAACCAAAGAAGGTAGAAGCAATTAGGTCCTTACCTGTCCCTACTTGTGTTAGAGAAATTCGTTCTTTCATTGGAATGTGTTCCCTTTATCGCAGGTTTATCCCCAATTTTTCGGAAATTGCTGAACCAATCATAGACCTTACAAGGAAGCATGCACATTTCAAATGGTCAGATAAACACCAGAAAGCATTTCAATATTTGAAGGACAGTTTGACTGTAGTTCCTTTGCTTGCTTATGCTGACCCAAACAAGCCGTACACTCTCTATACTGATGCCAGTGGAACATGTATTGGTGCCTGCTTGACACAAGCTGCTGAGACTGAGGATCCTCACTTTCATAATGTCCCAAATGAAAAACCAATCTACTATCTTTCTCACAAGCTGAGTAGAACACAGTGTAAATGGTCAACTGTGGAGAAGGAGGCCTATGCAATCCATTTTGCTCTCCAGAAGCTGGATCACTATCTACATGGTGCTGAATTTGTGATCAAGACCGATCATAAGCCCTTGAAGTATTTACTAGAGTCTCCAATGCAAAATAAGAAAGTCCAACTTTGGGCACTGAGCATGTCAGGATACAATTGCCAGATTGAATACATACCTGGTACAACCAATACCTGTGCTGACTTACTGTCAAGAAAACCAGATGAGGCTTCAGTGGAACCAGAAAATCTAGATGAAGGCGAAGAGGTGACCCTGGATATCAATGATAACACTTTTGAAGTGAACACCTTAAACTCCAATAGGTTTGAGCCTAAGAGATTCGCAAAGTGTGATGTCCCAATAGATGACCCTCTTAAGAAGCCAGAAGATTGCTTCCCAGAACTTGACATGGTGAAAGAACAGGCTAAGATTGATGAAATCCTTGAATTGAAGACAATACTTGTTCATGGAGATCCTGGAAAAGACACACAGAGGAAACATCTTATAGTTGACGGTGTCTTGTATTATCTCTCTGATCCTGACAATGATCCAATTCTTAGATTGTATGTTCCCAGACACTTGAGAACTGGAGTAATCACACAATACCATGATGAAAATGGACACATGGGGGTTCAGAAATCTTTCGATGGCATTAGACAGAAATATTACTGGCCAAACTTGTACAAAGAGATTTATCTGTATGTGACAAATTGTGTTGTCTGCAAAACTAGGTCTCTTCAAAAGGTAAAGCAACCATTGCAAGAAACTGACATACCCCCTTTTCCAATGGCTAAGCTTTCTTTAGATTTGTCTGGTCCCTATCCAACATCTTTGTCTGGAAACAAATACATCATTGCTTTTGTTGACTGGTTTAGTGGGTGGCCAGAGGCTTGCTGTCCCCGATAAGACCGCTGATACAGTTGCAAATTTGTTGATAGAAGAGATATATCCGAGGTATGGCTGTCCTCTACAAATTGTGACTGATAATGGGACTGAGAATGTAAATCAGGTCATGAGAGAAACTCTAGAAGCTATGAATATCCATCATGTGCTTACAAGTGTCTACCATCCTCAAAGTAACGCTAAAGTTGAGAGGTTTCACAGGACATTGCATGATGTTCTTGCAAAGAAACTAACAGACAATCAACAGCACTGGGATCTTTATCTGAACCAAGCTTTGGCTGCAATACGCTTCAACATCAGTGTTTCTTCAAAATTTTCTCCATTCTTTTTACTATACAACAGAGACGTGGTATTACCAGTCGATAATCTTATGAAGCCCAGACGGAAATACCAAGGAGAAGAAACACACAAAATAGCATTGGAAGAACAGCATAAGAACTTTGTCTTAGTCAGAAGACATTTGAAGAAAGCCAAGAAGAGGCAGGCTAAGTATGCCGATCAAGGATCAAAACAGATAGACTATGAAGTGGGTGACCCAGTCTACTACAAGAATCAACGAATGCAAAATAAGCTTGACGCAAGATGGAAACCATTTCATAGAATAATAGCTAAAAGAGGACCTAGCTCATATTTGATTCAAAACCAACTAGATGGATCCACCATCAAAGCTCATGCCGTAGATCTGAATCCGGTGAATCTTGAGGAATGGGACCTTCCATGTACCAAAGACGGCAGATCGATGCGCAGGGCTGCATATGCTATTCCACCAGAGGGATCATCATCAGAAGATGATGACTCAGAACCAGAGGAACCCTTGAGGAAGGTCATAAGACGACATCGAAGGGAGAGAGAGGATTCTGACGAAGAAGATGACATTCCTTTGATGGAGCTGTCTAAGAGGCTGAAAGCTAGAAAAGAAGCTGAAGAAGAGGAAATTAGAGAAGCTGAAGAACAGCGACAGTTCTTGGAACAAGATCACAAAGTACAAGAACAAGAACCTATTGATGACACAATAGGTGAAGACGATGATCCGATGGGCGAAGATTGCTTTGATGATGCTATGTCTGTGACTGAGGTCAATGATTGTACACCTACAGACACTGAAAGCAAAAAGGTCAATTGCCCAGAGAAGACAGAATTATTAAACAAACCAAAGGAAAATAAGACAGATCTTAAGCTGAAGGCTGAAACACTACTTCAAGCCTATCAGACATTCATGAGTACGATGTCTGGTTTGGCTTAAGTTTTATGAGAGGCTTCACAGAGAGTATTTGCAAATTTGCAAATGCTCATTTTGCATATATATCAGTTGATGAAGTACTAAAGTACTGACTGTATCAAAGTGTTGTTTACACTATTTGTTTTTATTGTCTATGTATGTGATGGTTGCAACGATGACAGTTTGCAACGCTGGTTACACATTTCTCATCACTTGAATTTGCTATGACATGATTACTTGTGAGATTAAGTCAGAAAAACTGCATATTATGGCACTAAGACGAACAGACTTATGACAAATACTGATTGGACGAAGTATACTTTAGCTAAAGTTCATGTAACAATCGCTATATGACCTTTACCAAATCTTGAGCACACATGTATAATACCATTGTTTCTGAAACATTCCGAAAGCATTTATCAATAAGGTAACAGTGCCATTGGTCTGCATTCAGGGTTGCCTAATGCAAGGTGTTCAGGCTCATTTGGGTGTCATATGACTTAACAACTCTTGTCGAGCCTCAAATGTTTACCTAAGTTTACCAGCATACTAGGAAAAACGGGGTCAGTCAAATCAAAGATTCACGGGGGTCATTTCATAAGCTCAGGAACATCTCGAGATCCTCCCTATGATACAATTTAAGCACATCATTTCCAGCAAAATTACAGTTTGTGTACCTGATGAACAAAATCAATTATAATTTGCATACTTTGCAAAGTCACCATCATGATAGTCATAATCTGTTATTATAAAAAGAGCAGAGCAGTCTTTAATTGCGAGAGAAACTGGTTAGCTAATTGTTACAATGATGAGAGTGGTGTGACCAGAACTGCCCGAGTAAATGATTCGGTGACGTCTGAAGACGAGGCTGTTGGTCGCAAGCCAAGAAGACAAGAACCTTCTACACCGAATGAGGGGGCGGTAGCATTGGCTACGTTGTTGGGCGAAGGCAGCTGCAAGGTGGCCCAACGGAATTAATGGACATCTAGAGATGTGGAAGCGCGATTTAAGTCCAAGGTATTGCCCTGAAGGCAGTGCCATGGCAGAAGATTTCTTTTGTCGACGATTAAGTCCACGGTGTCACCCTGAAGGTGGCGCTGTGGCAGAAGATTCACCTGTATATAGTTCATTGACTTTTTTTTATTTGAAAGACATAAGTATTTCAATCTGTGTTTTAATATTGTCATATACTACTTATAGTGCAGAAAAGACTGCATAGGTTCTAAAACCTAATGGATAATATTGGAACAGATAAAACTGTTAGTTACATTATTTGAACAGTACAAAGTGTTACTTACATGTATAGCATGTATAGTTGCTAAACTTTGTGTAAACCAACGTAGTAACATTGAATGACATTTACCAAGAAGAACAGTTGGCACATGTGCTGACAGACAAAATGTTAAATCATAATTTTGATGATTGATGGAAGAAGTCCAAATTTAAATGTCAACTACTGAACAGTGATGTTTAACAGCTGATTTCCATCATTCTAAAATAAAACAATTATAAGAACTTTGAAAACAAAACCACAAACTTTCTACATTAGAATGGAGTCGAGTATTACGAGATCGACGATAAGGATGGGACGAGGTGACGATTTATTTGGAAGTCAGAACGGAAGCTGTGTTACAGAAGCCAGGACGGAAGCTGTGTTATCTCGACTCGCAATTTTCAAGACTAGATAAACAGTGTTTCGTTTCTTAAATATATTTAATTTTCAATTATTGATAAACAGTGTCTCGTTTCTTTAACATGTTCAATTTTCAAGACTTGATAAATAGTGCAGTGATAATTAAATTTGAGCAATTGCCAAGACTTGATAAAGTTTCTTAATTCACTTTCTTTCGGATTACCTATCTTCAGATTTTTGTGTATTCTTAGTAACGAGGGTAAATGCCATTAAATGATGCTTATGTGTTTATTGTAATTATAACGTTAATGCATGCTGAATAGATTCATTGTTTAAATATGTTTGTATAAATATTAAGCATGCTGTTATATAAATATACACTCTGGTCCAGTGCTGGGTATGGTCAAGGTTTCGTCATGGCGGTATATTGAATCTTTAATTCTTGAGAGTTTTATTAAATTAAATAAAACTCTTTTAAGAAAGGGGCGGATATAACATAGTCAATGCCGACCTCTGCTAATTAAGCTGTTAATTGAGTTAATTACTAATGAGCTTAATTAGCTACATGTATATTTTGTACCTTGTATCATTTGCAAGAGTACATAGTTGCGTAATCAGTCACATGTTTAGGGCAATATCTCTGACATTTAGATTTGGATGATGAAACTTGCAGAACGTGACTGACATTCGGGCACCTGGTATTTGACATTTCAATTGATAAACAACTTGTTAACACCTCCAAATACCAGGTTGGCAAATTAAGTAGGCGATATAAATAAATGCTACATTTTTGGCACCGACACTAAGAACATCTGTGCATTTTGGCAGCACCGCCAACTTTGTGATATTTAGAAAATGTTAACTACTGCGTCATTCAGCTGCCGTGTGATTGGTTTATATCTTTAGTACATTACGTATATAGATGGCGCTGAGTGACTGACCTTTGTTTTGATTGGCTAGCCATGACGTAAGTAGATGGCGCCTTGGTAGCATAGAGGGCGCTTGGCCAGAGAGTATATATAGATGTTGCCTCCGTGGGAGAGTTTAGTTTTGAGTTTACTTTACCACTATACGATTACTTTAATTTACTTTATTGTTGGAAATATAAATATTCATTAAACTGTGAACTTGTAACAAGACTTTGATTTCATTGAGTGTTTGGGCCATCTGAGGTCCTCCTTCGGGTACTGCCCCCACAACTACGCTACAGATGATCATACCTCTGAAGGGGGTCAAAAGATGCCCATAAAAGATAATACAATGTACATCTGGTAACACTGTTTATTAGTGTTATGAACCCTGCTAACCAGAGCAGTAAAACCACGACCCTTTGGGATCACTTTTAAATTTCCCTTTGGATGGCCCTACCTGTGATCCGAGTCATTGTCACGCTGCTGGGTTTTCTGGTGCCTGATCAGCTAATGGCTTTCAATATATGGGAATACGGGCCTTTGGGAGAAAGCAAGACCTGTAGGAGCTTTTGGAGGGATTGAGTAAGAGCTAGTTACATGTTTTAAAGCTTTTGGGCACGATATTATTAATTAGAGATACTAGGGAAAAAGTTTTAACATTTGGCACTAATTATCAAACATTTTGAATATTTTACGCACCGACGCAGAGAGAAAGAGAGAGACCAAGAAGCTTTTGGACACGGCTTTACAAATGTCAGAAGTTGTGCTCTCGGAATTTAATCAATTTATCTAGTCTTTTCACTTTTTTTGTCCATTAGGATGTGTTTATGATTGTGTCAGTCCCTGGCCATGAGTTAACTATTTTTCTTGTTTGAGATAATATTGCTCTATAACTTTACATCAGAAAAGCATGCCCATGCAATGAATACACACAACAGTTAAACTGGGGTATGCAAGGGTATACCGATTTTTATTTCAATTTTTGGTCCATTTTTGGGTACTCGTTAGAACCGCCTCGCATTTTTTTCTGGTGAAATTTTCAATTTTTACTGCTAAAAAATATCTCTGTATATTGCATGAGAAAGTTTTCGTAATGATCCACAAACTCTTCAACTTACTTATTTTCTGGTAAATCCAATTTTGTAACATCCGCACATTGGAAGTCGATATTCGAGTACTGAGAGTTTAACTCCTTGTTCTTAGAGATAAACTTTTCCATGAAATCTACTGCAGTTATGTGTCTGGCGCCTTTTGCTAGATTCCCGGTAAACCGCCTGAAAAAGCGAGACCAATTCCAACGAGAAATCATATGTAAAAGATACAGGTACAAGACTTTGTTCAGACAATTGCTTTACAATATAGCCAAACGGGTTTCTGTGCTTCAACAGAAGTCTAAGAAGACATGAATTGTGGTTTCTTGAAGTGTGAAGAGAGGATATGACGTTATATTTTGTCTGATTTGTACCATTATTGTCATGGTCAACGAAATAAAGCCTTGTTATCTATCAATATTCTAGAGGGCTAGATCGGAGGCAGTATGTGTACCATCAAATACGTCTCTGAGTGTCTCTGTCCACCACGTTCACCTAGTTGTCGATATGGGTAGGTCAATTTCTCCAGTCACTTCGTGTTAGTCAAATATTTACCTCTCATTCCCATTTAAGCCTGACGTCCTTTTCGTGTGGGACATAGGCAAACAGAATATCCTCAGATGTGACGTCACAGAACGCGGCGTCCCATCTGGGGCTATTCTGTTTGCACAGAGAAATTTCATCGACAAATGAGATAAAAAAAAAAAAAATTAAAAATCACTTCTAACACGCCTAAAAATGAAAGTGGACTCACCCAAATGATATGATGGGAGAATCCATTCGTCAAATATGGGTTAATTGCGTTTAACTTTTATCATTCTTCGTGCTTTAGTTTGATACAATACCGCTTACCCAATCCCAGCCCCTAGTTCTACTAGTCGGGTAGATACGACAGGATTTCCGGTAGTTCATATTTAGTCAGCTCCTCCGCGTGAGAATCTAACATCATCTCTTCTATACATGCATCACGTGAGTGCTCCTCCCAGAATTCCGTCATTTTGTCACGTGCTTCTAAAAGGAAATTGTCTCGAAATCGTTCTCTAAACAAATTAGTATGTAAATACGGAAATGATGTCAGTTTCGGTTTTCCCACTTCGGTTTTTGGAGTGGGAATTTCTTTCTGATTGCGCATTTTCCTGATAATTGCCTTCTTGTACCTTTTTTATTAGCTTCGCCGTTCGCCGGCGAATCTATATTTTGGTTTGGTTTAGTGGAACCGAAGTCTACTGCTTTTAGAATTTTTTGTTTCAACTCTGTGTCGCACTTCTCCGATTCTTTAGCTGTAACGAACGGAAACCAAAACAACCGATGACGTACCTGAGCCGAAGGCTCACAAGGTGAGCTTATAGGATGGTAGTCGAGCCGGCGTCCGTTAGTCCGTGCGTCCGTGCGTGCGTCCACACTTTCAAACATGAATATCTCTAAAACCTCTGGGCCGATTGCGATCAGAAGCACCAATGGGGTGGGGGAAAGGTTGCATTAGGTGTTTGACCAGGTCGGATTGGAACTCTGGTTTCCACGGCAACAGATAGCTCCCATAGACTTACAATGGGAAAAACATAAAAAAAAAATCTTCTTCTCCGAAACCACAAGGCCCAGAGCTTTCATATTTTGTGTGTAGCAGAGTATAGTGGACTTCTTTATAAATCCTGCCAACCGTGCCCCTGGGGTCCATACAGGCCCCGCCCTGGGGGCGTCATGGGAAAAACATAAAAAAAATCTTCTTCTCCGAAACCACAAGGCCCAGAGCTTTCATATTTTGTTTGTAGCAATGTGTAGTGGTCCTCTTTATAAATCCTGTCAACCATGCCCCTGGGGGTCAAAAATGGCCACCACCCCGGGGGTCATTAGCTCCCATAGACTTACAATGAGGAAAAAAAAACATAAAAAAAATCTTCTTCTCCGAAACCACAAGGCCCAGAGTTTTCATATTTTGTGTGTAGCAATGTATAGTGATCCTCTTTATAAATCCTGCCAACCATGCCCCTGGGGTCAAAAATGGCCCCACCCCGGGGATTATTAGCTCCCATAGACTTACAATGGGACAAACATAAAAAAAAATCTTCATCTCCGAAACCACAAGGTTTCATATTTCAGCTTTCATATTTTGTGTGTAGCAATGTATAGTGGTCCTCTTTGTAAATCCTGCCAACCGTGCTCCTGGGGTCCATACAGGCCCCGACCGGAGGGCATCATTTTCTGCCATAGGCTTATAATGGAAAATACATGAAAAAATAAATCTTTTCTCGGAAACCACAACAGCCAAAACTTCTATATTTGGTATACAGCATTGTTATATGGAGTTTTACATAAATCCTGCCAAGCATGCCCCCGGGGTCAGAAATGGCTCCTCCCTGGGGGTCATTAGCTCTCATACTTACAATGGAAAAAAACATAAAAAAATCTTCTTCTTTGAAACCACTGTGTCCAGAACTTCCATACTTTGTGTGTAGCAATGTATAGTTGTCCTCTTTATAAATCCTGCCAACCGTGCCCCTGGGATCCATACAGGCCCCTGGGGCGTCATCATTTGCCATAGTTTTATAATGGGAAATACATGTAAAAATCTTCATCTCTGAAACTACAAGAGCCAAAGCTTCTATATTTGAAATGCAGCATTGTTATTTGGAGCTTTACATAAATCCAGCGAGTCATGCCCCTGGAGTCAAAAATGGCCCCACCTTGGGGGGTCAAAAGCTCCCATAGACTTACAATTTGAAAAACATAAAAAAAATCTTCTTTGTGTGGAGCAATGTATAGTACTCCTCTTCATCAGTAAATCCTGCCAACGGTGCCCCTGGGGTCCATACGGGCCACACCATAGGCATGTCATTATCTACCATAGACTTATAATGGTAATAAATGAAAAAAAAAAACTCTTCTTCTCTGCAACCACATGACACAAAGCTTGTATATTTGATATGCAACAATGTCATGTGGAGCTCTCCTAAATCCTGCCAATCATGCCCCTGGGGTCAAATTTGGCCCCAACCCGGGGGGTCATTATAGGGCCCTGACCTTATATGATGATTTTTTCAAGTAAACCAAAATGGCAGACAGAGGATACACAATCCAGACAAGAGCTGTTCGGCTGATGTAATTAGGGTTTCAACTTTCAAGGTCACATGGCCAAAATGGCCACCATATGGCAAAAAACTCAACTTCTTTGTCCAGTGACTGTACTTGTTGGCTCTCAGGTGAGCGATCGTTGCCCTTGGGCTACTTGTTAGGGTAATGCACCAGTCATTTGTAACCACTGCCCCCCACCTACGGGGATAGCCGGGGAATGGCCGGGCTAATGAGCGGGGTAGTTACCTGTTGAGTGTCCCGGCAGGGCCGTGTAAGTGCTGGGATAGTGATTTGGCGCCAAAATAGCGGGGCGATGGCCGTGGAATGGGCCGGAGAAATAGCTGTGTTTTACGCGTGTTTTACCGAAGCAATGGCCGACTTTTAGCAGAGCAGTAACGACGAAATCTCCCATGGAGATTTCAAGGAAGATGGTGGCTTCGATGCAAAACAAAAGTGAGAAACTGCTTCCAATATTTTTGACAAAAATACTCATTAACTCCAATCAGGGTGTATTTTACACGTGTTTTGCTTTTGCATGCCTAAAATTCTCGCTTACGCCATGTTTGTTTCTGGCGACGCATCCAAAATTTTCCATAAATTTAGGTGAGAAAATTAGCTACCGCTGAGAGATCAAGGCATCGTAGCCGCTAGACATTGTTCAAAGATCAAGCTAGTGACCGACAACTGCCACTGACATGGGGAAGCAGTAGGCGTGAACTAATTGTGCCCTTAGCCAATCAGAGCGCAGTAAGCTGACAATCAAGTTTTGTTGATGGAGATTGACAGGTAAATTTTCACGGATCACAAATTTGTGTTTTATAGTCAGGTTCTTATCTACTCAAAGGAATGACAGGAAAACATGTTATTAAAATTGTTATTATATTGTTAGCGATATTAATTTAAAGACACTGTAGTGAAATAAGTCTACACAAATATGCTCGTCGTAATTTTGGTATGAAAATTCGCTACAGAGACGGAACAATTTACCTCGCAATTTACACAATAGAGAGATCGTTTTCTGGTGCGATTTTCCGTTTATTGCACATGTTTCAACTCCTATTTGCATAAAACTTCTCTGAATGAGAGAATGAACCACAATTTCAATTGTCTTTAAGAACTTCTGAATGAGAAATTGGCAGAAAAGAAGAGAAAAAACACACCTTTCTACGGCCACGAAAACTAATGACATTACATCGGTCCCTTTAAAACACTAGCATTTTTCTTTGTAATGAATATTGAGCAGTCTCCTGTAATCGATATTGGTCTTAATTGCCTTCATGTGTGATAAAAAACACTTATTTATAAATTTTGGCTGCTTCTACTTCAGTATAAAAGTTGATAGAATCTCTGCAATTTTGTTATTTTATACTTGACAGTGAAAACCAATGTATATCAAAACTTGATAAAATTGGTATTTTCATTGATATGAAATTTCACTGATATCAAATCTCACTGATATCAAAAGTCACTAGTGACTGATATCAGCCTATATCTTCACTGTAATGACGTCAGATTTTTTGGATTACTTCTGACGTTTCCATTTACTTGACATCATTAGATAAGTCTCACTTCAGAAATTCAAACGCCTAGAACTCCGTTATTTATGAACGAAAACATAAAGTGTGGGTATTCATTTTCTTAGTTAGAACGTAAGGAACAATGTGGTACCAAAATTACTTGTGTTTTCAAATTTTTTTTTTTTTTTTTTTTTTGCATTTTCACCGCCTGCCTTGTGAATTGGAAAATGCCTGTGTATTGTATAAAATAAAAAGAAAATTTGCTTTTTTTCGGTGAATACCAAATATATTTCATAGAGGTAAATGGTTTTTGTTGTTGAAATAATTATTTGACATCTACAATCAAAAATTTTACCTGTCTCCGGGGGGTGGGGGAAAAAGAGCAGTGTTTTTACCTCCCAGATGTCCCCATAGTGCGGGGGTTATAGCAGGGCTTTATTTTGTAAAAAGTTGCTGTCCCCACCCATCCCCGTAGGTGGGGAGGCAGTGGTTACAAATGACTGGTGCATAAGGCCTGGCTATTGCTATTTGTGGAATCGGTGACGTTTGCACTGCACTTGGGGGGCAGATACCTGTAATTGTCATTCTCATAGACTCCCATTGTAATTTGCCCCAACACAAGACTCATTCATACGCTTCACTACTCACAGTAGACCCCAACTCATTCAGTAGACGAGAGAACGCACCAGGCCGTATGCAAGTGCAGCGAAAAATAGGCTGTTAGCCAGCATCCAAGGACGATATTTTCCGCTGTTGAGGGACACCCAAAAATCGCCAAACAATGAAAAATGATCATTCAAAAATCAATATACCGGCAATTTGGTCATTGTGTGGCAAAACAGCAGATGAATAAATCACACAATATAGTGCAAAATCCCGGGGGGTACTCACATATAAAATGTGTATGTATGTGCCGCCCTAGGTTAAAAAGAAGGGGGTTTACGGACTGCTGATCAAACTGAAAAAGTGGGTGCTTTCAGGGCTGAAAGAACGGTAAAAGTTATACCTTTAGAGCTGATCGAACTGGGAAAAATGGGTGCATCCAAAAAGTGGGTGCTTTTAGAGCTAATCGAACTGAAAAGGTAGGTGCATTCAGAGCTAATAAAACTCAAAAAGGGGGGGGGGGGGGCTTTACCGCGCCACATACCCGTACTGCTTTAATATGGGAGTACCCCCTTTAAAGACGGGACGTAATGAGACGTCCGTTGACTTGAGCTGAAGTGACGTCAACTGACATGGCATGAAGTGACTTGAATTTCCGTGACGTTACTTGACGTGACGTTACATGACCTGGTAAGAGTTGCATAACGCGAGCGCTACGTAGCGCTTTGTAGATGGCTCCCGACGTCACGATGACGTCATTTTGTGCAGACGCATACAAGCAACAAAGCGCTACGTAGCGCTCGCGTTATGCAACTCTTACCTGATCTAAATGACATGACGTCTCCTGACGCGACTTGACGTGCACTGACGTGCCTTGACACGATGTGACATGACGTGATATGGCTTGACTTTACGTCACTTGACTTGACGTGACATGACGTCGCCCGACTTGATGTGACGTGACTTCTCCTTGTTTATTATTGATATGAATGCCCACCTCACTTGTATTGCATTAAATGTTGTGAAAAAAAATCATACTACAACATACAGTATCAAGAACCAATATCAAGAAGTTATGCGCCAGTCAATTGTAACCACTACACCCACCCAGCCACCCCCCCCCCCCCCACACACACACACACTTACGGGGAAGGGTGGGGGATAACCGAACCAGGCTATGTAAAGTGCAGGGCAATGTCCTTTCGAGTGTCCTCTCAGTGCTGTGGAAATGACGGGGTTTTAACATTAGGATCCTTACTCCAGGGAGATTTTCTGTTGTGAAGGGAGGGACAAAGAGCAAAGTTTTGACCTCCAGTTTGCCCCCTGGGGGTAGGGCACTGAAAGCTGAAAAGTCCCCGCCCTTCCACCCTAGCTGGGGGAGCAGTGGTTACAAATGACTGGTGCATCATACTATGCTTTTAATTCCGCCTCCTTGGGCCCGCCTCTTTTGATATTCAGTTGTACAATAATTCTACCCATTCCGGATCAAGTTCATGAAAATTGCTGCGCATGCGCATATGAATGATTTGAGTATTATAAACTTAATATCATCTTGAAGCCAATTTAGTTCCTCATCAACTGTAATGGTTTTCATTTTTGATAAAGCACGCGACTGTGACCACTGGAGCGTGAAAGTCTATGCATAATTGAAGTCAAAGCGAATCAATTGGAGGTAATCCAAATCATGGACTATATATCACCACCGATGGGTTTATCCTTCAAATTCTGTGCATGTAGTCATACAGTGAACCTTATGAAATATTCCGAGGACCAAAATATATGCCTTTTTCGGCGGCATTTTCCCAAAGCCATGTTTGCTCAACCCCACCCCCACCGAACACACGATGTTAGTTCCAAACATAAAACAATCCAAGTCCGTTGAGAGCACAAAATGACAGTATACGGTTAAACGTGATTCTGAGTAAATACAATGACACCGTTTCAAAGTTTCTAATTATAATATGTCGTAATTTTCGATTTTAGGACGGAAACTTCGTCAAAATGACAGAAAATCATCGGAAAAAATATCGAAATAACCAATATCGAAAGATAACTTACATGGTACCTTTCATTTTCGGGAAATTCGGCGAACCGCATTTGGTTTAAACATATTTATTCCGTCAAATTTCAGGTACAATATATACAATATTCATATGGTACAGGATTTGATAAAAAGCTTAAAGCTTATATAAATCATTTCCTGAAGGTAACAGAAGGGGTACATGTAAGAGTGTCGGATGGAAACTGTATGCAAAATAATAATAATAATAATAATAATAATAATAATAATAATAATAATAATAATAATAGATAATAATGATAATGATAATGGTATATAAACAATACTGATCAATATGATTCTGATATGAAAACGAAATAGATATGATTACATCATATGTATTAAAGATGTGAGGA
Organism: Rugalucina vietnamica; assembly: GCA_964017185.1. Classification (NCBI taxonomy): domain Eukaryota; kingdom Metazoa; phylum Mollusca; class Bivalvia; order Lucinida; family Lucinidae; genus Rugalucina; species Rugalucina vietnamica. Next base: position 48,080,643 of record OZ024877.1, read on the forward strand.
AGAGAAGGAATATGATGAAGAAGAAGTATTAGCAGAAGGAGAAGTAGAAGAATAAGGTGATGATGATGATGATGATGATGATGATGATGATGATGATGACGATAGTAATGCATTAATGAAATAATGAGAATAATGAAAATATGACTATGCAGACCGTTGATCGAAACTCCATAACAACAAAACAACACATAAAAGGTATGTTGATTACATGTTTGT